>CM060956.1:53044513-53413158 GCA_030765055.1 Mantis religiosa
GATTAGCTGAAATTTAATTTAGGCTGGAATGGAGATCATGTGGTTACCGGTAGTGACCGCAAGACATGCGGGGTAACCGGTATCGCTTTAAGCGACGTTCACGAGGTACATAATCCCCAAGGGATCTGACTAGGGCGCTCTGATATTGGGGCAAACCCTCGAAGAATTTTGTCGCCCGGCGTCTAATTTCATCCTCCACATATCGGAGGGATGAAGCCTCGTGAAGTAATCTCACGGGGAACCTTGTACAAACAGAATAAATAATCCGAAGACATTTATTCTGTGCACGTTGGAGCAGAACTAGATGTGAGCCTGCGGCCATACCCCAGACTTCGCACGCATAGAGTATGATAGGGAGGACCAGAGCCATAAAGAGGAGGAACTTTAGGGAAACAGACATCGCAGACCGAAGCACAGGGTATAGTGATGCCACGGCACCACACGAGCGATGAGCTTGCTCCCGGATGTGCTCATGAAAAGTTAGGCCCTTATCTAGCTTGACTCCCAAGTACTTGATTGAATTCTCCCACCTGATCCCTTGCCCGAAGTAGGTAAATTGGGGGAAATTGGCGGGAAAACGGCGCTTGGTGAGCAATATCGCTTGGCTTTTCTCCGAATTAATGGACAATCGCCAAAGCGTGCACCAATCCTGGAGGAGGATTAGGTAGCGTTGTATGTGGTTGAAGGTTCTGCGTAGATGTCTGTTTGTTGAAAATAGCAGCACGTCGTCAGCATATTGTGCTATGTTGACGTGCTGTTCAGTGGGAAGGTCAGCCACGTAGACGCTATAGAGCGTCGGGGATAACACAGAACCTTCGGGGACTCCGCCGCGGATAGACCTTCGTGTAGATGTTTTTCCCGCCACTGTGACAGTGAAGAATCTATGTTTTAGGAAAGAGTGAAGAAGGTGAATGACTTGAGAGGGTAGCTGCAGTTGGATGAATTTGTACAGAAGACCCGCGTGCCAGGTCGTAGAGAAGGCCTTTTCCACGTCCAGAGAAACCGCCGAGGTGAATGCCTTGTCCTGGAAACCCAGGGCTGCAGCCTCCACCACGCGCAGCAACTGCTGTGACGCAGAATGCCCAGGACGAAAGCCAAACTGGTGAGGAGGGATGGCTTGAATGTCACCCAGAAGGGAGGACAAGCGGGCTAAGAAAAGTCTCTCGAAAACCTTCGAGAGAACAGAAAGGAGGTGTAACGATATGTTTTAGTTAGAACTTTTTATATGAATATTGTGTTCTGATATGACTTAGTAGGCCATGTGATGACAATATAAAATATATATAAATATAAATATAAATAAATAAATAAATATATATATATATATATATATGTGTGTGTGTGTGTGTGTGTGTGTGTGTGTGTGTGTGTGTGTGTGTGTGTGTGTGTGTGTGTGTAATTTTGTGATTGGCCGTAGTAATCATTGTATTACGTATTGTGATGACGTAGCAGTAAATCGGCCAATCACAAAATTAATAGAGGAATAACGATAGTTACGAAAAATCAATAATCTTGAGATAGATATATGTTCTTTAGTCTTGTTTCATGACGATGGAAAGATGTCGCGGTGAACATAAAAGTTTTGTGACGGAAAATTAATAACCTTCAAAAAGAGTTATTGGGTATTCGTAGTAATGATGAGTGGACGTTCAAAAGTAACGAATTTTAAGCAATTAGCTGAAATTACATATATTAACTTGAAAATAAGGATTTATCGATGTGTTGGAGGTAACCTAAAGTGATGGATTAAGAAAGAAAGTTCGAGTAAAATGTAATCCAGATTAAACAATTAAATAATATATTACGAAATCGGAGTCATATAAAATTTTATTTCTGTCACTAAAATCCACACCTGAAATAAAAAGATCTCATGATTCTTATTTAATCAAATCTCGACCTGGATCTTCCAAACAGTCAACGTGCATCCTATCTGCTGCGAGTGGAGGAAAACGCCACAAATATTTCGTCCGAACGTGTGGCTGATTAAGCTGGAGAAATTATATCGCCACATGGGTTACAACGTATGTATTTTAAAAAGTGCAATAATTTTGAGGGTGACTTGCTTACAGTGAAGTTCCATGAACCATAAAGTCATAAACTGTAATCCTTCGAGGAAAAGAAAAAAAAAAACCATTAGCTCTCTCAATGCTCCTCCAACACACATAGTAAGGGTACCACTGTTTCGTAATGTGTGCAATCTCAGTTGCGTTGTTACAAGAGATCAAGTACGAGTGGAAGAAAACTGTGAACTTTGGTTATTTCTTTTAAAAACATAGTTTGAGTGTACATAAAATGAATTCTAAACATGAGACATTATCACTTGATAAAAATTTAAGGTCGTTGCAGAACACGAAAAGAACAGACGTCCAGCTAAAGAATTAACCATGTTAGAAATTAATTGTTCTTTCACACTGGCTGTGTGTAGGCTAAACGTAGAGTCAGAATGAAAAATTCAATGCCATAGCCGGGATTTGAACCACGGATCTTCTGGTTTCCGTCCAGCCGCTCTACCATTGAGCTACTAGGGCCAACGTGCCGATATGACATTAAATTCTCCAACTGACTCGTATTTTCCCGGTAGACTACTTAGGAGTTCACATAAACACATGAGACTCTACACATTCTGACTCTACGTTTTCACAATTTAGCCTACACACGGGCAGTGTGTTTCTATTAATTGACCTAATAGTGGTTAACTATAAAGCCCGGGCCTTAAAGTACGTACATGTTGTAGTTGTCTCATGTGTTTATGTGAACTCCTAAGTGGTCTACCGGGAAAATACGAGTCAGTTGGAGAATTTAATGTCATATCGACACGTTGGTCATAGTAGCTTAATGGTAGAGTGGCTGGACGGAAACCAGAATATCCGTGGTTCAAATCCCGGCTATGGCATTGAATTTTTCGTTCTGACTTTACGTTTCCACAATTTAGCCTACACACGGCCAGTGTGAAAGAACAATTAATTTCCATTAATTGTACCTAATAGTGGTTTACTATATGAAGACCGGGTCTTAAAGTACTTACACTTTGTAAGTCGCCATTAAGGTAGTTGTCTCATGTGTTTATGAGAACTCCTAAGTGGTTTACCGGGAAAATACGAGTGAGTTGGAGAATTTGATGTCATATCGGCACGTTGGCCATAGTAGCTCAATGGTAGAGTGGCTGGACGGACACCAGAAGATCCGTGGTTCAAATCCCGGGTATGGCATTGAATTTTTCATTCTTACTCTACGTTTCCACAATTAACTATGTTGTTTAAAGTGGCGAAAACGCAGATTTATGAGATTTTGACAAAATAAAAATTGAAGACGAATATTTAAAGAGAACAGCAGGGCATGCGAAACGCATCACAAAATCTATACAGTATGACGAGTTAAATCGTGTTGTATTCCCGCAGTTTATTAGTGCGCGCACTAAAGGAACCCCCAATTGGACCATTGAACTTTAGAGACAGGCGACCAAAAAAAAAAAAAAAAAAAAAAAAAAAAAAAAAAAAAAAAAAAAAAAAAAAGCCAAGGTCTTTTCAGAGCTTTCAGGGACGCCTCGACAGTTTCAAACATCGCCAGAGCATTGCTTTGAATGCTGTGTGTGGGGAAGCAAATGATGTTGATATGCAGACATTGCAGGTTGGACAGGGAAAATTGAAAATAAACAGAGAAACTAGGCGATAAACTACAATTATTGTGTGCAAGGTGAATATATAGTACATCGTGCATATGAGCCTATTACTAATTATTTACACTTCACTGTAAACCTGTGCGACTACTTCATTTCCTTGTATTCAAACACAACCGTCTAAAAGAGGGTAACCTGCGTAAACGAAAAATAAATACTGGAACGACTGTCTTCCGTTTTAGAGACATTTTACTGTATTTGAACAGTTTTTGTGAAAATAAACGTTAAAGAAACATTTTCCAAATAAGCAGTTGTTTTAAGGTGAGAGAATACCCTAAATCTTTATTTTGTGACCTTTAGCAGTATCTGACTCAAAACAATACACGCACGCACACGCGCACACACGCACAACCACAACTCACCTTAGTTAAGGAAAATGTTGGTAGCTTAAATACATATATTACTTTTTAGCTGGTAGGTACTGTGAGTTTAAGTTCAAGCTATAGTTAAGCAAATAAAACCGATAGTGTTTAGGTAAAAGGCTCTTAACCCTCGAAAGGGGTTAGCCAATTTACTTGAACACTTTGACACTGTATCTAAAGTGGCTTTAACGTTGATTTATGCTACTGAGGCTTATGCTAACTTTCCCGAACAATTGCTGAGTGGTAAATTTTTTCATATGCAGCAGAAACCTAAAATCTGAAAAATATGGGGTACGACCTTTCAGCTAAACTCATCAAAATCACTAGAAGTGAACAAAGGTGTATCGGGAACCGAAGAACTGAGTACCGGTGCGTGTGTTTTCATTGGTAGTTTTTTAGAGAATAATGTCTATAGTACTTACTTCTGCTTCAGTGAAGTTTTTCCATGGTCCTACAAGATAATGAGTTATAAATGGTTCGGATGGCCGGAATTCTTTGATAGCCCCATAGCCACAAAGTAGTAATGATATACGAAGCCAAGGTTCCATTGAGAACTGATTCTTATCTTAATAGCAGATTATTTTTAATACTTAAAGGATACACTATCTTCTACAACAAAGTTCATAAAACTCATATAGGTAGAGAGACACTCGTTATTTACTGATGAAGAGGGGAAAAAAAAAAACTGCTGATAAAAGACGAACACCAAAGACTTCTGGCAGTGCTTTGCTAACTCTAATAGCACAGAAGTAAATGATATTTCATTCCAAGGCCGTAGGGCGGGGCGGGCGGAGCAAAAGGTTGGCCAACTTTAACTATTTTCAATTTGAATGTAATTCACGCCCCCAACGTTAAGTCATAACGGAAACATGTTTCCTGTACACGGAAGAGAATTTGATAAGAAATGTGTAATAGCTTCAATAATATGCCTAATAGCCTAAAAAGGTAGAAAGGAAAAGGAAATTGCTGAGAATTAAAGTAGAATTTGCAGTGAAAAATTAAATATATTAATCTATTAATTTCTTGATACTACAGTTTTTACGATCAACCACTTTTTCCCCTTACACTCTAATTGCATCGCTAAAAAAGAAACTGTGCATATAAGATATGTGCCCAAGTAATTATGAAATACATTTCTTTAACAGTGTTACTATTTAGTTTTTTAACCTTAATTGGTAAAAATGAGAAACTAAAGCTTCAACACTCCCTGACAACTGCTTCCTGAGGACTAAGATTATGAGCGAAGTTTATGCGTAGGTATTTTTTTTAATTTACGTTCGCCCCAACGTTAAGTTATATCGGACGGTGAATGAATTGGGTGAAATGATGCTCAAATGAGTCCAGGGTCCATGGAGCTTAGTTACCGGACATTCGTCTTGAAGGATAAGGGAAAACCCCGGTAAAAAAAAACCTTATCTAAGTAACTCACCCTGACCGAGATTCGAACTCGGGACCTCTTGAACGTGAGGTAGACATCTACGCTACCGAAGCGGGCTATCCGTATATATTGTGACTTTGTGGGTCGTGAAATAATAAAACGAGGTTACGAAACACAAAAACTACACTTTATTCTCCTCGAAATACACTGTTCAACATTACAAAATTGCTAGAACCTCAAACTGTTTATTTTCTCTAACTCTACATTCAACTGTCTGTCGCTACCGGTAACGATTGGTTCCGAAGTTTTCCGAATCTCCACCGGCTTCGGCTTCGCGAGTCTACCGCCAGGGTATATATATATATATATTGTAATTTACGTCCTCCAATCGCCACCATCTAACCACCATCCCTTTTAAATACCCATCACCATGCCAGTAAGGGACCTAGTCCCGGTATGGCAAGAGTCGAAGGGCCCTCCTTCGCGGAGGAGGATAACCCTTCAACGACCCCACAGCGTGTCTGTACGTCCTCCAACGTTTAGTCATATCGGACGATGAATGAAATGGGTCAAATGATGCTCAAATGAGCCCGGGTCCATAGAGCTTAGAGTTACCCGACATTCGTCTTTCAGGATAAGGGAAAACCCCGAAAAAATCGTATCCAGATAACTCACCCTGACCGAGATTCGAACTCGGGACCTCTTGAACGTGAGGCAGAGCTACCCCTACGCTACCGAGGCGGGCTGTGTCGTGAGCCGTTAACTTCGATCGTGCGGCTTGTTTACACAAAGGAACTCTGATAGACGGGTAGTGTTTAAACAAAGAGCCGGCAAATAAAACATGGTGCAGATAATTAACAAACGGATAGTGTTTCATGGAGGTAAAGAGCTTGCATAAGCAGATAAACACAGCGTCGGAAATAAAAGCCTTGCCGACAGATAATTATAGTCGCCCTGTTCCAACGCTTACCATGGATTTATCTTTGGTAATAGATATCTCTCAGATAACGCACTGATTACTCCACGTGGAGTAAACGTATATCTGTCATTTGTGATTTCTGCGAATTCCATTGGCTGAAGTGATGCGTTCATTGGTGCTTAGCACACGACCGGGAGGCGCGTCAGTTTCCCTCTCACTCTTACAAGAATAATCAGTGCGTTATCTGAGAGGTTTCTATTAACAAAGATAAATCCATGGTAACCGTTCGAACAGGGCGACAATACATTCTAGAACAGTTGAGTTTTATCTGGTGACATGTTCGAGAAACTTCCATAACAGTCTCGAATTATGAATGAGGTATTTAAGGAAGTGTCGAGTTGTGTAACAAGAGTGTTGTAACGAGAGCTGATCAGAACGTTGTTTGTTATTGCCATCGACCTTGGTAGATTGTGGTATGTATGTGATGTAATGTTGTTACGTGAGAATTGATCAGTGTATTTCGACGGAAATAAAGAACATTTAGAATTTCGGCAAATTGGATTTTTAATTCTACGATCCCACAAAGTGCCCGCCTTGGTAGCGTAGATGGTCTGCTTCACGTTCAAGAGGTCCCGAGTGCGAATCTCGGTCAGGGTGAGTTACTTGGATAAGGTTTTTTCGGGGTTTTCCCTTAACCTTCAAGACGAATGTCGGGTAACTCTAAGCTCCACGGACCCTGGACTCATTTGAGCATCATTTCACCAAATTCATTCACTGCCTGATATGACAACGTTGGAGGACGTAAATTACAAAAAAAAAAAAAAAAAAAAAAAAAAAAAACCACAAAGTCACAGTATATATACTATATGAGCAACTACTTCTATGTGATACATATAGATGGCCTTTACCGTCAATAGAAGTGCATTAAAATGCTCCAGAATGAGTGAGGATTAGGCAGTGATAGAAACAAGGACGCGTGCCTCATGCTGTCTGAGTTCGCAGGTAAAGTTCATACGCCGTGCCGCGTGCAGTAGCTGTTTGTAAACATACCGGCATACTCGGCAGTAGCTTGCTACTATTAAGAATTTCTTTGGCTTGTGAAATCGCAATAAAGAAGTTGTTGCTTAAATATTGATTATGAGTGTTTAACGTGTTCCAAAATTCTGTTATATCAGTCCATGATGGCAAATAAGCTGGTGGACATATGCAACTTATACCTTTTAGAGGGAAGTTAATGTTAGTGAGGTTGAAGATGGAAGCATTAAATGATATACAGAACAGAAAACAATATCAAAGAATTGTAGATAAATTAACCAAAAGTAAATGGCTTATACAATGAGACAAGCATTTTATTTCACGTGTTTGATAATAATAAATAAAGCATTTGTAACTAAAAAAGATGTTGATATTCACAGTATGGCACAATTAAGATCATAACAAAATTCTCTGAAGTTAAACAAATAAATATGATCATTGATGTAACTATTTTTTACAATTCATATTTTTAATGAAACTAAATTAATCGTGCGTTCATTGAACTCCTTTCAGCTCTCCCATCCATCAAAACCATATCCGTCATTTCGGCGTTCGTATAACGCTCCATATTGTTTGGATTTGCTATCTAAGTACGTGCAAAATCCTCTCTGTTAGGACGGAATGTGTAGTTTTCCACTGAGAGCAACCTTGCAATTGTCCGATTATTAGTCGACTTTTTCACAAATAACTGCCCTTTGCCCCATTACCTGAAAGGTAGGCTAGAGTCACTGATAAAGAGCAAGGAGTAATGTTTTTGTTTTCATGGTCGGTGCGTCCCAATAATTTTTGAGGTTCGCATACCAGTGGCTCCTACGCTGCCTAATCACAAAAATCATGTAATATTTAATGCTGCATAAAATCATATCTAACAGAACTTCGAAGCTATATATATATATATATATATATATATATATATATATATATATATATATATATATAAGAACTCCTCCATAGATTTGACACTTTTTTTCAAATTAACATAATTGACGACAATGTTAAGTCTTTAGTTAATAATTAGCATATATATATATATATATATAATTTGGTTTATAAGCGAAAACGAAGAGTTTTTTGTGTAATATTTACATATATGTCTGTCACACTTCTACAGACTGTTTCGACTTCTTAAGGCAGACTATATTGTGACTTTGTGGGTTCGTGAAATAATAAAACGAGGTTACGAAACACAAAAACTACACTTTATTCT
Source organism: Mantis religiosa (assembly GCA_030765055.1). NCBI lineage: Eukaryota > Metazoa > Arthropoda > Insecta > Mantodea > Mantidae > Mantis > Mantis religiosa. The sequence continues at coordinate 53,053,091 of CM060956.1, forward strand.
CCTCGAAACACACTGTTCACCATTACAGTTTGCTAGCTAACCTTAAACTGTTTATTTTCTCAACTCTACATTCAACTGTCTGTCGCTACCGGTAACGATTGGTCCCGAAGTTTTCCGAATCTCCACCGGCCATCATTTGTCATCGGCTTCTCGATTCTACCGCCAGGATGACACTGCTCCCTCCTCAAGGCTGGTCGTCCCGAACAGCGCCTTCGTAGCGGGCCAGGCGATCCAGGTGTACCACCAAAATCTTTCCTCGGGGCACCTTCTGGATGCGGTAGACCACGTCGTTAATCCTCTTCACCACACGGTACGGTCCTTGCCATGACTGCTGAAGCTTCGGGCAGCGTCCCTTGGTCCGGGTCGGGTGGTACAACCAGACCAGGTCACCTTGCTGGAACCCTTGGCTGTTGGCTTGCCTGTCGTCTCGGGTTTTCATGCGGTCGCTCGCCTTCTGGATGTTCTGGCGAGCCATCTCGTGCATGTCGTGGAGGTGGTCCACCAGGTTCTCCACATCCCTCAAGAGTGGCCCCAAGTCTGCGTCCGCCATCTGCTCCCTCCTCAGGCCTGCGCTATCCAAGCCATCCGCAGGCACTGCCGTGACTACTCGAACTGCTGCGGCACACTCCTTCCCCTCCACTCTTGTTAATTGGCCGCAATCTTTTGGACATGGTCTTCGGGACATAGCGTCTGCGATGTTCCGAGGTGAAGTCGTACTCCTGCTGCCTCTGGACCCCACCTGCTGTCTGGCCTTCCGGTCGCGCCGTCGCTATCACTTCGCTTCTCGCGGGGACAACCACGTCTTCGCTCAAGACGACCCTGCCAATTCCAAGGCGCTCTTCTGGTTGACGGAGTATAACCTCTTCTCCGTTGAGCCTCAGGACCTTCCTGCCGACGCCGACCGTCACCTCGTGGCTCCTGAGGGCATCCAGTCCCAGAATCACCTCCTCAGCCACCTTCGCGACGAACACCCACAGACGCACGGCACTCCGTCCCAAGTTCAGCTCCAGCAGGGCCTCATTCTGCACAGGCATGGTGTCGCCCGATGCCGTCACAAGCTGGTATGGTCGGCTCGGTTTCCTCGTCGGCAAACCCTTCGCCACGTCAGGTCTGATGATGGTCACGGCCGCCCCGGTGTCCACCAGCACGCGGCACGGCTTTCCTCTTACCCAACCGTCCGCGATGAGGTTGTCATCCATCCGCCGGCTGACGGCGCGGATTGTCACTCGAGGGGATGGTGGTGATGGCGCCGACGTGCCCCTCTCCACGCCGGGCCTTACTCGTTTTCCGGATGCTCTTCCTGGTGTGGGCAGTCTCTCCGCAGGTGTCCGGGCTGTCCACACCCCCAACACAGGCCACTAGGTGTTCGCCGGCGTCCCACAGCTGGTGTTCTGTCTCCGGCGTAGCGGACACTCCTCGTTCTCGACGTCGGGATAGATGCTACCTTGGCCGCCTCCATCCTTAACGCCGCTGTCAGCGCCTCGTGGATGTTTTTACAATCGCCAAGCATTAGGCGCTGACGAATCTCCGTGTCCCGTACCCCGTCGACAAAATTGTAGGCGGCTTCCCGGGATACGAACTCCAGTGGCAGGTCAACCAAGGCCTTGCTAGCTAGCTGCTCGATCGCTATGGCGAACTCCTGCAGCGTCTCCCCCGGCTGCTGCGACCTTGCCTTTAGCTGGCTGCGGTATGCTGCGGCTAAGCGGTGGTTCCCGAAGCGATTCTCCAGGGCCTCCCAGATGTCCTTGGGCGCCGCCGTCGTCTGCACCGCGTTTAGGATTTCCGCGGCCCGTCCCTGGAGGCTGGCTACTAACTGTGTGGCCCTCTCCTCCGGTGACCATCTGTTGTGCTTGGCCACTGTGTCGAACTGGCGGCGGAAGACCTCGAATGTTGACGCGCCGTCATATTTCGGAGGTTTGACGCGCGCCGATGTTGTGTCGCGTCCCGGTGCGTCAGCCTTCAAATCCTTCAGTCTCCTGCCGACGACGTCCTCCACCATGGCGTTCAGGGACTTGACGCTGCTGTCGGCCTTTCCCTCCAGGTTGTTTACGCGGTTCGCGAGGTCTTCGACGTCTTCAACCATGGCGTTCAGGGTCTTGGCGTTATTGTCGGCCTTTTCCTCTAGGTCATTGAAGCGGTTCGCCAGATCCTCGACGCGCTCGTCCATTTGGCCCATCCGCTTGCCCAGCTCCGTCACGTCATCCCTCACGCTGGCCAACTGTTCCTCAAATTTGGCGGCGAGGACCTCGTTCGCCTCCTTCATTTCCGTGGCCAGACTGTCGTTCGCTGCCTTCATTTCTGTGGTCAATTCGGTCTTTATTTCTTTCAACTCTGCGGCCAGGTTGTTATTTGCCGCTTCTGTTTTTGTTGTTAACTCGTTCATCTTCGCGGCCAAGTTGTTATTTGCCGCTTCCGACTTCGCTGTTAATTCGTTCATCTTCTGCAAAAGCATTTCCAATGCCGATTCCATGGCCATAATGTTCGGTGATGTTGTTATCCCACTCCTGACACCAGTTGTGACTTTGTGGGTTCGTGAAATAATAAAACGAGTTTACGAAACACAAAAACTACACTTTATTCTCCTCGAAACACACTGTTCACCATTACAGTTTGCTAGCTAACCTTAAACTGTTTACTTTCTCAACTCTACATTCAACTGTCGGTCGCTACCGGTAACGATTGGTCCCGAAGTTTTCCGAATCTCCACCGGCCATCATTTGTCATCGGCTTCGCGATTCTACCGCCAGGGTGACACTATGTTTACAGATATACTTTTATGCATTACACATTTCGTTATGAGTACAAGATGGATCCAATAGAATGGAGAGATATCTACTAACTTCTTTCAAGAATGTGTCATCACGCCTTCTAGCTTTAAAATTTCATTATTTGCATGATCAGAAGAAGAAAAAAAGAGTGGATTAAACAAACAGCGACTTATCACTAGGTCAAAATACAGTATATTCCCGATTATTCATGTGCGGTTATCCGTGCACCCCACTGAGCGCGATGGCTCAGGAGGTTTCGTCTGCGGCCTGCATTCGGAAGGTCCGAGCTCGATTCACGTGACCTATACCTGACCATTGGGTTTTTTCGGGGGGGGGGGGAGGTTCCAGGTCTTTAGACGAATGCTGTGTAGGTTAATTACATCCTCAGTTTCCTGTCCCTCCATCTCCTTTATCACGTCACAGCATCTCTCATCTGGTGGTCTTTTTCAGGTAGAAGTGTCGGCGGTGTCTCGGCGCTGCATGGCAGGATGATATGCTCTGAGTGAACCGCTTGATCCTCCGGTAGGTCGGTTGCCGGTCTCCAAATCGGCTGCTCAGACCGCTTCCGAACCACAGTAGGGGGGATGTCCGTTGTCCTGGCCTACTGGGAGAGGTTTCCATTTAAGTAAAATGTAGAGATCCTGCCCGCTGCACTGCCGTGACTCCTTGGGCCGGCCTCTGCCTCTTCTCCTCTCGACCTTGCTCCCGGCGGTGCCGCACTTGGGGGCATAAGTACAAAGATCAGGACAGGTCGCAGTGCCGAATCCCCTCCGTTTCGTAATTCAATTCGTGCACCCCAAAAAAGACATTATATACACACACGCAAACACACATTATTTTTCTCTAGTAAATAGCAATAAACATCATGCCGTGTGGCAATAAGTTGTCATTTCCTTGTTTAAAGATCTACCGCGTGACAACGGAGTACGGTCTCCATTGTTAGCATCTGCCTGTTCCGTGTAAACTAAAAAAAAATTTCTCGATGTTGATTAGCGAAGGTCAATGAAGCAAGCTAAAATACTTTGGTAAAAGAGATTGCGGAGAAACGTAAATAAATCGTGTTGATGTTTAAATAAAAATTCGAATTAACTGAGTGATTTGAGAAGATGGAAACTGTCGCAGAACTAAGTACTAATTATGGGATTGTAATGCAGACTGTTCCAAGTGCTGTGCAAAAAATGTCAACTTCTCTCAGAACCAGACCAACATCACGGACTGTCTTAAGAAATAAACAGACCTACAGTATCTTTTCAGAAATATAATAAACATTCGAACAGAGAATACACGTGAGAAATATGCTTTTAAAATAATTTCCTATTTATATATGTCTGTTGTACTTTAACATCGTTAAATGATGGTTTTCTGGATTATTCGTGTTTTTCGATTATTCTTGCAATTCCTACCCTACATTATCCAGAATAATCGAGAGTACACTGTATAAAGTATTTTAAAATTGAAGCTAAAATCAATGCTATTTGGCATTTTAACCAGATCTGCTACATTTTTGCATTTCCCCCCTCTATCTTACATGTTTTGAAAAATGGAGGTTTAACACCATGTGAAACACGTATCATATAGAAACAGCATCTTGGGAATTAAAATGCTGGAGAACTTGCTACACAAATCAAAATTCTTCTCATAATAGCCTACAGCATTAATCCAGCTTCCCTACCTCATTAAAATTGGCTGAGGAAGTAATGGAAACTCTGGAAGCAGATCTTTGAATTTATGTTCCCACTCTACTGTACCCACCATCCCATTCTTCTTCTTCTTCTTCTTCTTCTTCTTCTTCTTCTTCTTCTTCTTCTTCTTCTTCTTCTTCTTCTTCTTCTTCTTCTTCTTCTTCTTCTTCTTCTTCTTCTTCTTCGTCGTCTTCTTCTTCTTCTTCTTCTTCTTCTTCTTCATCTTCTTCTTCTTCTTCTTCTCTTCTTCTTCTTCTTCTTCTTCTTCTTCTTCTTCTTCTTCTTCTTCTTCTTCTTCTTCTTCTTCTTCTTCTTCTTCTTCTTCTTCTTCTTCTTCCTTCTTCTTCTTCTTCTTCTTCTTCTTTCTTCTTCTTCTTCTTCTTCTTCTTCTTCTTCTTCTTCTTCTTCTTCTTCTTCTTCTTCTTCTTCTTCTTCTTCTTCTTCTTCTTCTTCTTCTTCTTCTTCTTCTTCTTCTTTCTTCTTTCTTCTTCTTCTTCTTCTTCTCTTCTTCTTCTTCTTCTTCTTCTTCTTCTTCTTCTTCTTCTTCTTCTTCTTCTTCTTCTTCTTCTTCTCTTCTTCTTCTTCTTCTTCTTTCTTCTTCTTCTTCTTCTTCTTCTTCTTCTTCTTCTTCTTCTTCTTCTTCTTCTTCTTCTTCTTCTTCTTCTTCTTCTTTCTTCTTCTTCTTCTTCTTCTTCTCTTCTTCTTCTTCTTCTTCTTCTTCTTCTTCTTCTTCTTCTTCTTCTTCTTCTTCTTCTTCTTCTTCTTCTTCTTCTTCTTCTTCTTCTTCTTTCTTCTTCTTCTTCTTCTTCTTCTTCTTCTTCTTCTTCTTCTTCTTCTTCTTCTTCTTCTTCTTCTTTCTTCTTCTTCTTCTTCTTCTTCTTCTTCTTCTTCTTCTTCTTCTTCTCTTCTTCTTCTTTCTTCTTCTTCTTCTTCTTCTTCTTTCTTCTTCTTCTTCTTCTTCTTCTTTCTTCTTCTTCTTCATGATGATGTTAATATTATAATAATTTATTATTATTATTATTATTATTATTATTATTATTATTATTATTATTATTATTATTATATTATTATTATTATTATTATTATTATTATTATTATTATTATTAGATTATTATTATTATTATTATTATTATTATTATTATTATTATTATTATTATTATTATTATTATTTATTATTATTATTATTATTATTTATTATTATTATTATTATTTATTTATTATTATATATTATTATTATTATTATTATTATTATTATTATTATTATTATTATTATTATTATTATTATTATTATTATTATTATTATTATTATTATTATTATTATTATATTATTATTATTATATTATTATTATTATTATTATTATTATTATTATTATTATTATTATTATTATTATTATTATTATTATTATTATTATTATTATTATTATTATTATTATTATTATTATTATTTTATTATTATTATTATTATTATTATTATTATTATTATTATTATTATTATTATTATTATTATTATTATTATTATTATTATTATTATTATTATTATTATTATTATTATTATTATTATTATTATTATTATTATTATTATTATTATTATTACCATTATCATTATGGCTATCATCTCAAAAATTATTGAATGAAACGCCAAGATACATACAAACAAAACCCCTGGTACACGATTTTTGGCTTCAATTCAAAATATTAACTTCACTTATCTATTCATACAGCTCCAAAATTGCAAAGAAAGGGAGTAAAGAACAGAGGTTGACCTTAAGGGAGAGACATAGGTGGGGAGGAACGAAGGAAGGAAATTTTTCTGTGAATAGTTGTGTAAGGAAGTTGACGGTTGTAGTAGAAGTACAAGTACATTTTTAATTTCGTACTTTACTAATTTATTTCTAAAGAGAAAAATTCCTGTATAGTAAGTATATTTTGGTTCTCAAGATCATGTTATTTTTACTTTTGACTCCATTGTATGTAACTTACATTATTCCAAAAGTGTTGTTTCAATTTATTATATGCGTGTAGGTATATATTTGTAAAAGTTAGATTATCTGCATATTTTTACGGACATAAAGTGACAATCTCCAGTATTAGCAATAGATTTTGTCAGGAACAATGTTGAGTTTTGAATCAGTGAATGAAGTTCACTATGAAACGATTATAGGTATATGAAATTATATCGTAGTGCTTTGGAGCCTGGCGTTAAATTACATTAGCATCATCTGTGTGTAGAAGAAACTTAACTCATTTATGATTGAATTAACTCATCATACAACTCATAGATGTTTGACATTAATGAAAATTATCTGCCATAATAATTTAATGCGACCCAGTTAGCTGAACCTGTATGCGTGTTTTAATTGCAGAAAGACAAAAGCCTTTAAAAGTTAAAATCCCAAACAATTACAGGTGAACTTCATTTATGTAGCAGTTCATTAAACGATATTTTATGGCACATTGTAAGCCAACAAGAACAAGAATAAGTTAGTGTTATTTAAGAAACTGAAAACGATTCGGTTTTCAGTCTTAATGGAATTAGAATGTGATAGATTCTTTCTACACTTAAATAATTATTTAATGGCTGCGATGTTTCGGAGCTTTATTTTTGAACTGTTTTGAGTGGGTCAGTTACTGTGGCCTTTTAACGTTTTTTTATGAAAATGTAATCTGGTTTCCACTAACATCCACAGCTTTTGCACAATTCCTCAAGTTTCTATTTTTAAATGCGCCGCATTCTATATATATTACAATAGATGGTAAAGTGATCGATTTTGATTGACGGTAAAGTCGACAAAAATGATCGACTGTGAAAAGAAGTACTTATCGAGTTGTTTAGAAGTACATAAAAGCATCACAGTCATTTGAGCATAAATTTGAAGTGAAAGTTCTGTGTGTCAGCCTTGCCAGATAATTTCAAATCAACCTTATAAAGGCGACTTCATCAAGATCATGTTTAAATATCCAAAGTTTGTTACGCATGGTAAATTATAAAGCTTAGAACTTAGGGCTCACATTCTACCCCGTAACCAGGAGTATAACTAAAGGGACAAGGAAGGCAAATGTCAAGTAGGAGACACAACATTTAAGTCCATACTAAACCCATTTACTATTTTCTAATTATTTAGTTGAAGTAGAAATGGTGATAACAATTACATAATCATATTGAAAACCCATATGAGCTTAGATTGGAAAATGTTTAACGCCCGCTTTTACTTTTTGACACTGATGATACTTGAGATGAAGGTGGAGCACCGGTCGAATGAGATGGTGGGGAAACTGGAGATCCCAGAGAAAACCCGCCCCAGCGCCGTGTTGTCCGCTACAAATCTCACTTTGTGGTTGCCTGGGATCGAACCCGGGTCGCTTTGGTGAGAGTCGAGTGGTCTAACTACTCAGCCGCGGCACGCCTGCCTACCTTGGAGATGCTTGATCGTGTATGGTTGTGGATCTTGCTAGCTGACTCCCTAACCCACACTGTCTCTAATCTCGACTCTCTGAACTGACTTACTTCGTTGCTGGCTTAAGTAGCACTTAAATATGAATTCTACCAAAATTGTGACCTATAGTGCCAAATCAGCGTTTCCACGCTACAAAAAGCTACGTAAACGTTTTCCAAGAAACACTAAACATGATCATATTCTTCAAAACATCTTAACTGCAATTCGGCGTCTAGATGACTCGAATTACTTTAGTCAGCAAAGTCCGTATCCGACCACCTAAGCGTAGTCGACATGAGTAAACAGGTAACTGATGTCTTAAGCCAAGTCATGTGAAATTTCGTATTACGCTGTTCTCATGAATCAGTAGAATTAAGAACTTTAGAATTCGCAAAATATGTCAACAAGTCACCGCAGGTAAAATAAGCATTAAGTAACTAGATTCCGGAATTTTATATGTTCCCAAGTAGTCCTCAACCATATACATGACAGCATTTTATTACATTTGCTGTTCACTGAGCCTCAAAAGCAGGATAGAGGACGTAACCCCATTTGTGAAAAAAAAAAGTATCTATCTTGTTTTGCTGTTTTTAAGTTTTGGTGTTACATACAACATGAATGAATAGATAACACTTATGGATTCCAAAAAAAGAAGCCTCGAGACCATACGTCTACACATTGGAAACAAGTATGGCGTGCCAGCGGCTTATTCTGTGTACTTAAAAGAATGCTATAAAACAATGGCATGCTGCCGAAGGCATTAAATTATTCGAAACACCAATGGGTTGTATGTGGTGACCTGAAAGTAATAGGAGTGCTGATGGTACAACAGTCTTAAACTTGACGAAGTTTCCTTGCTTCCTGTGCCTCTGGGATAGTCATGCCCTTGAATGGCATTGGATTAGAAGAGAATAACCGACCAGAACAGCAATGAAACATGGGGGGAAAATGTGATAAAAGGATATTTGATGAAACGAGAGAAAATCATCCTGCCCTCTCTTCATATTAAACCGGAAATCATGAAACAAATTGTCAAAGATGGTGGTTGTTTGAATTACTAAATTGCAAATTTGTCCTTCCACTGTGGCTAAACTTCAAGAAGGAATATTTATGGGATCATGTGGTTGACAATTCCTTACGTGTAAGGAATCCCTCAGATATGAAAACCACTGTGAAAACTATGTTGATAGCTCTGGAAATAATAGGATGTCATATGGGCCTTAAAATCCATTTTCTTCAAGCGGTCTTTACTTCTTTCTTGGCAATCTTGGAGATTTTACCGAAGAACATGAAAAAAAGGCTAATTAAAGCATGAAAGAAATAGAATCGCGTTATCAAGATAAGTGGAATGAAAGATAATGGCTGTTGGCCTTTAAAAAGGGATAATATAAAGCTACAACCTACAAGAAAACCTTGAAGAAAAATGTCAACATGAAAAGAAGACGGTAATGAAAAGGGGCAGTGTCTCTGTAAATCTTGGAATATGTTAAACTTAAATTGTGAATAGATCTATGAACAAATATGTGCAGTTTGTTTTGTTTACTACATACATTTGTAAACAGTTTACAGGCTATTAGTATATCTGTGTCTTAATATATTGAGAAGCATAAATTTTGAAAAAAAAAAAAAAAAAAAAAAAAACTTCGCATCCCTGTGTAATTGTTTTTCAATTCATGAGATTGTGCCTTAAATGTGTCACAAAGAGATTAAAATTACACCGAAATGATATACTCTGTTAAAATACAAGAATTCCTGTGATGAACTCTCCCAAAGATGAAAATACCAGCCACGGCACTAGAACAAATTGTAAATGATGAATAGGTGCAAAGTAAAACCTAAACTTCGTTCGTAGTTCAATTTTTCTAATTAAAATTGGCAGTTCGGCGATGTAATCATTTCTACTTGCCACCAGAAAGAAAGTGATCACGGCGTAGGATATTTATTCGCTTTGGTGATACGAACGTGTAAATATTATGTGTAAACCCCACATTTTGTAACAAGCTTGAATACTCTTCTGAGTTTCTTTGAACAATTATTAGACCTACACCAAGAGACTATTTCTCTTGCACTGCAGAATACGACGAGTACAAGCAATTTAAAATGACAGTTCAAATGAAGCTATAGCATAGATTAATTAGTTATAGCGTGATTATAGCTAATGACAATGCTGCACCAGAGGGTGTAGTGTAAATGATATGATATACCTGCTCTCTTAGCATTGAATTATAATTTTATACTCAGAAAAATCACACCATGTCATGAAACTGCTTTGAACATAGCCTTATTTTGTTTGTTTCATTCTCATTAATATTGCCATATATGCCAATGTCAGTAAACTGAATGTTTTACTCAAGGGTTGAAACTGCATTAGTGTAGTGAGCAGAGATTCAATATAATGTGTCACATGTATTTGTTGAGTCTGAGTGATGTTGGTAGTGTGTTGCGTGGGTTGGTATTCAAGTGTTTGTTGTGTTGATAAACAATGTCATGATAATATCGTGATCCACAATGCGCACATTTAAGTATTATTGAGGGAAAATCCAGAAATTATGACATTAAATTGAAATATGACAGGTAAACTTGTCACAATTTAATATTTTCGTAGTAGTATTACAATTGTAATCTGCCAATTTTGGTGTGAGGTTATGAGGTAATGCTGAGTTACAGATACATTATGCCTTCTAGGTTGTATAGAAAGAGCACATTTTAAGTCAGTGAATAAAATAAATGAGATCATCTTAAGTATTGCTTAGAGAGGAGATCTAACCACCTTGAAATCCTGTAACCCGCTCACCCTTCCTATTTAGAATTACAGTTTGAGGACAGCAAAACACACTAGAAAATATAGTGCCACCCTGTGCTAGTATCAAAGGAGCCGAGTGATCCATTATTTAACATGAAGCACGCTAGAAACATATTAGATGACTTATTAAACATGAATCCATCAGCCTTATTCTATCAAATCAGATAATGGCCAAATTATACTCTCGGTTTCAAGTTAACAGGCTAGTAATAAAAACAAGTAAAACTACAACTATGTCATTTCATACCTGTCAAAATAAAGCACATCTTATACAGCAAATTTGTGTAACACCCTCAACATAAAATGAGAAAGATGCAGTTTTGGGGAATTATTGTAAACAAGAATCTAAAATGGAAGAACTACCTAGAAAAATTAGTCTCTGAATTGAGTTCAGCTTGTTTTTTACTAAGATCTATTAAACATGAAGTAAACTTGAATTTCCAAAGGATTGTATGTAGGCAAATTTCCACAGCCTTATGTTCTGTGGCATTATATTTTGTGGAACATATTATGGAGTGAGTGAATATTTAAACTGCAGAAAGGGGCAATTAGAATAATAAGTGGCAAGGACAGTCAGTCGTCCTGCAGAGTTCTTTTCAGAGAGCTAAAAATATTGCCTCTTGTCTGTGTATTTATACTGGAGACATTAACCCATATAAAAAATGTACAGTGAGCTTGAAAGAAATCAAAATCTCCATCAACACATACCCGACAAAAGAATGCCTTGCGTATTCAGCTCTGTAGAACCAATATAGCTAAAACTAACGTAAAATATATGGGTATCAAATTATTTAACATACTGTTACAGAATATTAAATAAATCACCAAGATTTATCGCTCTGAAAACAATTAAAATCGTTCCTACTACTGCATACCTTTTATTCTATAAATGAGTATATAGAGTGCTGTAGTCGGCATATGAACTATTCTGCCCTATAATGTGTATTCAAGTCTATATAGGGAACAGTAGCTCTCAATGACTTAAACTTTGTGTAACTAATTGTCATCTATTGTTTTAAACTGTTGCTGTTGTACATATGTATAAAATGATGTAAATATTTCACAAAATGACGTATCCAAGTAGCAATGTACATTGTCCCAGAGGATGAAAATAAAATACAATACAATCTTATGGCAATTTTCTCTTATCCTCACTATGAAATGTTCCCTCTATTTGTAATTTGTTCTGTTTACGGTATGCTGCCAACATGAAGGTAACAAGCCCCCAATCCCACTGGCGGTAGCTGAGGACCCCTAAGCTACAAAGCATAGCTAAAGGATATTTTTTAAGAAGAGAAGAAGTGCAGCTGTGAAGCAAAGACAAAAGCCTAGCAATATAAGTGTAACTAAACCCCTGATCCAATGATTTGCAGTTTTCACTCCCTCAGGTTGGCACTGTATTTTCTCATGTATAAATCCTCCACATGGTATGCTTTGCTGTCCTCACATAGTAATTCTAAATTTGGAGGGTGAGTGGATTACAGGATTCCAAGATGGTTAGATCTCCTCTCTAAGCAATTTCTAAGGTAATCTTATGTATGCGTGATTGGAGGAATTTATTAACAGTGAGGTCAAAATTAATCGTAAAAACTATTTGTAGTCGGTTTATTGACACTTCGTCACTTACTTTTCATATTATCAAGGGACTAGTTTCGGAAGCCATTGCCTCCATTTTCAACCTCTCTCCAACTCTCTCTCTCTCTCTCTCTCTCTCTCTCTCTCTCTCTCTCTCTCTCTCTCTCTCTCTCTCTCTCTCTCTCTCTCTCTCTCTCCAACTTGGAGAGCGGTTAAAAATGGAGGCAGTGGCTTCCAAAACTAGTCCCTTGATAATATGAAAATGTAAGTGATGAAGTGTCAATAAACCAACTAAAAATAGTTTTTTATGATTAATTATGATTAATGATTATTAATTAATGCATTTTATTCACTTACTTTAGTGTTTATTTTCTCAGGACAAGTAGGAAAGAAACCTCTCCATTTATCCTGAATTACTGTGGCTAAGGGAATTAAAGCATGGCATAGGTAGTCAACCATGGAAACATACGTGCAGAAAAGTACCAACACTGCGTAACAAGAGTGGTGATGCTGATAGGAATGCTTGAAGAACTGCAAACGTGTAAACAAGGATGAAAAAAGAAGAACATAGTCAGCACTTGAATATTAACATACTTACGTGATCTAAAAAGTTGCCACTTTTGATCTATTTAAAAATTATGGCCAAAATTCCATACATTTTGCACATCTTGTATTTGAAAGCACTAAAGTAACTTATGCAAACTTTCAAGCATTTATAATGCATCTTTATGTGAACAAAAATGATAATGATGATATTATTAATGATGATGATAATGGAACAAGAGTAACAACAAAAACAATAAGTACATATATGAGTATGAGTTGACATCTTGCTATCTGCAGATTTCAGAGCTGCTCAGTTGTCTACAGCCTTGTAGGCTATGTCATTGGTATCTCTATTACTCTGTCACTCTCATCTACAAAGGTTAAAGTATACCTACTTACAAGGTTAAACATAAAAAATTTGATGACATCAAGTTCCTATAAAGTAAATAAAAGGAGAATGTTTGTCAAATTGAATGCTGCCAGTTAATTGTATAAAAAGTCAGTCCCCATTTGGTTAACCCTCTTCACAATTATAAATGTCTTTCAGTGTTAGGAATGTATGAATAACATATCGTTATAAATAAGCCCTTTATTTAGAATCTTGGTCGCTTTTAAATTGTTTTACATGGCCACAGAAGTATTCTGCACATTTTGTACATTTTGCATCACAAGTATCTAGATAAGGTGTGTAAATGTCCAACTTAGTTGCTTCTTAAATTAAATTAGGTGGCCCATATAGTGCAACTATCAAAAAGGAAAACTTCTTAAGATACGAGGGCCGTTCAGAAAGTAACCTCTGGTTGATTGCAAAAAATTCACCAAGTTAAATAAAAATATTTTAATATATACATCTTACAACTACATCTTTGCACTATTTTTCTACATAGTCTCCATAACGATTGAGGCACTTATCGTATCTGTTCACAAGCTTTGAAATTCCTTCTGCATAAAAATCACCCGCTTGTGCCTGGAGCCAGCCTGTGACCGCATCTTTGAGCTCTTCGTCGTCATCAAACCGCTGGGACCCGAGCCATGTCTTCATATGCATGAAGAGGTGATAATCGCTTGGTGCCAGATCTGGGCTGTAAGGTGGATGGTTGACAACGTCCCACTTGAAGGACTCAAGAAGGGCTGTTGTTCTGCGAGCAGAGTGAGAATTTTGGGCACCCATCGTGCACAGAACTTACGGTAACCTAATCTTGCTGTCACTATCTCGTACAAGAGAGTCTTAGAAATCTGTGGAAAATCAGTAGACAACTCTGACATTGTGAAACGTCGGTTTTCACGAACTTTTGCATCAACTGTCTGAACAAGTTCGTCCGTCACCAATGATGGTCTACCACTCCTCTCTTCATCATGAACGTTTTCTCGTCCACTTTTAAATAAATGTACCCATTCACGGATCACTCCTTCACTCATAACTCTTGGTCTGTACACGGCACAAAGCTCACGATGAATAGCTGCTGCAGAATATCCTTTGGCTGTAAAAAACCTTATAACAGCACGCACTTCAAATTTGGTGGGGTTTTCTATTGCAGCACACATTTCAAACGGCCACAAACACTAAACTAGTGCAGATACGACGTTCACTCAACCACGGCTTGATGCCGACTGACCTGCTGAGTACGTGAATGCACAGATGCTGTCGCTACTCCCCCCACTACCTGCACTGTGACCGATTGGAGGTTACTTTCTGAACGGCCCTCGTATAACTGCATACATTAAACTAAGGGAAGGGCAAAAGTATATTTTAATTTTTCCTGGAACTACTTGTGTTTAAGTGCATTGCTGAGTTTTTAAAAAATGTAATGACTGCATAATTGATGGTCAAGATTTACAACAGCTGTATATTGTTTATGTTAACAAATAATTCCCTTTCTCAAAGTATAGCTTGCAAACGGTGGCAATTGATGAATTATTTGAACGCTGAGTGTTTATTTCTTGAATTAATATTTGTTATAGGAGTATACTGTAAACTTGTGTAAAAGTCACATGGACCAACAGACACAGAATTTCTCAGATACAGTGTTATATACTTAACATATGTAAAGAGCCAATTTGTGTATAAACCCATGTGGATTAATATAAATTATACAGAGAGGTGTGTATACATGATGGTGTTGTATTGTTATTCATATTACTTATTAGCAGAGTAAGGATTTCTGAACTTCTTCAACCATCTGTAACCTTGTCTCCATTGTTGCCAGCCAACCAAGTAGAAAGTTGGAAGCAATAATTTCTGAAACATGTTCATAGTTTAAATATAAAGAAGTGAAGTTAGTATCATAAACTGATTCCATCTTTTAAGTTAATCAACTGTAACAACCATTATCTGAAGAAGACTGAAGTTTTATTCTTTAATCAATAAGTTCTTGGACCTTATTTTGTGAAGGCCCATTGTGTACGCTATAATGATAATAAGATTTTTGTGAAAATTTTTTTTCATTTCTTTATATATTTTACTTCCTTTTCCATTATTTTCAGTTAGGCTGTCAATAAAAAGGTCTGTATATCCAACTTTCAGTGTTAAAATACCAAGTTATTTTGTTGCAGGAATTGTAGCAGCTTCTCAGCAGGAGATACTTCGTTCAGCAGAACGAGATGAGAAAGTTGTTTCCCAGCTGGAAACATATCTGTCTAAACTCACATATAAAATTGGAGGTATGCATTTGTATTTAATTTGTCTTTTAATATTCACTAACAGCTTACTTGCATTGCATTGTTGGCTTTTCAAACTTTAAATGACAATTTAATCCACCTTTACTCTTATTCTTTACAAACTACAATGATCTAAAAGATGTTTATGATTAATCCACCCCTTTACTCGTTAGAACTGTAATTTGATAAAATCATCATGATATTCCTAATAATGGTCGAAAAGTCTTCTAATATTTGTGGAAATGCTTATTAAATGTGGTCACATGTTATATATCTGATTTCCTTAACCACTCAACAAAATACGGCAAACAGCACTGACAAAAGCTAAAGTGAAGCATTCAGCCCATGCCAGTAGGATGCTAATAAAGCGTAGCACTCCATCGCCTCAAGAGTAACCCATTGTCTGCCCAAATCAATCACTGCTCGCCTCTGGTACAAATATGGCTGTTCAGCAAGCTACAGTTACATTGTCAACTATCTTGAATGCAGTGTGCATACAAGAGAAGACTCCCAGAATGACATCTTTTCAAAACATGTTCACCGGTTGGCATGTTCATGCTTTTGATGCTCCCTATGATGCGGAAGACTTGATGATGCATCAAAGCGCTCCAAGGTGTAATCCAGTGGTTCACACCTAAAAGGGTAGAGGGTCCTGAGAGGCTTAAACTCCTCATGCTCTGCTTACTTCCCTTCGATGTTATGCTCTTTCTGACAAGGCAATTCATTGTGTCTCAACCCGAGGTACTTTCTACAAGAGTGGAGAGAGGCCCAGATGATTCTGAAGCCCTGAAAAGATCCAGTACACCCTACCAACCACCAGTCCATCAGTCATCTTTCAACCTTCTCAAAAGTGAGAGGCTGGTCCTAAACTGCTTTAGGGTGACATTCAAACCATTCCCAACTACCGTTAGGGTTTTGTTCTTTGCTTTCAACTTCCCAGCGGGGCTATGTGTGTAGAGGCTGCTGCTGTGGGTTTCCAGGAGAGAGCGTCCATTGCTTTGGAGTCTCTGGATGTGGAGTAGCTGTCAACAACCTGGCGCATGGGTTTCCTGTATAAATTTATCCCACTGGGACTACCAACATAGCTAGTCACCATTTGACACAGTTTTCTATATTATAGCATCTTCAAAATCATAGCTGTGAGGAAAATACCAATATTTAGAACAGTAAGAGGCAGAGCTCCCGAAAGCTCTTTGTTATCCCAAGTGCTTTTCAGCATCTATATGATAGACTTTCCAAGTCAACATGACCTACTGTGCTGATGATGTGCTCCTATTGTGTACAGATAAACTCTTCCTTAGAGCTTCAACCCTGTATAAAGACACTTTTATATGAGAGCGCTGCCAGCATTGGCACATGTCCATTAATCCGGACAAAAGCAACACAATTTTACTCTCTAAGTGCTGCACCTTTGCTAACTGCTCTATATTCCAGTTTAGAGGCTGAAGGATTGAATAGGAAAGTTCTATAACCTACCTCAGAGAGAAGTTACATAAAGGTCATAAGTTTTTGCAAGCACATCAGGGACCTCTCTGCAGAGATGCAAAGGACAATCCCCTCACTGTATCCCATGCTGGGGTCCAGGATGCCTGTTTGCCTTAAGTTTGAGCTTTTCTGGGTCCTAATAGTCCACCTCATCTTTTATGCCTCTGAAATTTGGAACAGGGCTGCAGACAGCTGGCTTCTATGATTACAACAGGCACAGAACAGAGAACTCAGGTTCATCTATTTTGTCAGCTGCTTCTTCCTTGTGAGAGTACTTCATGAGCACCATGCTACATCTTTTCCAGACTTGGGGAATGAAATTAGGTGCCAGACAGCAAAACCCTGCACTAGTTTTATCAGTATATCAAAGTGCCCTGATTAGTTCTTCTGGATATTATGACCCGAAAAGATGTGCTTTAGGTAACATAAGGTCCCCCTATTGGCTTGCGGGTACCCAAGGTAACATCATGGCAAATCCAAACAGTAACTAAAGCTGAGCTCCACATAAATACTGCTTAGGACTGATTGACCTTTAAAATTACACCACCCACCAATCAAAATAGAATATTTATAAACTACTCCCACAACGGCAAAATGGTCCTGCATCCTGTCATACAGGCACAGAGGAACAACATGCTTCTTCTTATTGTCCTCCATCCTAATACAACAAAGTCACCCCTCAATTTTCCTAATTGAGGGTGGTTGTGCAGCAACAACATTCAGGCTGAATCAGCCTGTCAACAGCTACAACAAGGACTACAGTCACAGTCACTGTCAGAACTTCCATGAGAAGTTGCCACTGAAGATATCCAGCACAGGGTCAGATGATAAGTCTGCGAAGAAGGAGCCCAGTGGACCACCAGGCTTAGGAATATAACTAATACCAACACCAGCCATGAAAAGCTGTGAATTGTATTATTTGAGAGTGGTTTGAAAAGTTCTCAGAACAGAATAGAAAAGTAATACTTACGTCTTTGAAACTTTTTTTTTTTTTCATTGGAGACTCCTTGTAGATTAATATCCGTTGTCCAGCAATGTTCTAATGTCTTGATCCCATCTCAAAAATGAGATTCCTCTAGGCCTGCAAAATAATTGTCAACTCCAGCTATCAGTTCTTCATTTGAAGTGAATCTTCATCCACCAAGGAAAATTCTCAGCTTAAGGAAGAGATGGAAGTCTGATAGAGGCATATTGGGCAAAGACGGTGGGTATAGCAACAATTCATATCTTAGTTCATATAATTTTGCCATGGCGATGGCAAAATTACGTATTTGCGTGGGCACTCAAGGAAGATGATTTTCTTCCTTGCTAAACTTGGCCTTTTTTCATATGTCTTTTGTTGTAATTGGTCCAAGAGGTAAGCATAGTATTCTCTGAAAATTATTTGCCCAGTAGGGAGATAATTTACAAAGAGAATATCCTTCGCAACTCAAAATACTGATACCAAGATCTTTCTGGCTGAAGGAATTATCTTTGCTTTCTTTGATTGCAGACAATCAGCATGTTTCCACTTTAACTGTTTTGACTTTGGAGTATAGTAAAGGACCCAATTTTCCTTTGTGGTTACAAACTATGGAAAAAATCTTGTTTGTTCCTCCTAAAATGGGCCAAGCCTTCTCCTGATATTTCCATCTTGTTTGTTTTTGATCCAGTCTTGCAGATAATTTTTTCATATCTAATTCTTCAATTAAAATATGATATACCCTTTCAGCTGACGTTTAGCAACAGTTGAATATGAAGGCTATGTTCCAAGCCTTCTCCTGATATTTCCATCTTGTTTGTTTTTGATCCAGTCTTGCAGATAATTTTTTCATATCTAATTCTTCAATTAAAATGTGATATACCCTTTCAGCTGACGTTTAGCAACAGTCGAATATGAAGGTTATGTTCCAAGCCTTCTCCTGATATTTCCATCTTGTTTGTTTTTGATCTAGTCTTGCAGATAATTTTTTCATATCTAATTCTTCAATTAAAATGTGATATACCATTTCAGCTGACGTTTGGCAACAGTTGAATATGAAGAAGCTATGTTCCTCAGCATATCCTGTAAATTGATATGAATGTCCTATACTTTCATATCTTTCTTTACAAAGTACCTAATCACTGCTCATAGTGTAATTTTTTCTATCTTCACAAATAATTATTTGGGAACAGCAATAAACCAGTCCAAGAGCAGTGGCATGACACATGTGTACAGGCACCAGTGAAATGAATACACCATAAAAAAACTCATTGTGTTAGCGTTGACCTGTCATACTGATTCAACCATCCTTGCATTGTGCAAGAATTTGAAGAATCTAAACAAGAATAAGATATAAGCAGGGAATGCACTATATGTATTGCCATGGAGGTTAATATACTGTATAATAGTTCAGTAGATCTATTCTAAGAAAAACTGCATAAATACTTCACCTGATAACAATAAAGGATGAGGACAAACTCATGATGAAATTATTTTACTAGTAACTGAACATTTTTGAGCAGTGAGGTTAATCACATTAAGTGAACATTGGTCATTTCTATACTGTCTTACTTTGTTAAAATCAAAGCATCTTTAGGGAATGTTTTTGTTTTGCATAGGTAAGTGAGGTGGTGTAAACTTAACCAATGTTCAGTTAAAGCTACTTTAATTGAAATATACTGTCACCCAATTATCGGAAAGTCCGACCAACGACAACTGAGAAGGGACCAGAGGCATCCAGGCCACACCCACCCATTAATCTCGGTCACTAACTGAGGGGATGATAAGGGAAGTGTCACTTGTCGCTGGCCGCCTCTTTCCCCCTCCCCTGCCGTCTGGAACCTTCGCGGTGATTCACTGAAACGACTTCTAGAAAACAGTGATATTCCTATAAAAAGGGCTGCAATGAGTGAGTTTAGTCAGTGCTTGGCAAGCAGCGAAGGAGCGCCGTGTTAGTGAACGGACGAGAAGACTGTGTACGTGCAACGGAAGAGTGTGCGTAACTGTGAGCGTGCAGTGGAACTGTAACGGATGAACTGGTGAATCGTAATTGTGTGCATTACATAATTCTGTGTAATCGGCAAGTGTTCAACTGTAATTCGGTGGAAATAAAGAACATTTTTGAGTGGTGCAATCAGACTTTTAATTTCACGAACCCACAAAGTCACAATACAAAAAATAATACCTAAGGTATTGTGCTTAACACTAATGTGAAAATGCTATTGAACATTGTTTTGATTTGATTTGATTTATTGATTCATCCATTAAAACATGTACATGTTACAGGACACGTCAAATTAAAAACTAAGTACAATATTTACAATTAAGGTAGCTAATTAAATATTTACAAATTTAAAATTCATCCACTCTGTAGAAGCTATTGGCTCTAAGGAAGTTTAGTAACAATTTCTTAAATTGATGTTGTGATTCAATCTTTTTTATAGATTCAGGTAGCTTATTGTAAAGATGTAAGCCAGCATATGTGAAACTATTTTCATACATCTTTGTTTTGTGTGACTTCACAAATAAATTATTCTTTGTTCTAGTGTTGTGTATATGAATTTCAGAATTTGTTTTGAATAAACTTAGGCTTGCTTTCATATGTACAAGAGTTTCATATATGTATATACTTGGCAGTGGTAAGATACCTAATTTACTGAAGTATGGCTTACAACTAGTTGTGCTTGAGAGATCTGCTATGATTCCAATTATTTTCTTTTGGTATCTGAATACTTTTATACTGTCTTTAGAATTTCCCCAAAAAATTATACCATATGCCAACAAACTGTAAATATATGAGAAGTACACTACTTTCCGAACTTTCAAGCTCGATATGCCTGTAATTTCCCTGATTAAGAAACATGTTTTACTAAGGTTTTCATCAATGTCTCTATGTGAGTTTCCCAACTTAAATTTTCATCTAGTATTAGTCTCAGAAATTTGATAGTTTTTACTTAATGTATTTGGTCTTGTCCCAGCATTAATTTTGGATATAACTGACTTCCACTCATTTTATTATAGAAGCTTAGGGCTGCTGTTTTCTCCTTACTCAATATTAACATATTGGCACTAAACCATTTTTTAATATATTTTAGACTGTTTTCAATATGTACATCTGCCCCTTCCTTATTCACCCCTTTGATAAAAATAAAGTTAAATAAAAATACAGGCACTTAAAAGTTATGTGCTGTATTTTATTTTTGCTATTGCAGACAGATTCCAGTTTAACTATATCACTGACAATGATAATTGTTAATTCTTGTACATGTTTTTCCCAACACAGGAACCCAATGGTGGTGGTTGAGGATCCCCAATTTAAGCACCGCCCTTGGTGGCATGGTGTATAGTGCATTCACAACTATGGCAGGAATGCAGACCTTGGGAGAAGAATATACAGGTATAATTCAAGTCAGAGCACCTCCAGTGGAAATCCCAAGGAAATTGGTAAGCTTGTTTTCTTAATTTAACAAAGAGAGTCTAACTATAAAGTTTTTGAAATACACAATAAAACCTGAAAAATGTACTTCTATATTTTACTAATTTGGCAGAAAAAGTGCTCATTAAGTGTAATAACTTTTATGTACTAATGATTAAAATTCTTAAATTAATAATAAATAAATGATAAGAATTGAAGCTTTCTCTTTGGTGTTAATTCTCAAAATTTTCCTAGGCTTCAAGCCAGATATATATATATATATATATATATATATATATATATATATATATATATATATATACTATTCCAATGTTTTCGGAATGTTCATTTTTTTTTTTTTTTAATTTTACGTCCTCCGACGTTAAGTCATATCGGACGATGAATGGAATGGGTGAAATGCTGCTCAAATGTATCCAAGGTCCATGGAGCTTAGAGCTACCCGACATTCGTCTTTAAGGATAAGGGAAAACCCCGGAAAAACCTTATCCAGGTAGCTCACCCTGACCGAGATTCGAACTCGGGACCTCTTGAACGTGAGGCAGACACGCTACCGAGGCGGGCGGAATGTTCATTGATTTAATAAAGTTCGTTTCTGTCATCCGGATAAGTAATTATGTACAAATTTTAAGGAATTCCATGTTTTGATGTAGGGCACAGACATTATAGAAAATGCAGCTGGTCATGTTGTTGTGTAATCCATAGCTTTGTGCTTTTTCTGTTATTTTTTATGCAGTTTAATGGCCAATTACCAAGCAGAACTGAACTAAAGTCCAGTATCCCTGTTTACGCTGTCTTTTTCTTCTTTTTTCTTTCTCCCTCCAAAATGTCTGTTATTGGATTCAGGAATGTTAGTGATATTGAAGTTTCCAGTAACATTTTTATATCAAATTTTTGTGTGGAATGTAACAGCTGTTGCTATTTACTGTAGGTAAGGTATCTTTTCTTTTCTTCAGATCAGTGAAATGGATTGGAGCATGTTAAAATTAACTACTTTCTTGATAGAATTCCTGTGTCATAAATAGAACCTGAAGGTTTATACCTAAATGGCTATCAAATATGATCTTAAAAACCTCAAAATATGCCAAAAAAATATGGCCTACTAAACTGTTTGAATTGCTGTTCTGGAATAAAAAATTCAAGTTAGCAGTTAATTAAAGAACCTGCATCATTCTGCAAAGGTTAAAGCAGTTTGTCCCCATTGGCAATGTTTACTGTTAAATTGCAGTTTACAACCATCACTTTAATAAGTTTCCAATTGTAATACTTCTTCTGTGGTCACCCAAAATACTCTTGTAATGCAAAATATTTTTATCTTCATCACAAGAGGTTCTTGCAACATATTTAAATGATGCTAACTGTTCCAATGATAAGGGTGAACTTCTGGGTATGGTATATGGGTTTCCTTCAACAATGTCTTGAACATCACACATTTGTTTATAACCAGGACATTTTGAAACGATGAGGGCTGTTCAATAAAGAATGATCATAATTTTTCGCACTAAAATTCAATCTTATTTTATTCTGTTAGTTTAATGTGAAACAAACAAGCCGTAGTAGTAGTTTCATTGTTGGTACTCCTGGTTCCCGCCTGTGAGAACCAGGCAAGTTCAGACATGTTCAGTATCGCCTACCGCTGCAATGGAGGTAATACGTGAGGAACAATATGTGGCTTTGAAATTCTGCTTCCGTCTCAACAAATCTTCAGTTGAGACCTATACAATGTTACAGGAAGCCTATGGAGAGTCTGTTCTTCCCTACAGCACAGCTCGAAGGTGGTTTAAAATGTTTAAAGAGGGGAGACAATCAATTTCAAAGGAAGGTGGACCCGGTGCTCCAGTTATTACTCTTACGGAAGAAAACATCAACACTGCTGCTGCCATTGTGAGAGAGGATCGACAAATTACCTTAAGTTCACTTTCTGAAATACTGAACATTTCCTTGGGTGCCACCCACACGTTGGTGACAGAAACATTACACATGAGATGTGTTTGTGCGGTTCCAAGACTGTTGATTCTCGAACAAAAGGACATTCGCATGCAGGCCTGCATGCAGTTAAAGTTGATATTAGAGGAAGATCTGGAGTTTCTTTCAAACGTAATCACTGCTGCTGAAACTTGGCTACATCATTTTGATCCTGAGATCAAACAGCAAAGCTCAGTGTGGAAATCCCAGGTGACCGCAAAGTGAGATTTGTGGTGGACAACACGGCGCTGGGGCGGGTTTTCTCCGGGACCTCCGGTTTCCCCCGCCATCTCACTCCACCGGTGCTCCATCTTCATCTCATGTATCATCAGTGTCACCGCCTGCAGTGCCGTATGTATTAAAAGTGGGCATTAAACACTACACATTTCATTTCATTTCAGTGTGGAAATCTCCATCACCAATCCCCAAAAAAGCTAAAGTGGTTGCTTCTGCTGGGAAAGTTATGGTCATCTCATTCTTTGATATTCATGGAATGGTATATCAGCATGTTGTACCTGCACACACATCAGTAACTGGACAATACTACAGGGTTCTCCTGAAAACATTGCAAGTTCATATCAGGCGCAAAAACCACTTTTCTGTGAAGCAGGCTGGATGCTGCACCACGATAATGCGCGGCCGCATATTGCCAATGTTGTTGATGAATATCTTGCAAAAAACAACGTGAAGTGCATCCCTCACCCTCCCTATAGTCCGGATTTAGCCCCATGTGACTTATTTCTATTCCCTAACTTGAAGAAACGCCTTCGTGGGAGGCATTATCCATCATCAGAAGCAGTGGTGAAGGCTGCGGAGGCGATTTTGAAGGATCTCTCAAAAAATGGCTTCCAGCATGTCTTTGAAGACTGGCAGAAATGCTGGGACAAGTGCATCACATTCAGGGGAGACTATTTTGAGAAGAACCATCATAATTATGAGGATGAGTAAAGGTACGTTGTCAAAAAAAATTATGATCATTCTTTATTGAACAGCCCACGTATATTAGTTACTTTCTTTTAACTTCTTGACCTGTACTTCCAGAAACACAACTTTGCATATTATACCTTCAAACATATTTAGTGATTTATTAAAGGGAGTCCCTGCAGTGTTTCAGTAACATGATGGCTGTTGGGAAGTAGGAAAAATTGGCAGATATGAGAATAAAATCATCTTCTAATACACTACCTGTCAAAATATTCTAAACTGTTTTAGGTGATACAGAATCATTTGCCCAGTAGCTTAACAACTTCTTTGTATATGCTAAGCATTAATACAAGGTTGCATAGAGCTATGTTACCCACAACTTAACACTAGTGTAGGAGGAAGTGGTGCTGCTGATTTAAACAACTAAGTTCTTGAGTGGGGATTTTCTATGTAGAGTCTATATATAAATCTATTGTTACAAAAGAATTGTGTATTGTTCAGCAATGTGATGTGAAATGAATTAAGTTGGGGAGTATATCTCAATGTTTATCCTAATTTCACCATATAACTAGCTGCATCTGTAACAACTAAAAGTAGCTGGTTATATTTAATATTAGAAGGTTATAATAATTTCAGGAAGTCACAGTTAAGAAGATAAGGCGTGACTTTTGTTCCTTATTTAAGGCACCAACAGTTACATTAACCGCTTCGCGGATGGCCATTTAAACCCTTCAGGGGCCGGAAACGGATACCCAATAAACAGAACAGGACATTTAAATTGTTAAATGCTGTAAAAATGCATCATAAATATAATTCCGTATCTTCCGTATTTATTAAGTTATTTAAATGAAACTGGTTTAAAACTCATTAAAGGCAGTATAGATCTACAGTAACAAAAAAGTAGAGACTACATTAATAAATTGTTGAAATTTCACTACTTTGTTTCACTGTAGCAAAAGCCATTCTTTGTGCCGAACACGCCTAATATTTGAATCATTTTGTTTTGTGTGTATACGAGCCAATGTATGTATGTATGTATAGCTACGCAAGCGACTTCTCTGGTTCAAGTTTAGTTTATTTATGCTATACCAAGCGATAATATGACAAGAATATGTTGCGTCACACACTCACACACTGGAAAGAAAACTCTCTGTCAGCCTCTGTTATTACAGTGTTTCTCAACCAAGGTTTCTGGTAGCCTTATGCAGCTGTTTTCGCTCTATATTTTAGTTATTTATAACCTCTTTGTGTTCAGAGTGATTTCTTATAGCTATCAAGAGCTAAATGAATGGCACATTTGAAATTGTTAAATTTCAATGTTAACCATGACTTATCCCCGTAATGTAATAAATAAATTAGCTTGGGTATGATGTGTACAGGCTTCTGCTACTACTGTAGAAAATCTGGAAGATTTGTTGTACGATTATGAAGGAGATCTTTAGTACTTACGTAGCAGTGACGTGTGCTAGTCTACAGATGACATGTTAGCTACTCCATTGTTTGGGGAAATGGCGGGTCAAATATGGGTGATGCAGATCAGCTATTACTAGTTATCCCTCTTTACGGAAAACAGTTAAATGGTAAAAAGAAAAAGAAAAAGTATTTTTATACCACTGGATGTAACTATGCACAGTTGTTTAGTAATTTTCAGAGCTGTAAATTCATGCAAGACATTCATCTACCTGTACTTGCGCGTATAAAGAGCTCGTAACCTAATTGAGTATTATAATACTCAGAGGCCTCTTTATACTAGAGGGTAGGAAATTCACAACGACATCACCCCTCATACTTGAGAGAAAACACTTTCCTAAAAGGATACCACCCACAACCAAAAAAGTCGCAACCATTTCGAAAATGTGTAGTGTGTTGCGAAAAAGAAGTTCGCATGGAAACCAATATTATTTGGTGTGAATCTGCAGATGTGCCCTTGGGTGTTTATCTAGTTTTGGAGGTGTACAATTCAAAAAGAAACCTTTAAGGGTACGTTTACATTCCTTATAGAACTAATTTAAATTTATTGTAAAATATCAAGATTAAAATAATTGGCGTTAAATGAGCATTAAATGCATGTATGCGCAGGACGTCTATAAACGTCCATATCGGTTTGGGGCATTTTAACTTGGACGTCATATGACGTCCATATCGGTGAAAGGGTTAACAATGAAACAGTCCTCAGTGTCTGTGCTTTCTTTATTTAACACCCTCAGGAACTGATTTGATAGTTGGTTTTGTAATAATGAAATTATTTCATTGTAACAGTATTCTACATACAAAAGTGAATCATATTGACACATTGCTTCACTCACACTGTTTATTCACAGGACATGTTTCAAGAGCTCTTGCTCCTATCCTCAGCTGATACTCGATTAGTTTAAGTTGTAGTGGTTTTTTCTTTCTCCATATTGTCAATAGATGGCGTGATGTACTTGTCAAAGATGTCCGGTGGTGGAGTTTCAAAATTATGACTCTATGACGATTTTTGTTAATGAAGATTTTTTCCCATACGGAAAGGTCTATGGGGTGATTAACGTATTTTATTAGAGATGTTTCCAAATTGATGTCATGTCTAGTATTCATTTTTTGGAAATGATTGCCCATCGTATGACACTATTGTGAGGTGGAAAAGGAATTTTCAAACTGGTTACATGTCCTTGATGGATGAGCCAAGAGCTGGTATACCGTCAATGACAGATGATGCTGTCACAGTGAAGAAAGTGGAGTGTTTAATTCTGGAAGACAGGCAAGCAACCATCCATATGATAATGAATGAGACACATCTTAGTTATGGTAGTGGTGGAAAATTATTCATGACGAACTGCACATATCTAAGGTGTCTGCATGGTGGGTTCCTGGTTTGCTAACCCCTTTCCAAAAGCAAACATGGTGTGACCTTTCAAGACAGATTTTGATGCTGTTGGAACAGGATGAAGATGATTTTTTTGATCGTCTGGTTACCATGGATGAATCCTGGATCTATCATTATGATCCAGAGACAAAAACCATGAGCATGGAATGGAAACATGCCAATTCTTCCCCTCCCAAAAAGGCAAAAGTGCAAAAGTCAGCTGGGAAGGTCATGCTCTTAGTTTTCTGGGACTGTTGTGGAGTCGTGTTTACAGATTATCTTGCCAAGGATCAAACCATCACAGGCAGATACTACTGCAATCTTCTGGACAAGTTACGAGCAGCTATGATTAAGAAACTGTGCAGTTTGCTCTCCAAAGGTGTTCGTCTTCTGGCTGACAATGCACCAGCTCATTCATCTCAAGTTGCAGTTGACAAAACAAGGGATTGTGCCTTTGAGACCTTACAGTACCCACCTTATTTGCCCGATCTCGAACCAAGTGACTTTTTCTTTTTTCTGGAAACGAATCTGTTGCATGGTCGCTGATTTGACAACACAAATGACGTCATTAATGAAGTGGAAGAGTGGTTTAAAGCGAATTCTGCAGACTTCTACAATCAAGGTATTCGAAAGGTGAAAAAACGCTGGGAAAATGTGTAAATCTGGATGGTGACTACGTAGAGAAGAACTAACAAGCACATATCAACACAAACTCTCTATCACATTTTTTAAGTATGATACTTAAAACTTTACGACACCCCCTCTAATGGCAGTGGAGAAATGAAATGTGTAGTGTTTAACACCCCCCTTCACCACATATGAAACTGCAGGTGTTGACACTGATGATACATGAGATGAAGATGGCGCACTGGTGGAATGAGATGGTGGGGGAAACTGAAGATCCTTGAGAAAACCCACCCCAGAGCCATGTTGTCCACCACAAATCTCACTTTGCAGTCGTCTGGGATCGGACCCAGGCCGCCTTAGTGAGAGCCAAGCGGTCTAACCACTCAGCCACAGCACATTCTTATCAGTGGAGAGAAAAAAAGGATACAGTAATTAAGAATACAATAAATCTGTAGTATAATAAGTCAATAAAACATAATTAAAGGATACAATATGATAATTTAAAAAATAGTATCTTTGCAAAATATTGAATAAACTGCAGAATTATTAGTTCTCTTTCATGTTTGTTATTCCATATTACAGGTCTTCTTTTTGATGACTATTCTCTATTGTGGAGGAGAAATTTTTGCCAAAGTTCTGTTGGAGAATGCAGAAAAGATGTTAAAATCAGCGAATGTACGTGGTAAATTGCAGCCCAATGCCCAATTGAAGTTATTGAAGTGGGTGAAAACAGCTAAAGCTCTCATTCCTTACCTTCAGGATGCACACAGTGGTGTATTTTATTTGTATGGTACTTACTACCATTTATCCAAGAGAGTTACAGGAATAAAATATGTAAGTATTTCTGGCATGTAATAAATGTTGAAGCTTAAAGAGCAATGTCATCCTTTTATACCTGCAGTGAAATTGATAAAAATAGCTGAACCTCAAATCCTTTTTCTTTAACTTTGAATGAAAACTGCAGTGGTTTTTAACCAATAGACACAAAATATGTAATTGTAAACAGTGGTAGGGTATGAGTTTTTTTTATTAGTTTTTTTTTTTTTTTTTACCCTATGTGAAGATGCTTGTAATGAAAGCAAAGTGGGGTTATACATTCTAAAACAGGTTACCTTTAGTTGCATACCCAAAAGTACTGCAATAGCAGAAATGTGTCAAAACACTATACATTTTTAACCATCAAATAACTAATATTTAAAGATAAAATATATACTCAAGAACTGAGCACGTCTATTCTCCTTAGCGGCAAACATTTCAATTACATTGTTGCTGAAGTAAGGGATTTCACCAATTTCCTCTTTGTGAATGGAATAAACAGCCAAGGAGTTAATCCTATCTTGGCGCATGGTATCCTAGGGAAGGACTTAATTCTTTTCAAATTTCTGAAACTTCTCTCTACCTCGGCTGTTGAAACTGAAGCTGTTAGTGCAATTTGCAGCATTTTGTGTACTTGAGATAATACTTCCTCAAAGGAACTGCCTGTCCGACTTTTATATCTCCACTCATTGTTCTAGAAATTAGTGGAATGCTTGGTAACAATCAAGATTGCATCAGAAAAGAAGAAACTTCCAGACATCTATCTGTCTCTTTCTTTTTCTCTTTCGACAAGCATCCAACACTCGCCTACGCACCAGCTATTGCACTATTTGTCTCTTTTGCATGCTCTGGCCGAGGCCTGCCGCATAATAATGCCTCACAACAATATTTTATGTGCAGAATCAATCTGAGCAGCAATATTTACAGTTCTCAATAATTTAAATTTACAGGCATTTTGTAAGTGAAGTGCACTTGCCACATGTTTTTCAGTTTGTTCACTCAAATGTTTCAGATCCTTATAACCTACGATCATCCTTCACCACCAAAACAAACAATAAAAATAAAGAACACTTTGTTTCTTTTCACTTGCAGTTAGCCACGATTTCTTACTAAAGTAACTGTTACACAAAGTTCTATGTTTTTGCCATCTTATTGAGTAAATGTAAAATTATTTGGTTGATGTGCACCTAATCATGTAATTTCAAGTTTTGCGTCTACCTTTAATGAATGAAAGGGACTTTTCAATAAATAAACCACTCTATTCATTTTAAAACTATACTATTTTGTCTATGAAACAATTAAGATTCCAACAGCAATCACATGAATGCTGAACTTCATGTAACGGGCTGCAACTAGATGGCCCCAATCGTAGCTGTATGCAATCTAGGAAGAGGAGAGTAGGAGAGTGAGGATGGTATAGACATATGACTGGCAAAGTGTGTAGAGGGATAAGGAGTGACCATGGGTCCATGAAATCTGGCCCAGTGTTCTGCTTTGTGAAGGAGACTGGCGTGGTTCTCATGTACAACATTATATGCTACAAGTTTTGATAACCATTAAGAATTATGGTATAATAAATTAGTACAAAAGTGAATCGAGAAGATATTGACACATTGCTTCACTCACACTGTTTATTCACAGAATAATTCCGTGAATATGTGAATAATAATTCCGTGAATAATAATTCTGTGAATAAACAGTGTGAGTGAAGCAATGTGTCAATATCTTCTCGATTCACTTTTGTACTAATTTGTGCTTCACTGTCCCTACGCTTCTTTCAAGTTTATACTTTGTGTAATAAATTATTGTGTGTAATGGTTATTACAATTCAATAAAATACATTGTTTTTTTCTTGAGATTAAAGCATGCCTATATGTTGTGTGATATTACAGTGGGGCCTAGCCCCTCTGGCCCTTAATGACAGTTCACCCCTGAATGTAAACATATATGCCACTTTCTCTATGCACACCAAATTTACATTTACCTATATGCTACGTATATGTTACAGTCTTAATACTTGTATCTGCATTATGTTAATGATATATTTTTGCTTAAGTATGTTTTCAAATCAAGCAATAAGTGCTTTGTTACATAAAACTTGTAGAAGCAGCACTCAGATATCTATGGTAGCCAGTTCTTGCAGTGGAGAGAAAAAGGAATGATATACTAAATCACTAATGCTACAAATTGTTTGAAACAAGTTTGTATTTTTATGAGCTCTACATTTTTATTGCAATAAGTCTACCCTTATAGTTCCCCTTTTACAAAATTATTCAAGTTCTAGTTTGAACAGCACTTTTCAGGCTATTCAGAGAAAATTCTGTATATTGTATTGACCTAAATATATATATATTAAATATATAATATTTTTAAAGTTGTGAGAACTGATTGGGGAACATTATCTTAGTAAAAATGTTTGTAGAGGATAATTCCAGGAGGAGGAAATTTTCTTTAATGGTATACTTAAAATAGTATTTGATTCATATATGAAATTTATTTATCCAGCTTTTGTTTTGGTTTTTTAGTTATGCTGTTCATAGTGTCTCTCTCTCTCTCTCTCTCTCTCTCTCTCTCTCTCTCTCTCTCTCTCTCTCTCTCTCTCTCTCTCTCTGTCCTTTTTAAATCCTTAACAAATTAATTTTTCTCTCTTTATTGCTGACATGGTGCATGATAACATTAATTGTCTGGAGCATGTGCAAGATGTACCTTCAGGTTTGTTTGTAATATGTTAACTCCAGTGGAAACAATTATTTTTATAAAGCCTCATGTTAAATTGCAAGAAAATAAGACTCTTATAACAAAACTAATGTTCTTCGAGGGGAAGCCTTTACTTAATTTTATTTAATTTTCTTTATTAATTAATTAATAATTGATTTGCTCATACTTTTTTATTTTATTTTTGTGGCTTTTTTTGGGTTTTGATTGGAGGGATTTGAGCTTATTTGTTCTGTTGTTATTATCAAATTAGTATAAAAAAATTATAATTTTCTATGTTGTATAAAAGGATGGATGAAGCATAAACCAGAATTTTCTGCTGGTGGTTCAAAGAATAAGCAAACCAGTTTGTGACTTGAATGGGCAATGCCAAGGATGCTGGAACAGAAGTCCTCTGTTGATTGCATACAGAAAGTCACTTCTCTTGTCAGAAGTTAGAGGTTCAGTTCTGGAAATAAACTTTTCTAAGATCTATATTACACTATCAACAATAATATGAGGATTGTTTGATAAGTCTGGTAAAAAACCAGGAATTTTTTTTAACAATCTCACCTTATTTCTCAACATAGTCTCCAATGACGGATATACACTTAGTCCAGCGATGTTCCAGTTTTTTCATCCCGTCGGGAAAATAGGTTCCATCAAGGTTTGCAAAATACTCGTTGATGGTGACTTTCACTTCTTCATTTGATAATTTCTTACTACCAAGCCAAATTTTCAAGTTTGAAACAGGAAGAAGTCACTTGGGGCTAAGTCTGGTGAATAATGTGGATGAGGAACCAATTCAAAGCCCAACTCTTCACTTTCACCATTGCAATTGCTGATGTGTGTGATGGTGCATTATCCTGGTGAAAGGGCACTTTTTTTCCATTTCAATCTCGGTCTCTTTTCAGTCAATTCATGTTGCAAATGTTCCAGCAATGAAGCATAATATGCTCCAGTTATGGTTCTGCCTTTTTCCAAGTAATTGTGAGGTTTATTCCTTAAGAATCCCAAAAAACAGTGGCCATCACCTTACCAGCTAACAAAATGGTCCTTGCCTTCTTTGATGCACTTTCACCAGCCTTTGTCCAATGTTTTGACTGCTCTTTTGACCCTGGTGTGTAATGATGGATCCAAGTTTCATCCAGGGTTGCAAATCTGTGCAAAAAGTCTTGCATATTGCGATTAAACATCGTCAGACACTTGATAGAACTGTTCTTCCAGATGCGCTTTTGGTCAACAGTAAGCAGTTGCAGCACCCATCTTGCATACAGCTTTTTCATTGCCAATTTTTCATGCAGGATATTGTGCACTCACTCAGTTGAGACACTCAGTTGAGATCCCTACAGCCTCAGCAATCTCACAAATTGTGATTCGGCGGTCTTGCATAACCAGATCGTGAATTTTTCAGTGGTGTCCTGTGTGGTGACCTCAATTAGCCGACCAGAGCATGATTCATCTTCGTGCTTCTACAACCACATTTAAATTAATTGATCCAAAAGTAAATGGTCTTCACTGTTGGCACAGAATCTGCGTGAACTTCATCCAATTCAGTCTTGACTTGTGCGACAGTCCAGCCCTTCTAATGAAAATGTTTAATAACAGCACAAAACTTTGTTTTTTCCATTTTCAATCACAGCTATCACACTGATCAGTTCAGATGGTTGTCAACAATGAACTGTGTTGTAGCACATCCAAATTTTCTGTACAATCTTTTGAATAATCAAGCACAAAGTTGCAACAAGAATTTCCATCTCTTCATGGAAATTTACCAGACTTATCAAACGACCCTTGTACATAGTACTTAAAATTTATAGTGCATAAAATATGCAGTTACATATGTCTTTACCTATTTCATTGATTTTTTTTTTTTAGATCAGCTTTAGTATTTTCAATTACATTATAAATAATTGCATGGCTCTTATATGTCAAGCTGAAAAAAAAAGAGAAGAAAGCAACAGTGAAGAATTTTAAATGAAAATAAATGAGAATTAGAAAAACTCTATTACACACTTCACTAAAATACTTACTTCTAGGATATGTTTTGCGAGTTTATTACTCTCACCATTAGCTGATGATTTACTGGTTGGTACTTCTTTGGTTGATCTTTGTTTATCTTGTGTGGCAACTGACAAAAACTTGATGTATTTGCTAAGGTTGTTTTCTGATGGGATATCAAAATTCATGGTGGTATCCTTGTTCTTCAAAATGTGAATTTTCTCTCATATTGTCAATTCCATAGGTTTATAGTCTTTAAATAGCTTGGTCCCTGGTTTTTCTTCCAAAAATGCTTTACCATGGATAATTTTTCAGTTTGTTTTTGGCAAATGCTTCAAAGTGCTGTTTTTTGTGTTTCAGTGCTTTTTTTTTTTCACCAATATATTTCATGTTACAATCTAGGCATGCTATGGCATATTGTGACAAAAATTTGCTCCCAACTACTTTATTTGTCGCTATAATTGTTAGCAGTATGTTAACTTATAATCACCTTCACTTTTATTGAAATACACAACTTCAACATGTCTCTTTAAAGTTTCTTTATGTCTAGCATGCACCTATCTGTGCTGCTAATAATTTCTGTGACGTTCACAGAGGTTCACTTCATATACGGAGCTGCATGCCAATTCTGAACACAGCTTTGATATTTGCTTGTAAATGTTTCACTGCCTATCATTTCTCACTATGGAGCTTGGTACGGGCCACACTTGTCTGCACAACTCGCTGACTGATTCGTGAACTGCTTCACTGCACTGACTCAACTCAACTCAAAGCTCAGTACACATTCAAACTCTAAACACCAATCACAATGGTCCTTTATATACCCTGTCATGCACGGGAGATGCTTCTGGAATGGAAACCTCTTGAATTATGTATTAGAACATATTGGAATTATCTTAAACAGTATCTGTGCAGTGACAGCATAGCCCACTTCAATCTTTGATGTCTTAGTGATGTTTGGAAGGCTGTACCTCTTCTCCTCTTCAACTAACAACAACAAGGCTGGGTGATCCCTTTAATCCACTCCTCATATCGGCAAACTCATGATGGCAGATACATGATAGTATACTCCTCACTGTCTTGAAGAGATTTAATCCTTTTAAGTTGAACCAAGAAGATTCTTAATACTATGTTTCTTTAAAACAGGACTGGCAGACACAGTATGACATAACACTAACCAGTAGAAGTCAGCTGATGTTTAGAGCAACATATTCATGACAGGAACATGGCCAGTTACTGTGTATTTTAGTTAAATATGTGTTTTCCTATTCCTCATTTACTTTTATTTTTAAACATATCTCAATTTACTTTACAGTTACTAGCCAGCTTTTCGTGCTTTGATTGTAAGCTTTGTTGTTTCTAGTAGTAATAAGCTCTGTACTATCCAGATATTTCATCATGTGTTTTGTGAGGTGTTAATTCTTATATTTGTTCCAAAATGTTGCAGGTCCTTGTACGTCCCTCCTTTGAAGCTCATTCGAATCAGCGAAATTTTAGACTGATAGGCACAGTAAAATTGCTTAATGTAGTCTTCTCTTTAGTTAATTTTTACTTGAACCAAGAAGAAGATACTGAACAAGCAGAGGTTATCTCATCACAGCCAGCAAATAGTCCGTGCCCTTTATGTCTGGATGAAAAGAAACAGCCTGCAGCAGCTCCATGTGGTCATGTGTTTTGCTGGGAATGTATCATGGCCTCTCTGATGACCAAAAAGCAATGTCCTTTGTGTAGGCAAGAAATTTCTGCCTCTCGCATAGTACCCATTAATAATATGTAATGTGTGTAGTAATACTGATTGATTGTTGAATATATTTTATACTCCCCCTACCCAACTGTAAATGAAAAGGACATGCAAATTATGTAAATATTTATTTTTCATGTATGATATTTTGCTATACATAAACAAAATAAAAGGTTTAATTATGTTAAGGTATGAAAACATATTGTAGTTCACCTTTTTTTATTGATAAATGCTAGAACAAGTTAAACTAATTTAACATTTATTAAAAAAAAACCAGTATATGTAATAACAGCATGGAGAATCAAAAATAATTTTATAAGGAAATATTGAAGGCTATGCATATTCTTGTCAAAAAACATAATGTAGTCTGGAGTCTGGTATATGCACTAAAGGCATATTAAGTTATAGTCTATTATATGCAAAGCTATAGCTTATGTTTTATATTTTACTGACCTAACTATAATGCATCCATAAGAGCAACATGGTACATAAATCAGAACAAAGACTTTTTATTCATACCTTTGAAATATGACAACTGTGACTAATAGATTTCATAGCACATGTTAACTGTTATACAATTATTCATAAATTATATTTCAATCACATAAGATGATAAAATTAAATACTTGATGCCTGATATATTAATAGAAAATAGATGAAAACACTTAACTTACTCTGATGTACTTCTTCACTTAACATTTTTTTGGATTAAGTTTTACAGACTATTTATTGCCTGTGTCATCAGGCTGTTGTTACCTGCTCGTGTTGTATGAAGATCCATGTGCTGATGTTGATGATCTTATTTGTTGGTTTAAGTAAGTTAATTTATCTTTTACAGGGGCAATCAGTTATTTTGATTGTTCCAGCACATACAAACTCTGTATAGCAAACTTTTGAAGGCAAAATCAGAACTGACATCTTAAAAAGCCTGGGGACTTATGAATTGTAAGTTGCCATTGGGGTATGTGATGTTCAATTTAAGATTTTCTTGTGGTCTACTAGAAAATGCAAATCAGAGAATTTAATGCGAGGGCTGATCAACAAAGACAGACTGACACTTTTCCCAAAGATGTTTATCACTGCAATTCAATGTTTACATGATCTTTTTCAAAGTAGTGCCCTCCTACTTCAATGCACTTTTTATAGTGTAGAGACATCAGTCAGGTCCTTGAGAATTGCCTCACTTTTCTTGAGCACTGCTTCAGAGTTCTCAAATCGAATACCTCTAAGCTTTGCCTTTAGTGATGGGAATAATAAAAAGTCACAGGGTGCATGTTTTAAATCTATAATTGCTGTTTATGAATTACCTATTTTTCTAATCCAACGGAAATGCCAGTGACTCATCTGTGTAACTGTGCATATCAGTTTTGTCAAGAGACAATTCATCATTGTCATTATCTTCATCGTTTTGAGTTGCAAAGTTATGATGATAGGCTTAAAAATCTTGACACATGCTATTTCTTTCCAAACGTCGTACTGTAGTTTTTCTGCATGTCTCACGCAGTCTTCCCAATCTTGTTTTGTTACCTTGTCAATTTCTTCATGAATAAGTCATTCGATGTCAGTTTTAAAGTGTTGTTTCTATTTACAACCCCCCTTTTATTTGAGTTTACACTCATTTGGATTGTAATGGTAATGCTAATATGGAAGGCGGATTACCTCATGTCTTATTTCAGTTGGAAGTTGATCCAGCTGATACATATTTTTATAATTTTTAAACGGAAGAACTAAATAATACTGATTTTAATTCTCTACAGCAAATAAACGAAGCATTTA
The DNA here is from genome assembly GCA_030765055.1 of Mantis religiosa. Lineage (NCBI taxonomy): Eukaryota > Metazoa > Arthropoda > Insecta > Mantodea > Mantidae > Mantis > Mantis religiosa. The sequence goes on from CM060956.1 coordinate 53,089,825, forward strand.
TAAACATAAGCATATCATGTAATGGCTCATGTTCTGCAATTGCAGTTTTTACGTTGCAATGTATCATTATAATATATTGGTATTTTATGTTTTTGTATTATGAAAACTATTTGAGCTAAAAATTTGGGGTTTTTATGGTTTGTTAGAAATATTACTCCCTATCTTCCTCATGGATCACCTTTTGCAAAACTTGAATTTCTGTCTTAAACAAATTATATATATTAGACAGAAATTCACTTGGCACTCGTCACACCCCACTTACAGGAGGCGATATAACAACATCACAGGATTCCAATTGCTGCTGTCCTGGGAGTATTAAAGAGCCAAATCTCCCATTGGAAAGTCATAGTAGAGTATTGCATTATAATAAGCTAATTCAGCACTTGAGCAATAAAATACAAGCACTGAGTATAATAAAATCTGAAACAGGTAACTCTCAATGTTCATAGGCCTGAAATTACCGAGCCACATGAAGTTCCGAAAATGTTTAATAAATTCTTTTTGGATATAACAAAAAAAAACTAAATATTAATTATAGAAGTAAAGAGATGGTCGTCTCCCGTAAGTTGGCTCTATGGTCGTTATCAAACCAATGCTCTGCCAGCCCAGACTTCTCAGGTTGCATTAAACGAATGCTCCGTTCATCTTCATTTATTCTGGTAGCGATGGTCCTTCCAGTTTATCCTATATACAGTGTCCCACAGGGAATGTGGTACATTCCTGGAACTTGGAGTCCTTTTTTTTTATTGGGAGTCGATTAATGACACTAAACAACACTTACTTTTAAATTTTCCCAGAACTAGTTTCAGAGGCCTTCCCTCTATCATCAGCCGGGCATCGACTGGTTCTCCTTGGTGTAGCTGGCAATATTTTGTCATCAGTCTCCTCTGGTGGCAGTTCGAGGAACTTGCTGAACAAATCTTTCTGGGGGATGAATACAAAGTATTCAATTTCAACATCCCCCAGAAAGATTTGTTCAGCAAGTTCCTCGAACTGCCACCAGAGGAGACTGATGACAAAATATTGCCAGCTACACCAAGGAGAACCAGTCGATGTCCGGCTGATGATAGAGGGAAGGCCTCTGAAACTAGTTCTGGGAAAATTTAAAAGTAAGTGTTGTTTAGTGTCATTAATCGACTCCCAATAAATTTAATTTATACAACAACACTGTTTTCAACACTTCCATGAAAGGATTTGGAAGTCCTGTTTGTCTTTCCCTGGTCTCAACAGATATTTTGCCCGCCTCGGTAGCGTAGATGGTAGTGTGACTGCCTCATGTTCAAGAGGTCCCGAGTTCAAATCTCGGTCAGGGTGAGTTACTTGGATAAGGTTTTTCTGGGGTTTTCCCATATCCTTAAAGGTGAATGTCGGGTAGCTCTAAGCTCCATTGACCCTGGACACATTTGAGCATCACTTCACCCACTTCATTCACCGTCCGATACAGCTTAATGTTGGAGGACGTAAAATTACAAAAAAAAAATAAATAAATAAATAAATAAATCTTCGGAGGTGGCTTGTGGATGCTCCTGATGTTGTATTTGGCGAGAATTCTGCTGATTCTGCCGGATAGGTTACCAGTAAACGGGATGCAGGCTGTAGCAGTAGGCTTATCTGATGCTTGCTGTACTACAGGTTTCCCTTTCCTAGCTTTGGTGATCGAGGCTTCGTCATATTCGGAGTAGCCATTTTAACGGAAAGTGAGTTGTGAGTCTCAGGTGCTGTAATTCCTGTTTTAAGTGGCTGGGATCAGAGATAGACAAAGCTCTGTGGGCCAGTGTAGGTATTGAGAACTCCTAGTCGTTGAGACTTATGATGAGCGTTATGACTTATGAGCGTTCAGATAGAGATCGGTATGTGAAGGCTTGTGGTATACAGCATGCCCCAGTGTACCGTTGCTGTTTTTTGAAACAAGAATGTCCAGGAATGGAAGAGTTCCATCCTTCTCCACTTCCATGGTAAACTGTATTTGAGGTCGAAGACTGTTGAGATGCACAAGAAAGCTAGGCAATATGTCTGATCCATGTGGTATCAATAGAAATGAGATGGTTTAAGTGGAGCTGTGGCAAGTATTTCATGTTGTAGGTGTTCCATATAGAAATTAGCTATAGCTGGTGACAAAGGGGAGCCCATTGCTACTCCGTCTACTTGTTCATAGAAAGTACCACCAAACAAGAAGAAAGTGGACGTCAGGGTATGTCGGAAGAGCTCTGTGATATCAGCCGGAAAATGCTCCTTCAGAAGTTGAATGGTTTCCTGAAGTTTGTAAATAGAGGAACCACGTCGAAGCTGACAAGAAGATTAGAAGGGCTAGTGGTAATGTTCTTAACAATATAAAATTGTATATATAATTATATATAATATATATTAAATTATAATTATAATATTATATTAAAAGGGTAGAGCCAGACTGAAAAATTCAATTCCATACCTGGGATTTGAACCATGGATCTCCATCCAGCCACTCTAAACCATTGAGCTACTATGGCCAATGTGCCAACATGCCATTAAGTTCTCCAACTGACAGATTGAGTCAACATGAAAAATCTAATGCCATTGCTGGTATTTGAACCATGGATCTCCTGGTTTCCGTCTAGTTGCTCTAACCCATTGAGCTACCATGGCCAACGTGCCGTCCTGATATTAAATTCTCCATATGACTCATATATTTCCCCGGCAGACCACTAGGGGCTCTTCACATTCGAGATACACTGTTTGTGGCAACTTACTATCGTAAGTACTTGAGTCCCAGGCTTCATCATTTAACTCTTATTATTTTAGTTAATTGATGGAGATTAATTATTTCCACACAGTAGCCGTATATAGGCTAAGGTTTTTGATAGATTGGGTCAACATGAAAAATTCAATTCTGGAGAAGGAGATCCGTGGTTCAAATCCCAGTCATGGCATTGAATTTTTCATGTTGACTCAGTCTAACATTTCAGTAGTTCATTCATTGGTGCAGGAACAAAACTTGCTAGAGTATCCATGTATTGCTATTTACAGTGCAAAAAGTCATAAAACACAAAAATAATAGTAATAAAGTAGTACCGACATGGATACTCGAGCAAGTTTTGTTCCTGCACCAACGAATGAACTAATAATGTTAGATTGAGTCAACATGAAAAATTCAATGCCATGGCCAGGATTTGAACCACGGATGTACTTCTCCAGGAGAATTAAATTTTTCATGTTGACCCAATCTATCAAAAACCTTAGCCTATATACGGCTAGTGTGAGGAAATTATTAATTTCCATCAATTAACTAAAATAATCTCCAATTGACTTATTTTTTTCCGGTAAACCACTAGGAGTTTTCATTAACACATGAGACAACTACCTTAATGGCGACTTACTATGCTGTAAGTACCTTAAGGCCTGGGCTTTATAGTTTGAACAACTATTAGGTACAAGTAATGGAAATTAATTGTTCTTTTACACTAGCCGTGTGTAGGATGCACTATGAAAGGGTAGAGCCAGACTGAAAAATTCAATGCCGTAGCCGGGATTTGAACCATGGATCTTCTGGTCTCCATCCAGCCGCTCTAAACCATTGAGCTACTATGGCCAATGTGCCAACATGACATTAAATTCTCCAACTGACTCGTATTTTTCCCGGTAAACCACTAGGAGTTCTCATAAGCACATGAAACAATGGTGACTTACTATGCTATAAGTACTTTAAGGCCTGGGCTTTATAGTTTGGACCACTATTATGTGCAATTAATGGAAATTAATTGTTCTTTCACACTAGCCGTGTGTGGGACGCACTATGAAAGGGTTCAAGTACAGGTACAAAAGGTACAGATGACAGCCTCATCGCGGACGTTTGGGTGAAAAGGAGGCCATGTCGCGTGCTTGTAGACACCGGGGCAGTCGTGACCATCATCAGACTTGATGTAGCCACGGGTTTGCAGTCGAGAAAACCGAGCCGACATACCAGCTAGTGACGGCATCGGGCGACACCTTGCCTTTGGAGAGGGAGGCCCTGCCGAAGTTGACCTTGGGGCGGAGTGCCTTGCATCTGTGTTTTCATCGCGAAGGTGGCTGAGGAGGTAATACTGGGACTGGATGCCCTCAGGAACCATGAGCCGACAATCGACGTCGGCAGGAAGGTCCTGCGGCTCAATGGAGATGTGATGCTCCGGCATCCCGAAGAACGCCTTGGAATCTACTGGGTCAACCTGAGAGAAGACATGGTTGCCCCCGCGAGAAGCGAGGTGATGGTGCTACAGGAAGGCCAGAGGACGAAGAAAGTGATGCTGGACTGGAAGATGCCTTTGCATAAACTCTATGTAGCGAGGACATTGTTGCCGTGCAAGAGGTGCCGGTGAGGCTCCTCAGCCCATCAGACACTGATCACGACATCCAGGCTGGAACAGAGTTGGGGACATGCGAGCCCCTATGGGAGTAGAACCTCTGGACTCAACTGTCAGAGTATCGCCAACTGACAAGACCAGGAGCCGGTGCCGACGCAACACCTTGGGCCCTGGCTGGAAGGCTTATTGGAGAGGGCAGCCAACCACATTACCGGAGAACAGCTAGAGAAGGTTCGACAACTGCTGAGACGATACCAGCGCGTCTTCAGCCAAGGCAACAGAGACTACGGCCGGACGGACCGAGTGCTCTATCACATCGTCACCGGATACGCCCGATCTACTCGGAAACCACCCAGACGCGTTCCGCTGGCAAAACAAGCGACGGTACGGGACATGCTGGAGGACATGAGATCCATGGAGTGATTGAAGAGTGTGACAGCCATTGGTGTTCCCCTATAGTCTTGGTGATGAAGAACGGAAACCACGCTTACACGTGAACTACAGAAAGCTCAACGCTGTCACCAGGAAGGACTTCTTCCCCTTACCTCGAATTGATGACACCCAGGATGGTGTTCCCCTATAGTCTTGGTGATGAAGAACGGAAACCACGCTTACACGTGGACTATAGAAAGCTCAACGCTGTCACCAGGAAGGACTTCTTCCCCTTACCTCGAATTGATGACACCCAGGACACGCTTGCTTTTGCGCAGTGGTTCTCGACCCCGGTCCTGAAGTCGGTTACTGACAGGTGGCTATAGACCCGAGTGCCAGCACTTTCGCAAGGAAGTCAACTGCTTGGGCCAAATAGTCTCATTAACCAGAGTGGCCACAGACCTGGAGAAGACACAGGTTGTGAGAGATTGGCCTTGCCCGAAGGATAAGCGAGAATTGCGCAGTTTCCTGGAGCTGTGCAGTTGTTACCGACGCTTCATCATGGGGTACTCTAACATCGCCAAGCCCCTCACCCCCCTGACAGAAGAACACCGGCCTTATGTGTGGACGGAGGACGCCGAAAGCGCTTTCCAGCAGCTGAAGCAGACACTTTGCAGTGCTCCTATTTTGGGATTCCCACAACCAGGCTGCACCTTCATTGTGGACACCGATGCCAGCGACCATTGCATTGGAGGCGTCCTTTCCTAAGTCCAGGACGACCACGAGCGGGTGATAGCCTACTAAAGCAAGAAGCTATCCAAGACAGATAAGAAGTACTGCGTCACCCGGCGAGAGCTGCTGGCGGTAGTGAAGACATTGGAACACTTCCACAAATACCTGTACGTTCAGCTATTCCACCTGAGGACTGACCACTTCACCCTAAGTTGGTTACTCAGCTTTAGAAACGGATGGGATAGCGCAGGCCTGAAGAGAGAGCAGCTGGTGGACACCGACTTGAGGCCACTCTTGAGAGAAGTGGAGGCAGGGACAAGAATAACCTGGGAGAACATCGCACCCAGAAGCGCTACATAAAAGTTATACTGGACCCACTTGGACTTACTGAAGGCCAAAGGGGCGTGCCGTTTCGGGTATGGGAATCACCCGATGGGAAGACGCAGAGAGAACAGTTGGTACTTCCCCGGAGTAAGATCCCAGAAGTCTTGGAGGAAGTGCACGCAGGTACTTCAGGAGGTTATCTGGGAGCAAACCGAACGATTGACAAACTCCGACAGCGCTACTTCTGGCTGAAGCTCCCAGCAGACGCTGAGAAATGGTGCCGTCAATGTCACTGCTGGCGGCGAGTCGCGGTCCCAAACAAGGAGCCGGGGTCGCATGCAGCTCTAAAATGTCGGAGCACTAGAAAGACTTGGGGTGAACAAGACCCGCACAACACATCTACATCCACAGTCGGACGGCATGGGTCGTCAAGGTACCACTGTTGTTGCTGGCCTACCGCTCTTCAACCCACAGCACCACTGAGATGACGCCAGCAAGCTTAATGTTCGGCCGAGAGCTACGCTTCCCTTGTGACCTGGCCTTTGGGAGCCTCCGAAAGCGAAGCGTCCAACATCCGAGTATATGGGGAACCTCGTAGACCATCTCCACGTCATGCATGAGATGGTTCGTCAGAACATCCAGATTGCGAGCGATTGCGAGCCCGGTACGACAGGCAAGCCAACAGCCATGAATTCCAGCAAGGTGACCTAGTCTGGTTGTACCGCCCTACCCGGACCAAGAGATGCTGCCCAAAACTTCAACAGCCTTGGCAAAGTGGTAAATTTTCTTTACCACCGTACCGGGTTGTAAAGAGAATTAACGTGGTCTACCGCATCCAGAAGATGCCCCGTGGAAAAATGTTGGTGGTACACTTGGATCTTCTGGCCCATTAGGATGGTGCTGTTTGGGAGGACCACCCTTGAGGAGGGGACAGTGTCACTGTGTGGCATAGTTGTGCTGCTGCCACAAGCCGGAACCAGGTGCGTGGGCAGGAGAGAAAGAGACAGAGAGAGAGATTCCAGAGTGTTTGGACCATTATTGTTCCCGCGAAATTTCTCGGTAGGTCTGCGGTTTTCTGGAATTAATGGCTGCGGGGTATAAATACCCGGCAAAGTGTTAGAGCGGCAGGGTTTGTTGGTTATTGTGACAGTCGACGATTGAAGTGTACCGCAGTGATTTGATTCATTTGTTTTCGTACCTCAAAACACCGAGTCAGCCTTGAAGGCAGCTGATTGTCAAATTCACGTTCTGTTACTACAGCAAAGGTTGTTTTAAATGTCTTCAAATCGGATTTCCGATGTACATAACCCTCGCAGTCACAGTATTCTAATATACTATATTCGATTCTTTGAAGGATTCGATTTTGTTCAATTGAATGCTAGTTATAAACCACTTATAAACACAGAACATCTAACTAAAATTAATTTTTCAGGTTGGTGTCATTGTTAACAATAATACACGATATTCGATTCTTTGAAGGATTCGATTTTATTCAATTGAATGCTAGTTATAAACCACGCCTTGTTATAAAGACAGAACATCTAACTAAAATGAATTTTTCATGTTGGAGTCATTGTTTAACAAATGACCAATACAAAGATTCATTAAAATGATTTTTCATATATACATTTCTTCTGGTAAAAAGTGCCAGAATTTTAAATATAACTCAACTTTTCAACGGAGTTCACAGCATTTGGCATTCCTTATCAGTTCAGTTGTAGACATTGTATATTTCTGAATTAGAAATTGGAAGTTCTGTGCTCTGAAGTTTGTCATCCTGGGGATGTAAAAATGGCGGACGATGTTGGAAACGAAGATCAGTGGCTATATGGTGATTCAAATTCAGAACAACTTGAAAATGAAAACAGAACCGAAGGAAAAGATGAAGGTGCTGAACAGATTATGGAGACATCGGATAGTACCAAATTGGCAGAAGAAGAAGAAGCGGTAAGTGGTTAGCTGTAAATGGCGGTATCCTGTATTATGGATGTTTTCTAGGATCTATCTAATCAAACTGTAATTTTTCTTTACGTATCATTATTTTTCTCTATTAGTAGTCCATATAACTTGGGCACTTTAATGGAGCAATAGTGCTTCTTTGGGTTTGTGTGGACTTAACCCCACTTTTTGGCCGGCGCACCGACGAAGTTGGTTCTCCATTATTTGGGTGTCTCACTGTGTGTGTTTGCACAAAGTGCACTCTGTGAAAAAGAACTACGGGAGGGACTAGAGATGCGGGTACATGTGTACAGAGAAATCTTACAGCCAGTAACAATTCATAAGATGCATAAATAATGTAATAGATTTATCATTATTTGCTGATTTGGTATTTAATATCAGTAGATTATTTACTATATCTTTATTTATTTATCTCCTTTAAACGATTGAAATTGAAAAAGGATAATTTGCATTCAAAATGAATACATTTTTTTGTTTTATTTTAAAAAAAAGACGTAAGCAAAGAATTGTTTGTGCATGAAAGTAGAACATCTTAATTTATTTTTGAAAGGATTAGAGAAACGGAATTGAGGTGGCATGGGAAAAAAATATACTTTGTATTTATTAATTTATTAGTTTTCTCATGCACTTGCCACCATATAAATTTCAGTATGTAAATTGGAAAATGATCTGCATATATTCCAAACTACTAAAAATACAATTTCGTCTTTTTGAGCCTATAGCGTATAGAAGTCAGAATGTAGAATGTTACAGAAGGCATCAGTATTATTTTTCTTGTACAGTTACTTCCACATAAACTTGTTTCAGGTGCATAAGAAATATTGGTGGGTACAGTAACGTGGTGTGAAGAAAAGCAATAGTAGTAGTTGAATCACAGATGTGACTTTCATAAATAAAATACTGCAAAGACGTACTCAGTTTCCATTGAAAATCATAGGATAACAAAATATGGAATATTTTTAGTGTTAAATGTGGAATATTTAATTTTATACATGCACATCCATGTATATGGCAATGTTACTAATGTCAGTGTCAGTATATAGAAATGGTGGTGGGGTGAATCTACTTGCTCAAGTAAGGCTAAGTCTCCATTTATAAGGAAAATTATCAATGATATTGATTGTACTAATATGCACAAACCAGATGTAGGCTATAACATTGAATTTTTCAGTTCTGATTCTTACTTTCAGATGTTACATTTGTCAGGACTCAGATTGATCACTATTGCCTTTAATGGCAGGGTTTATGATGTTTCCCAACCAGTAGATATTTTGAGAAATTAGGTTGCATGATAGTGTAAGAAACATGAATAATCTTCCCTTCCACTGCTTTTGCTATTACAACTTCCTTTCAACATTGCTGATACGATAAGCATGGTGCTTATGAAAATTCACCTAAATGAGATTGCACACATATACCACTGTAATGGAGAAGTACTTGGGCCTGCATTAAGCATACATACCTTTGCTTATCCTAATGCTTATCCATTTCCAATGTTGTATGGCATACTGCAAGTGAAGCTACAAGAAGTGAAGAGAATGTTTTGTAGTATGGATGAAAGTGAAAACATTGCTTTTAACTTTATTCAATATAGCATGTTGATTCAAGCTTCACTGTAGTGAATTAATGCTGGAGTATCTCTTATACATGTTACCTTCAACATATTCTGATCTGAAGGCTGCTCTTGGTCCTAGTGATTGCTGTGTGGTACGTGCACATGCTGGACAAGTAGGAATGAAAGTAAAAATACAAGAAAATTAAACAAACCTTTGTATCAAATATTTATATTTGTGTAATATTTATTGCTTTATTGTAGCTAGCATCATTTTCTATTTTTTCATAGAAAAATTTGAAAAACAAAATAAATATGCTTGTACCTCTCATATAAAGCATTACATTGCTGCTTGATTTAGTTTGGAAAGTTTGTAAAGTTGCTGTAAATAATAGTGAAGTACACAGGTAGTATTGCTGTTCAACACATAAAAAAGGTATTTTTCCCAATTGCAGTATTCCAGACCCAATATTTAATGAACTAGCTAGCAGTACATGGTTGAATACTCATAAAATGCCATCAGCTTTAGAAGTATATATTTAATTAGAAATTTTGGTAATGTGTAAGAGTTGTGTCACTAATCTGTATGAAAAAATAAAACAAATATCAGTGTACAAGAAAGAGAAAATAAAGGGCATATTTGTTACTTCATATCTACCCGTTCTTCAACAAACTATTCTTAAAAAGTTTGTTCTATCTACTTCACGTTAATGAAGGTAAACATTATTACATAGTTCTCTGTAGATAAATAGAGGAATGCAATAGGCTTAAGGGATAGTCAAATCTTTAAAGAGCAAATTTGCTAAGTGATGCTTTTGAAATTCTGTTCTCCTTGCAAGTTCAAAAAATAAATGAACAACTTCTTCCCATTTGAGACAAGTATAAGTGTTTAAGATTCAAATCAATAACCAGAAATATCTTAGAAATGGTTTACTTGACATGCTTAAGAGGGTACAAAAGTGAATTGAGAAGATATCGACACATTGCTTCACTCACACTGTTTATTCACAGGACATGTTTCAAGAGCTCTTGCTCCTATCATCAGCTGATACTCGATTAGTGGAAGTTGTAGTGGTTTCCTCTTTCTCCGTATTGTCAATAGATGGCGTGATGTACTTGTCAAAGATGTCCGGTGGTGGAGTTTCAAAATTCATGACTCTATGACGATTTTTGTTGATGAAGATATTTTCCCATATGGAAAGGTCTATGGGGTGATTAACATATTTTATTAGAGATGTTTCCAAGTTGATGTCATGTCTAGTATTCAAAAAATGAAAAGCCACTGCTGATTTTTCTGTTTCACCATTTTTAATGTTTCTTTGATGTTCTTTAGTTCTGATGTTAATATTTCTTTTTGTTTTTCCTATATCAATTTTAGGGCAAGTTTCACATTTGATCTCATAGATTCCTGTTTTTTTTTTTTTTTTTTTTTGTAGTGATTGAATTTTTGGGAGGGCCTTTTAACAAATTTCTGATATTAAACCTATTTTGAGGTGCAAGAGTTATGTTGTGTTTTGAGAAGATTTTTTGGAATTTGTTATAGGCTGATTGCAAAAATGTCGTCAACATAGCGATACAACACTTAGAAATAATTTGGAAAAGTTTTTGTGATATGTGTTTCATATTATTTCAAAGTGCGGTATCGCTATGTTGACGACATTTTTGCAATAGTACCTAAAAAACTCATACAAGATGGTCTTAGACTTTTGAATATACAAAATCCAGCTATAAAATTTACATTGGAAACAGAAGAGGATGGTGTGCTCCCCTTTTTGGACATCAAGATCAAAAAAATGAACAAACAACTCACCTTTGGTATTTACAGGAAACCGACACACACAGATAATTACATTAAGAACAACAGTTTCAACCCAAAACAACAACAACATGCCATTTTCAACAGTTTAATCTTTCGGATGATCAACTTTCCGCTAAACAGAGAAGATTATCAAGAAGAATACCTACACATAAAAAAAGTAGCTACATGCAACGGTTTCAACCCAAATTTAGTAGACAAAACAGTTAACAGACTCAACAAAGCTAAGAAAATAAAAGAAACCACCACCCTAGAACCTACAGGAGAAAAAGAGAAAAAACTTTTTAAAAAATTCACCTTCCACCCATCAGCCTATAACAAATTCCAAAAAATCTTCTCAAAACACAACATAACTCTTGCACCTCAAAATAGGTTTAATATAAGAAATTTGTTAAAAGGCCCTCCCAAAAATTCAATCACTACCAAAAAAAAAAAAAAAACAGGAATCTATGAGATCAAATGTGAAACTTGCCCTAAAATTTATATAGGAAAAACAAAAAGAAATATTAACATCAGAACTAAAGAACATCTAAGAAACATTAAAAATAGTGAAACAGAAAAATCAGCAGTGGCTTTTCATTTTTTGAATACTAGACATGACATCAACTTGGAAACATCTCTAATAAAATATGTTAATCACCCCATAGACCTTTCCATATGGGAAAAAATCTTCAACAAAAATCGTCATAGAGTCATGAATTTTGAAACTCCACCACCGGACATCTTTGACAAGTACATCACGCCATCTATTGACAATACAGAGAAAGAGGAAACCACTACAACTTCCACTAATCGAGTATCAGCTGATGATAGGAGCAAGGGCTCTTGAAACATGTCCTGTGAATAAACAGTGTGAGTGAAGCAATGTGTCAATATCTTCTCGATTCACTTTTGTACTAGTTTGTGCTTCACTGTCCCTATGCTTCTTCCAAGTTTATACTTTGGATGCTTAAGAGGACTTAACAAGGGTCTTCTCAAATTCTGTATATGCATTTTATTTCTCATGAAAATGTCTTTAACATGCATTATTTTAATCCAAATTGTTAGAGCAGTTGTTGAGAATTTTTTATTGAAAAATTTTCCATGTAAAGGGTAGTTTGGCATATGGGAAGTTTCTTGAAAAGCTACCTGTTGCAGCCTTGAAGTTTGACTTTCTATTTTTGAGTTGATGCTACTCTCTCTCAGTCCCTCTATCTCTCAATGACATACAAACAACAATGAAAACTTTGCACAGTTTCTTTAGTTTCTATAATTATATTGCCTGTCACTAGAGAAATAACTGATGGTGTTATTAAATATTGTGACTTTGTGGGTTCGTAGAATTAAAAGGCCGAGTTGCAGAAATTAAAAATCTCCTTTATTTTCGTAGAAATACTCTTATAGATTACAGCAGCATTACGATACATACACCATCAGTCTACCAAGGTCGATCGCAATAACAAACAGTGACAGCAAATTAAATCATTAGCTCTTGTTACACAGCTGGCTGTCTCTCATTTCACCACTACAACTCCACTCTGTTTACAACTAACTGTCCGGCTGCCGTGTCACAATCGCTTATATATCTCCTGATAATTTCTAGATCATTCTAAAATAAACCAGAAACCGAATTATCTCTATCAGTCCAGAAGTAACTATAAATTTCTATTTATCTCAGTTTGTTTGTTTGTTTCAGCAGACCTTTATCTGCATGTTATCTTGTCTGCTGGCTCTTGGCTTACACACTGCCCGCCTATCAGTTCCGTTTGTGTAAACAAGCAGCGTGATCACAGATATGGGTTCGCGACAATATTGAAACTGTAGAATTTTTATGTTATTTTTTTTTTTTTTTTTTTTTTTAAATGTTGGATTGAAACATGAAATAATAATGTTCATAATGTTGAATATTTAGAATGATTCTAATTTAAGAAATATTTCCCACTGCAGCCAAAATCGCATCTCAATAGGACCAAAATGCTGATTGATCAACATAAGGAAAATTAAGGTGACTTTTTTTCCTTTATTTTTTGTTTTGTGTTTTCTCTTTTTCTCCCATGAAAAGACACTGTTATGACTTGTTTTCTTCTAAATGGTCTATGTTCTTATAATTACCTCTGATTTTTGGGGGGTTTAAATATCTTCCTATTATAATTATAATTTGAAATAAAATTGGCTATGCGGAATTATCTTGTTAACAGATTTGGTCAAATGAGAGTACTTAAGAGTTCTTTGAGTGTAACAAGACTGCTATTCCAGAAAAAATGTATTAATTTTTTTCATTCTTAATGCTGCAGATTTAGTTCATAAGGTTCTAACAATTATCTAATAAATGAAGGCATGAATTGATCAGAATAAAATAAATTGACTTGAAGTGTTACATAACCTTATTATTTTGATCTTAATTTTCTTCCTTTTAATAACAATAATATCTTCGTTTTTAAATCTCTTAAAAATACAGTGACTGTATCATGTACAAAATAAATTTGTGAATAAACTGTTTGTTAGTTTTCACCCTCTGAAGCTGCGGTACTATAGGGTCCAGGAAATAAGCTATTTCCATTATAGCTTTCTAACTATTTTGCTGATGGTTGATACTTGCATCCTATTACAATCTCCACCATTATTTAGGGCACTGGCTGAAAATAGCATTTCATAGTTTCTGATGAAGCAGCTTTGTTTTTTACAGTTTTTATTTTAATTGAAGATTTATGTTATGTAACATTTGCTGTATGTTTAAGTATTCAAAACCTTTAAAAATTAATTTTCATTACTTTTCAAATGATTACTCATGTATTAATGGGTGTTTTGCCTGGTCTATGGGTAAAGTGCTAGACTCTGGTTCCCAAGGTTTCAAACCTGGCAGAGGGCAGTGGAATTGTTTGAGCATAAAATTCCTTAGCATGGTTCGTTTCAGAAGGGAAGTAAAGCTGGTAGTCTCATGTCAATGATTTTTGGCATGTAAAAGAACTTTTAAGTCTGATAGAGGCCTGTGAGCAAAAGTGCTCTTTTATGCCCAGTATACAAAGTTACGCTAAGAACTACATTAGTTACAGAACATCCATAGATAAGAACTCTATCTCAACTTTGTTGTATCATGGTCCTAAGCTTAGATAACATCACTTACAACTGCAGTCATATTCTTCCATTTTATTAGAAAATCTCTAGAAGTTTCTCTTCTCTTAAGTGGTAAATCCAATGTTATAACAAAATTTTAGAAAATGAACTTTTCCACTAGAAACCAGGATTTATGTATGTTTCAAAAGGTTTAAAACCGTGGCTTAAACTTGCCAAGAAGAAGGTTTAGCATAGATCTTACTTCAAACCTTATAAATAGTGTGGACTATAATTTGAAAAATAAATAAATAAATTAAAAATTATACGAGTCAACAAAGACTCTCTGTGCTTTACATGTCTCAGATTTTTTTTTTTTAAAATTTACATTAATTTATGTTAAGTCATATCGGACAATGAATAGAATGGGTGAAATCATGCTCCAATGAGCCCAGGGACCATAGAGCTTAGAGTTACCTGACACATATTGTTCAGGGTAAGGGAAAACCCTGGAAGAAACCTTATCCAGGTAACTCACCCTGATCAAGATTCGAACTCAGGGCCTCTGGAACGTGAGGCAGACATGCTACCACCATGCTACGAGGCAGGCTCAGATTTTCTTTTCAATGTGTTTTGCCTCCACTTGAAGGCATTATCAAGAATTTGCTGAATGGCTGGAACTTTGGTGTTCATGTGGATGATGGTTCTCTAGAGACGAGACTTCTAGTGCTGATTCGGTGAGGTTGCATAAAGCGGTTGGAGTAAAAGTGTGTAGTGAGCAAACTTTCTTCACCTTCCAATGGAAGTTTTACTGACAATTTGGACTAGCAATGGGCAACCTGTTATCACCTTTCCTGGCCAACCTATTCATGACCCACTTCTAAATTCATATTCTGCAGCCTTCCCATACTTCCTTAAAACCTGATCAGTTATGTGGATGATATATTTGCAGTAGTCAACAAAAATTGCAGCAATGATGCTCTAAAAGTATTACACATACAGGAACTCGCCATTGGTTTTACAATGGGAATAGTATCCAACAACATACTTTCCTTTTTTTGATCTAAAAATGATCAGATAATGACAAGTTAAAATTTAGAATTTACAGGAGGACATACATGCAGACAAATACATCAAAGCCAATAGTTTTAGCCCTAGACATCAAACGTGCAGTCATCAATAGCTTAACTTAATGATTATCATGCCAATGGATGAAAAATAATACTTGATAGAATATACCAAAATAATAGAAATAACAACAAATGGTTTAATCAAAAAATTAATAGAGAAGAAAATAAAAAGAACAGTACACAGAAACAGTTGAATGAATGTGATCAGCACCCTAACAGCTTTGGGGAAATATAAGTTCACATTTCACCGATGGGGAACCAAAAAGTTTCAAAAGATTTTCATGAATTTAACATCACTCTGGCACCAGTAAACAAATTCAATATCAGAAACCTCAAAAACAGACAAAATTCCACACAAAAATTGATCTTGGATTTGTAGAAGTAAATTGCTGAAGCTGCAGAAAGATATACATTGCAAAGACAAAACGTAACATTGGAACCAGATTAATAGAACACTTTAGGATAATCAAACAAAAAGAAACAGATAAATCTGCAGTAGCAGCACATTTTTGGGATCATCACCACAACATAGAGCAAAAACTGTGTGTGTTTGGAGGAATTTAGTAACGGTCATGTCGAAATTAATTGATGAAACTATTTGTAGTTGGTTTTTCACATTGTGTCATTTACCTTTTGATTTTTAAGGCACTAATTTCAGGAGCTCTCATTTTCAACTTTTCGAGGAGTCAGACCTTCAAGGTTGAAAATGGAAGCAACAGCTCCCAAAACTAGTCTGTCAAAGAATCAAAATGTAAATGACATAGTGTGAAAAACGAGCTACAAGTAGTTTTATCAAATAATGCAGAAATTCAAAACATATTTAATGAATTTCAACATTCTTTTGGAAGGAAATGTTTTACTCAACCTCATTGAGTTGCCGCCAGATGTCTCATTTCTGAAAAATGATCATCTGCATGAGCACCAAAGTTCCAGTCAGTCGACAAGTTCTTGATAATACCTTCAAGTGCAAGCAAAATCTGTTGAAAGAAAATTTGAGGTATGTGAAGTACAAAGTATATTATTTGTATTTGTATTTATTTCATCCTTTGGAACATAATACATATGTTATATTACACGTCAGTTCAAGATACAAAGATAAATGTGAAAAGTTACATAAGACTAAAAACTGTAACAGATACAGGATCCAACAAAAGTCTGAAGTAGAAGAAGCAGATAAATATAAACTATATAAAAACCATAGAGAAATGTTATATAGAAGTAATTGTTCACAAATGTGGAGTTTACTCTACTTCATGATTTAATTCAATTTATTTTGTCCTTTCGATTGATAATCAGACACGTCATAGTATAAAAATTACATTAATGGCTATTGTCATTATTTACAATCACTTAAAACTAATTAACATTTAAAAACTCATTTACAGAATAAAATGAATGCAGTAAAAAGAGTTTTACTCCCTTTTTAAAATGTATAAGGCTCTTCATTTGTTTAATATTTTATGGTAGTCTGTTGTATAATCTTATACCTTTATTGATAGCACTAGACCTGAAGATTTCCGTTCTACAACTTTAAATGTGAAAGTCATCTTTCTGGCGTGTATTGTATTTGTGAATATCAGCATTTTTGTAATTTTGTATTTGTAGTTTATTTTGTTTTATATGGATCACTAATTCCAAAATATACATACATGCTAGAGGTAATATTTGATGTTTTTTGAATAATGGTCTGCAAGATGTCCTGTTATCCACACCACTTAGTATCCTTGTTGCTCTTTTTTGAAGTTTAAAGACTATCTGCCTTTTCCCCCCAGAACACTATCCCATATTGTAACTGACTGTGAAAGTAACCATGATATATATTTCTCAATGCTGCTAAATTTATTAAGCTTTTCAAATGTTTAAGCAAATAACAAATGGAACTCAGTTTATTTATTAAATGTTGAATATATGTGGTCCATTTCATGTTCTCATTCATATGTAATCCCAAAAATTTTGTTACATTATTGTAGCTAATGGCTGTTTTATCAAATACTATTGGAGGTTTGACCACATTTCTATTTTGGCAAGTATGGAATGAAATTGCAATAGTCTTATCCTTATTTATAATTACTTCATTCGTCTGAAACCATGTGTGCAGTTTACATAGAGTATCATTGAGTTTGGTCTGTACGCTTTCTTGATTGTTTCCTTTTATTAGGATGTTAGTGTCACCTGCAAATAAAATAACACCTGTGGAATTAATGGCAATTGGCAAATCATTTATGTACAACAAAAATAACAAGGGGCCCAGGACTGATCCTTGTGGAACTCCTCGCCTAACTTCTCTCACTTTGGACTGAACTGTATTTAATTTTCATTTATTTTCAAACTGAAGTTCTACAAACTGTTTTCTATAGTTTAAAAAGGATTTAACCCAATTATTCATAATACCCCTAAAACCATATTTATTTAATTTCCTGAGTAGTATTTCATGATCTAAAACATTGTATGCTTTTGTTAAGTCTAAAAATAAATCAACAATACTAATTTTTTATCAATAGCTTCTTGAATTTTATTTATTAAACTGTCCATGGCTGTTATGGTAGATCTGTTTTTTCTAAATCAGTTTTGGGTTGGTCTGTAATTGATCCGTTTGATATTGGTCTGTAATTTTCTCTTTTATTCTTCTCCCCTTTTTTATAAAGTGGCTTAATTTTTGATACTTTTTACTTATCTGGAAATACACCCGATTGCAATGATGCATTATAGAGACTGACTAGTGGCGTAGCTATTTGATGTATAACTTTTTTAATCATAACATCTGGTACTTCATCAACTCCAGATGAATATTTGGCCTTCATACTCTGGACTACACTTTCTAATTCCAATTCCGTAACAGGCAATATAAAAATTGATTGCATTGCTTCATGTTGTCACTATTCTCCTGACACCCTATATGGTTAATATTTTGAGCTACTAAGTTTTCTGCAATGTCTGTGAAATAAGCATTAAAAGACTCTGCAATATCCTCTGGATTTGTGATATTATTATTATTATTATTATTATTATTATTATTATTATTATTATTATTATTATTATTATTATTATTATTATTATTATTATTATTATTATTATTATTATTATTATTATTATTATTATTATTATTATTATTATTATTATTATTATTATTATTATTATTATTATTATTATTATTATTAATTATTACTATTATTATTAATTATTAATTATTATTACTATTATTAATTATTATTAATTATTATTAATTATTTATTATTATTATTATTATTATTATTATTATTATTATTATTATTGATATTTAATTCATTAATATTGATTTTTGGGGCAGATTTTCCAGTTTCTTGGTTAACTAATGTCCAAAGGGCCTTTGTTTTATTGTTAGAGTTTAGTATGAATCTTTCATTTTCCCTTCTTTTGGCTTCAGTTATAATGGTTTTATAGATCTTTCGGTACCTATTAATTGGCTCATTATATAATTTTTTATTAGTGTAGACTATGTTGAGGAAAATCATTCTTTGTTTAAACGAGTTTTAAACTAGTTTAATAATTGATAGAGTCGACATGAAAAATTCAAAGTTACGACCGGGATTTGGACCACGTATCTACTGATTTCCGTTCAGTTGCTCTTACCTATTGAGCTACCATGGCCAATGTGCCCTCATGACATTAAATTCTCCAATTGACTCATGTATTTCTTGCTAAACCATCAATTAGCTTATATAGTTTAATAATGTTCATCTTTTTGGTTAATATTGCTTACAGCAATTTTTTTGGTATAGTTATCAAATTAATGACTTTTCAAGTCAGGTTGTTTTTTCTGCATTGGAAAACTTAACAGCAGTTTAATTTAAAAGAATCTGGTTAAAGAAAAATGAACATTATGTTTCAGCTCTCAGTGCCAGAACCACCTACGATATCAGCTCCTGAACATGAAGAAGAAATTTTAAATGAGGATGATCAGAGTCAGCAGCAACCTAGTGAGGACAAGACAGGGAAAGCAGATGATGGTAGGAAATTGCATTGTGTTAGATGTTGGTGGTATTAAGCTAGGGTTATAAGTTGGAGGCAGGAAAGTAGATAATTACTACAATAATATATAATAATTGTAACAAACTTCACTTATCTTAACAATGGCAACATAAACAACCTTATTTGCAGATGTTGCAAATAATTGATTTGCAAAGCTAATCCTGAGTGCTGTGAGAAATTTATAATTTCTTGATAAAATTAGTGAAGTTTGTTACAATTATATATTATTGTAGTATTTGTATTGATTTGCTGTTATTAGCTTCAGTTTTTACGTATTAAAAAGGTAATTGTCATTAAGTGATGTTTAAAACAAAAAATACTTACAAAATTCATATATAGAGTGGTCATACATGATAAAAAACTGAATCTCAAGAAGCACTATTATAACTGGAGAAATGTAAACATTATGAAAGTAAGTTCTATGGATCACATTTGATATTAACAAACATTTACGTTAAATAATTTGGAAAATCTGGAAAATAATCTGCCTGCAAAACTTCGAAAGGAAACAAAAAGTATCTGCAAATTCTGCAAAGCTGAGTGAGCAACTGCAAACAGAAGGATCTTGGATACTAAAGAAACATTGAATTGAGTGATGGATAGAGTCAACATGAAAAATTCAATGCCATGGCCGGGATTTGAACCACGGATCTCCTGGTTTCCGTCCAGTCGCTCTTAACCTTTGAGCTACCATGGCCAACGTGCCTTCCTGACATTAAATTCTCTATCTGACTCCTATATTTCCCCGGTAGACCACTAGGGGCTCTCGCATCCGAGATACACCGTTTGTGGCGACTTACTATTGTAAGTACTTGAGTACCAGGCTTCATCATTTAACTTTTATTATTTTAGTTAATTGATGGAAATTAATCATTTCTCCACACTAGCCGTACACAGGCTAAGATCTTTGATGGATAGAGTCAACATGAAAAATTCAAATCCCGGCCATGGCATTGAATTTTTCATGTTGACTCTATCCATCAAAGATCTTAGCCTGTGTACGGCTAGTGTGGAGAAATGATTAATTTCCATCAATTAACTAAAAAAATTGAATTTAGTGATTTACTGGTCAAAAGAAACATTTGCATCTACAGAAATATGCTTATAAACGTGGACCCCTTCTTGCACAGGGCAAGAAGAAAAATCTTAGATTCCAGACTTGCTGGCATCCAGATAACCACATGGAATCAGAAACAATTGTAATAACCAACCAAAATGTTTCTTGAAAGAATAGAAATGAAAGAACGTAATGAAACTCATACCAGAAGACTTCAAAATTCCTAAAAGGGAAATATATATATAGCACAGTATACCCCACAGCTTCTAAAATTTGAAATTCATAGCCTGAAAAAGGACATCTAGTAAATGAATTGAAAGATATTACAATAACAAAGAAGATATCCTGGAATCCTTTGATGCTCAGTTCCCCTTCTCAGGTATTCCAATCCAAAAAATAGAAGCTATGCTAAGAAGATAGTTGACATTGATTTACCACAAGGCTGGTACACCTGATGGAACTCTATAAAAGAAACATTTTTCCAGTCAAAATATAAGTGACGTAGTGTGAAAAACAAATTACAATTATTAATTTATAGATGAGTCGTATTTATTACACATCTGCTTCACTAACGTACCTATTTTGAAATCCCGCCAGAAGAGAATCCCACATTTAAGTTCATCACTAAATCAACAGATGGCAGCAGCAACTTCAGAATTACCCACACCACGGGTCAAGCTTTAGTCGCATAAGAGCCGAAGATGCAAATGATGATTTGCGAAACATGTCCTCAAAATAGGTACGTAAGTGAAGCAGATGTGTAATAAATACAACTCATCTATAAATTAATAATTATTTCGCTTCACTGTGGGGTTCCAATACAGTTAAATCTCGACAAATTACAATTAATTTGGACATTACTGTTACTAAATATCTCCAAACACACACAAATTAATATTAGTTTAGCGGAATAAAGCACAAGACAGTGTATTGAGATTTAACTGTATTGGAACACCACAGTGAAGCGAAATAATTATTAATTTATGGATGAGCTTGATCCCTATCAAGCTTTAGTCGCATAAGAGCCGAAGATGCAAACAATGATTTGCGAAACATGTCCTCAAAATAGGTACGAAAGTGAAGCAGATGTGTAATAAATATGACTCATCCATAAATTAATAACAAGACAGTTGCTTATATGTTCCATCAAACTGCCTAAAAACAGACAAAATTGATAAATAATTTGGTTGTTAATGATGTTATCAATTGCCAGGATATATCAGTGCTGCCAATATGCCAGAATTTTATCCCCGGGTGTTCTTTTACTTGTCAGTAAATCTACTGATGTTGGGCAGTTGCTGTTAAGCATGTTAAAAACCATCAGTCTGGGCTGGATTGCACCAGAACCTTGGAGTCAGTGTCTAACCAACTGAGACATCCAATTTGGCACATTTGAAGTCATTATTATTACTGCAATATTATTGCGGTACTTAATAATTTTCAGTAAGGAGAGAATTAAAATGAAGATTTGACAAGACTTTAAAAATATTTGAGCATATGTCGTAAAATTATATTTATAAGTACATATTTTTAAATATTTAAGAATGAAAGCAGAATTTTAAAGTAGGTATGATACAAGCTAAATTGATACTCAAGAAGATAAATTTGGTTAAATACGGCTAGTGTGCAGAAATGATTAATTTCCATCAATTAACTAAAATAAATAAGAGTTGTTTAAAAATGTAAAATTAAATTTGGTCTGAGTTCTTCATTTTTAATAATTCATGTACATGCACCTAAAGCTTTCAAGTATTTACATTCAAATAAAATAAGCTTTTTTATGACTCAACATTTCAACATGTGACAAGTATTTTTCTAAGTGCTCAGGAATAGCCTAGTTTTTACAAGCTCAGTTCAAAATTTCATGGTCTTAAGATAAATTTGGTGGGGTATAATGGGCCATCCTGGGATTTAAAGATATGGAACCTGGTCCTCCAGGTTGAACATTGGAGTGTGAGACTAATGACCCCATTTCTGAAAAAAATGAATTGTTGAGAAGAATAAAGTGATAGAAAGCTGGACTGACACAGGAAGAAGATGACCTGGAATGCAAAAGGGTGCACAGAAACTGAAGAATCATTGGTACTTAGCAACCTGGAGCAGTATCATTAAGAAACCTAATTAATCAACTGAAAAAAAAAATTCTTTATAACAATCCAAGAGGTCAGGTGACAAAGATATGGAATATTTGATAATAAGGATTACACAGTGTGTTGCAGAACACACGTAACACTTTTGGTACTGGATTTCTAATTAATAGAAAGATAAAAAGATACCTACTAGCTTTAAGCCCATTGATGAGCAATTATGCCACATACACTGAGAGGGAAACTTTGCAACATAACTATCGTATGGAAATTAATTATTCTTTCACACTGGCCGTGTGTAGGCTAAATTGTGGAAACGTAGAGTCAGACTGAAAAATTCAATGCCATAGCCGGGATTTGAACCACAGATCTTCTGGTTTCCGTCCAGCCGCACTACCATTGTGCTACTATGGCCAACGTGCCGATATGACATTAAATTCTCCAACTGACTATCGTATGTTATGCATCAAATGTGAATAAGGAAGAAGATAAGAGTTCTTTCTATGATCAAATTAGAGTATCAATCAGTATCTAAGAATGATGTAATAATAGTAGTGGTAAACACAGAACAAAACTGACCACATAATAAATAGCAGAACACATGGCACAGATATAATTAACATCAAAGGCAGCCAAAGAGGATTAGATGTGACTCGGCATAGAATGCTAAGAATTAAGTGTAGTTTTAAAGTAAGCGCTATCCACAAAATCAAAGGTATTAAGGGCAACAGATATAATGTAGACAGACTTGAAGCCCAAGAAAATAGTCAGTCAGATTAGAAGCAGATAAAGGAAACAAGGGGGTCACTATAGAAAGTAAATGGTCCCTTATTAAACATATTGTGCATATAGTGACAGAAAAGGTGATGGGAATGAAACAAAATAAGAATAGATACAACTAGTTAGATCAGGAATGTGAAGATGCTGTCTTACAAAGAAACTCATTGAAAATGATTATGCTTCAAAAAATAACAAGGAAAATGGTAGATAAATTATAAGGAAGTGAGGAGAATGGCAAAGCATATCTGTAGGAAGAAGAGGAGAGAATTTGAAGAAAACACACTTAATGAGTTAGAAGAGAAATTCAGCAGGAGTTAAAGGAAGTTTTTTGAAGGTATTAAGAAATATAAATTAGAATTTCAGCCAAAGTCTAATATCTGTACAGATAATATGGCAACCTGGTAACAGGTGAACAGGAAGTGTTGGAAATATGGCTCAACCATTTTTGAGAGATGTTACATAAAAATGAAACAGTGGCAATGGATAATGTGTAATTAAAAATATAACAAATAAAGAGCACCAGCGGTATGTGCAGTAAATGGAGAGATCAAGAATGAAGGTTGAAAGTTGTGGAAATCTATATATAACTTGATACTGGATTTTGGAAACAAGAGATTATGCCATATGATTGTAAAATAGCCCTATTGGTGCCTACACATAAAATAGGGAGTAAGTTAGTGTGCGACAACTATCATGAATATGATAGTTAAATGTTGTATATAAGGTTTTTACACATGTGTGACACTTTCTTGGTTTTGATGAAAATAGACTACTTACATGGAAGCAAACATGCTGATTTTGAAAACGATAAGTTTTCAGTACCATGTACCATGTTACTAAAATTAGGCAAGTGAGTCAACCTTGTATATACTTTGCTCCACTGGAAAATTTACATTTCATCCAAAATACTTCAAAAAATTTGAAAAGATATTTAAGAGCTTCAACATAAAATTAGCCCCTCAAAACAAACACAACATCCGCAACTTACTAAACCACCCTCTAAAAAATAGCACACCGAAAACTCAATTATCAGGCATTTACCAAATGAGTTGCCAGGATTGTGACAAGATATACATTGGTAAGACCAAAAGGAATCTAGGAACAAGAATGAAAGAACACTTCAGAAATATTAAATTCAAACAAATGGACAAGTCGGCCGTATCACATCACTTTTGGTCTGAGAATCACAACATAAAACAAGAAATAGAACTGATCAAACAGGCAAAGAAACCTCTGGAACTACAGATTTGGGAAAACATATTTATTACGAAAAAACAGGACCTCTTGATGAATTTTGAAATTCCCACGGTAGATGACGTCATCAAACTTACCAGGACTTTAGATGGCAGCACAACACCAAGCCAGATGCAGACACCGAATGCATCATCAGTCTACCACAGAGCTGACGATAGGGGAGAAGTCCCCAGAAACTAGTCTTCATAAAAAACTTGTAAGTGGAGCAAAGTATATACAAGGTTGACTCACTTGCCTAATTTTAGTAACAATGGCACTCCACTTTCTGAAATACTTCTTTTTATTCTATACCATGTACCATTTTTATGAAATTTGATATTTTTATATATTGGGCACTATATATAATTGCAATTATATGCCTATATTTTTGCAGCAAAACATGAATAACATATATACCTACAAACGAACCATTCCTTGTGTGCTTCCCTACCTTCTTACCTTATCTTCCTAAGTGATGAGGTGATCACTGATGCAAGACAGAAAACTGTCAACTGTTGCACAATAAACAAACGTGTGCACCCACCTTTTACAAGCTTATTTGTCAATGTCTCAGAACTTCAGCTGCTTTCTATAACTCGCAGTGATCGGTAATGCCATTTCCGCAAAAGATTCATAATCGTTATTTTACATTTTTAGTGCATGTAGTGTAGTTCACAGTGTCTTCCACCTTTTTTAGGAGAAAATTGATGAACAATTCCCAATAACTTCTGTTACTTCAGGGTTTTTGAAGAGAGTGAATTTTGCATATTCTAAGGTTGAGCTAGGAGATCAAACTCAAACATAGGCTCTGCATACTGTTTGCAGAACATGTACTGAAGGGTTTAGGTAGAAAACAGAAATCAATGGAGTTAGGAGTTTCTAAGATGTGGTGTGAACAAAAGAATTCACTAAGATAATTGCTACTTCAGCTTGCGTAAAGTATCAAGATACAATAAGACAAATTAATTATCCAGATGCCTCGCTTCAGCTATAAGACCTACATGGAGTAGATTCCCTATTGTTTGCTGATGATGTGATTAATATATTCACGAAATCGCGATCCAAGTCAATTTATAAGAAAACAGTCATCATTTCTTATAAGATAAGTGAAGTTTTTTAAGTTACAAATTATTATATTGTATATAAAAGTCACAGAATTTCAGTCAAGAAAATTTGAATGACTTAGATACTTAGTTGTTACCAAAGACAAGAGTAAATTACTTATGAAAGTTGAAAGAGAAGAATGTGCTGGCTCGAGACATCACATTTTCTAGGTATAGGAACAGAGACAAAGAATTTACCAAGTTCTTTAAGATGGAAGACCAACTTATTGTTGTGATGTACCAGGTTTAATTCTACAATTGGGAAGACGAACATACAATAGTAACAACTGGCATGTATTTATTATCACTTCTAAAAGAAGTCTAAAACCTGTTTCATTGCACAAGAGAGCCTAATTTCCCTCAATAGCAGTTGCACCTAAGAATGGAACAGTAGAGGCAGAATTAAACACTGGGCAGTGAGAGAATTGCCTAAGAGAAAAAGTTTTATGCCAGGAGAGAAAAACGTTGTACGTGCCAGTCTAATTGATCCATTAGGAAAATGTTTTTGGTTCTTTTGCACATAAGATAAGTATTATGAAACAGTTTGATTACCTATCCCATTATGAAACAGTTTGTTAGAGCACTGGACAAGAATGGATCGTGTTCCCTCACCTGTGAAGACCAAATTCAAGCAATCTCTGTCAAAAAAATAATGTGCAGTCTTCTGGGATCGACAGGGTGTGCTTTTGTGTGGATTTTTACTGTGAGGGAAGACTGTAAATGCTGATTGATATTGCCAGACATCGTATAAACTCAGGTGGGCAATCCAGAATAAGAGACGTGGCATGTTCACAAGAGGCATTATGCTTGTGCATGATAATGCAAGACCCCATACAGTCAATGACACATGAAATGTGTTGAATAAGTTGGGATGGGAGGTCTTCGAAATCCACCCTACAGCCCTGACCTCACTCCAAGTGACTTTCATCTCTTCCATCTCATGAAGCATTTTCTAGCCAAAAAAAAAAAAGTTTTCAGTGATGCTGAGGTGCTGAATGAAGTAACTTCATGGCTGCGGACTTTGGCGGCAGAATTCTATGACTTGGGCATACAGTTAATGGTGCACTGTTACGATAAATGCCTCAGCAATGGTGGTGACTATGTTGAAAAGTAGCCAGTGAGTCTATGTAATTATTCCAATAAATACTTCTTACTTAGTGATGTTTTTGTTCTCTATCGGTCATCTGGACTTACTTTCTGGATGCACTTCGTATTTAATAGCTTGATTTAATAGCTATCAATAACATAGCTAATGGAAGTACATTTTTGGACATCATGAATGATAGAAACCGCAACCATGGTTTACTTTCAAAGAGGAAGTCAGTGTGTTAAATATGAAAGATCTGTGATACGAAAAATTTATGAGAAATATTACAAAAGCTATGAGCTTCAGGCAGAAATATGAGTTTTAAAGCATCACTTCTTGTGCTCTCACCAAAACTATTTTCCTGATAATTTTGGATTCCTCAGAGATGAACAAATTGAATGATTTCATCAAGAAATCAGGGTAATGGACAGGAGATATCAGGGTTGATGGAATATTGCAAGTAGACTACTGTTGATACATGAAAAGGGAGGTCCTTAATCATGACTTCAACATAAATCAGCGCAAGCGACTTTCTGGCCAAGGAAAATGTAACTTCTCACCTTATTTTACAGACAGTGAAGAAATCCAAATATTATGGATAAACTGCAACACTTAGTAACACATAACTTATCTGGTTAAAATTGTCTAAATCCTCTGGGATCAGGTTCACCATCTATACATTGCATCTTCAGCCAGCAATTGATCAACTAAGTCACTAAAGCACTGAATAACTTGATATAGATACGTGGTTAATTTTTAAAACTTGGTATAGATACGTGGATGATATATTTGCTATAGTTCCTGAGAGACAGATGATGCTTTAAAACTTCTAAATTTGTAGCACAAAGCTCTAAAGTTAATGTTAGAAATCGAAAATAATGGTTGCCTTCCCTTTCTGTATCTAAAGATAATAAAAAATAACAATAAGTGAAACTTCTGCATTTATAGGAAATCAACTCATTACATAAAAAATAAAAGTTTCAACCCTTTTTCACATAAATTTGCTGTTTTTAATAGTTTGATTTACAGATTACCCCTAAATAAGGAGGAATTTAATACAGAATGTAAAAACTCTATTAACACTGCCTTAATGCTTTTACGAAAGATTTTATGCACAAAAGGAAAGAAAAATTTAAATATAAAAAAAATGTAAATTATATTTCTACCCTTAAAAAGTAAAAGATGATTAATAATAATTTTAAAAAATATACTTATTATCCTTGGAAAAAATAAAAAATTCAAACAAATTTTAAAGAAGTTGGCATAATATTGGTATATCAAAATAAATACAGTATAAAAAAAACTACGACATTTTTTTTTTTTTTAAAAAGAACATTTCAGATAATAAAAAAGCTGGCATTTATCAAGTTAACTGTTTGAGAGTGCAATCAGATTTACATCAGCAGGACCAAACATAACTTATAAACCAAGGTGAAGGAACATTTCAGAAATATTAAATACATACAAATTGATAAGTCAGTAGTAGTTAACAGAGCATTTTTGGCCATTTAACCATGAAATAAATCCAGAAGTTAAATTATTAAAACAGTTGAATTGGCCAATAGATTTGATAGTTTGGGAGAAAATATTTATTTTGAAAAATAAAAATCGTGTGATGAATTTTGAAATGCCACCAATACATACAGTCATAAGTTTGTATTGGCCCCAGTTGATATAAGTTAGATAGTGAATTATTTAAAGTATAAACTTGGAAGAAGCGTAGGGACAGTGAAGCACAAATTAATACAAAAGTGAATCGAGAAGATACTGACACATTGCTTCACTCACACTGTTTATTCACAGGACACGTTTCAAGAGCTCTTGCTCCTATCATCAGCTGATACTCGACTAGTGCAAGTTGTAGTCAACTTGCACTAGTCGAGTATCAGCTGATGATAGGAGCAAGAGCTCTTGAAACGTGTCCTGTGAATAAACAGTGTGAGTGAAGCAATGTGTCAATATCTTCTCGATTCACTTTTTTATTAGTGAATTATTTGTCAACTTTTGGAAGTAACCAAAAGATTGATCAGTCTGCTGGCTGAAAATACAATGTATAGATTATGAAACTGGTCCTAGAGGATTTAGACAATTTTAACCAGATAAGTGAAGTGTGTTACTGTGTTGTGGTTTATTCATAATGGAAATGAGAGAGATATGAAAAAGTCAATTCTCTCAATTATTTAGGATTAGTGATTAATAAGGAAATTAGATAAATGATAAATAAGAAAATTAGAGAGAGAATGGCAAAAGGTAATGTGTCTCCATGCTCTTGATAATATAATGAAAGCTAGATATATAGGAAGATTAAATATAAATTGATAATTAAACCTATTGTAACGTATGGATGTGAAACTTTGATGTGAATAGAGTGAGCAAAAATGATGTTGACAACATGGGAAAGGAAAATTTATGGATTATATGATAGTGGAACCTGGGGTATAAGAACAAATAATGAAATAAGTATTAAAAAAATCAATGCTGAAATGTTTCCTAATTGACAAAGCCTATTATAGTGTGGATGAGTTTATTAATACTAGTTAGAACTTTATTTTTATAAAGATTATTGTTATTATTATTATTATTATTATTATTATTATTATTATTATTATTTTTATTATTATTATTATTATTATTATTATTATTATTATTATTATTATTATTATTATTATTATTATTATGTATGGATTTATTAAAGCAAGTTAGTATTCTATTTATATCACACAACCTGTATAGCTGTGTTCTTAAATTGACTAAGGCTATAATAGTGTGGATTAATTTATTAATAGTCTAGTTAGTACCTCGTTTGTATCATACAATCTGTATAAATTCATATGACATGGTTCTTTTGTGTATTTAACACTATACTGAACTGAAAATAAATAAATAAACTATAAAAACTGTAAAAACACCTTTTCTCCACTTACATTTAAAATTAGGACATGTTTCATGGACCACGCGTACCCATCATCAGCTGATGTTTGACTAGTTCTTTAGGTGACTGCCTCCCTCTCTTGGCACTGTTCAATGAGTTGAATGACGTCATCCACTATTTTTGGTCAAAAAATCATAATATTTCTAAAGAAATCAAACTTTTCGTACCAGCAAAAAAGTATTGGGAGTTAACAGTTTGGGAAAATATACACATTTGTAAGAATAGAAAGAGAGCCATGAATTTCAAAATACCAATAGTGGATGACGTCATTCAACTCGTTGAACAGTGCCAGGAGAGGGAGGCGGTCACTTGAACTAGTCAAACATCAGCTGATGATGGTGACGCGTGGTCCTTGAAACATGTCCTAATTTTAAATGTAAGTGGAGAAAAAGTATTTTTACAGTTTGACAAGTGGTTTAAAAAGATTTTAATGAAATACGTAATTACAAAGAATATGGATATGGTTAAAGATATACAAATCAAAAGGCTAAAATCGTTCTTTGATAAGAATAGTGGACACGAGAATCCCCAGTCACATTACATGCAAGGTTGGATTAATAAGAGAAGAATTTGACAGCCAAATTAAAGATGTACTGGTAATGTGGAAGATGATCTTAGAGCAATAGGTATGAGAACATGAAGGGAGGCATAGGATTGAGTCAAATAATAGTATGTTATTAAGGAGCCAAGGTTAAACTTTTAAGAACTATAGTGCCTAAACAGGAAAAGATGTATTGAAATTACCTTTTAGTGTAATTTAATATTGGGGATCATTTTCTTAACATAAACTTAAAAATATTTAAAGCAGAAGCATTATTATCAACAGTGAAGTATTCTTCATTTTTGAGTTTGATATATGTTTACACTCAAACTTCTTGAGTGTAAACATAGTGACTCATATATCAAACTCAAAAATAAACTTAAAAGTTTATGATTATTTATTATTCTACTGTGTATGTAAGCATATTTAAGAATGCAGTACAGCCAAATTCTTGTTTTTGCTTCTGTTAAAAAATGCAGCCAACAACTTTTTATCCCTAGACTATGCTAACTTAACTTTGTGTATTATTTATTCTTGTTCTGGCCACCTATGTATGCTAAACATTTATTCATTTACTTAACCATTTCTAGCTTAAACTTGAACTAAATCTAATTGCTTTACTATACGATAGACCTCTGTAATATCCTCCTTAAGTTCTTGGAAATGGTTCACTAAGTGGTTCTAACAGTCAGCATGCAAGAAGTACTCGCCAATGAGTATCCATATTTTCATTTTACAGCCCACCTGCTCTCAATTAGATTGTGTAATCTGCATCCCTTTTGGTACCAGGTTATATTGTCATCCACATCTCATTCATTTGTAAATCTGTCATTACAAGGAACCATTATCATACTATCTTACATATTTTGTTGATTTGAAGGTCGTGGTTGGAATTGCCAATTTTAGCTTTGTAGCATATTTAATGTTATTTACTGAACCAGTTGTGTACTGTGTGCAAACTCTCACATTATTCTCCTATCCAACATTCCAGTATTGTTATGCCATATGACTGCTTGTGTGCAGTAGGATTTGCCTGAACAATAACTTTTTCTTGATCCGCTTGCTCCCTTCCTCCCTCCCTCCCTCCTTTCTCCCTTCTCCCTTTTTATTCTATTTATTTTTTTAAATTTATTTATTTAATTACATTCTGTCAATAGCTCTTTTGAAGGCTGTGTGACCACACTAAACTGTTAGACTGCAGCGCTATACACATATGAATGTTTATTATGTGTTTCAAATGGGAAGATGTTTGTTCTTGAGCGCTACTAGGGTAGCAACCAATCGAAGTCCTGTGGTGGTGTTGTATTGCATTCCCCCTATGTGGTGTGTGACGAGTGCCAAACCAACCAATCTCTAATAAATACTATTTGCGCTAAGACAAACATTCAGATTTTGCAAAAACTGATCCACGAGGAAGGAGAGAGTACTGTATTTAACATAACCATAAAAACCCCATACTTTTAGCTCATATAGTTTTCCTAATACAAATAAATAGATACCATTATATTATAACAATGCATTGCGACGTAAGCACTGTAATGAATATCATTATTGGTTGGCATGTATGCGTGAATGTATATTTGAAATTACTCAGAACTGAAACGTAAACATTTGACATGATGTGATAAAAGAAATATGTACTTTGAATAAGCCAAGGAGTTTGCTAAATTCGATGAGAGAAAACAATACACTTTCTGCTGGCCTGATAGAACGTGTCTGGTCACATTATATCTTTGTTTATGAATGGTTCGTAATCTTTGTTTACTGTAGAGAGTTCAAAGCGATATTATTCAGTTACTCATCCATGAAAAAGTGTATCAGCTAGATCAATGAGACACAATCCACCTTGCCCCTTACTACTGCCAGAACAATCCAATTGAGTTAATGTGGGCTCAAATTATGTTGCAAACAGAAGTGATATTTTTAAACTGACTGACGTTGAATCACTTATTCATGAAGAAAGTGACAAGGAACACAACAAGACAAGGAAAACTGCTTGAGACATCAGATAAACTACAAGAAGATGACTTTTGGAAAGAAATAGCACATGACAAGATTTTGGAACCTATCATCATAAATTTGCAGATGAAGACAATAACAAATTATCTCTTAACTTAAGTAACATTCACAGCTATACGGATGCACTGCTGGTATTTTCGTTGGAGTAGAAAAATGAGTAATTCATAAGCTATAATTAATTTTAAACTAAATATTTAAACCATTTGTGTAATATACGAATATCAATGTTGCAATTGTGATTCGAACAACTGCATTATTATAAAACTTATGAAAATTCAGTTTGCATTCCCTTACGTCTAGCGCCAAGAACACTCGCAAGTGTGCAAGAGAGAGGGAAATATAAAAAGAGTGGGGATAACAAGGTGGCAATGCTGAAGGCTCTAACACATCTGATTTGCTACAGGCGAGAACTCTTCCCATTTGATAGAGTCAACATGAAAAATTCAATGCCATGGCCGGGATTTGTCCATGGATCTTGTCGGATCTCTTGGTTTCCGTCCAGTCACTCTAACCCATTGAGCTAGATCTCTTGGTTTCCGTCCAGTCGCTCTAACCCATTGAGCTACCATGGCCAACTTGCCATCATGACATTAAATTCTCCATTTGACTAATATATTTCCCCGGTAGACCACTAGGGGCTCTCGCATTCCAGATACACCATTTATGGTGACCTACTATCGTAAGTACCTGAGTCCCAGGCTACATCATTTAACTCTTATTATTTTAGTTAATTGATGGAAATTAATCATTTCTTCACACTAGCCTTATATAGGCTAAGGTTTTTGTTAGAGTCAACATGAAAAATTCAATGCCATGGCCGGGATTTGAACCACAGATCTGGTTTCCGTCCAGTCGCTCTAACCCATTTGAGCTACCAATGCTTTTTTCAGTATTACCAAAATCTGAAAACAAAACAAACCCAAAAATAGAATCAACTGCCGGCACCTCAAAACTCACCACACGATGTCTACCTTTCAAAATAAACACCTTCTCCCAAACTACCAAATCCATCAGACCATCCAATTGCTCCAACAATCCAACCTCAGGACTTATTTCATGTCCAAATGACCAAAAATGACCTGCAATTATAACCAAAAATTAACTAAAAAAAGTACTCATTGTTACAGACATATGACGTGAACTCAACTCCAAACATCCATGCATTTAGCAGGAACTAAATCTGCTATCCTCTTATGATGGAATATCAATGCCAAACATTCAAATAACCTCGGCTGGCATCCAACCTCATTAATTTGCGCACAAGCAAACAGTCAGGAATTTCCAAAAACGTTGACTGCTAACTAGTTTCACATATTACATATTACATAATTCAGTGCCCATATCTGAAGTTTTCCTTTCCAGAATGTAGTAAGATTGTTACTTAGATGTTGTGAATGTGATCTTCAATACAAGAAACAATAGAGTTTGTCAGCATCTGTTGTTTTGGTCTCTTTGTATGTGCAGATTGGTGAATCTTTGGACTTTATTTTTCATATATCGAGATTTAATTGTAGATGTCACGTTGTAGATGTTGATACCTTCACCATGTTGATAGTTCTATTTTGTATTAATAGGAAATGGCAATGAGGATGAGGATGAGGATGATGATAGTGATGATGATGTCCAGGTGGTAATTGGTGATATCAAAACCAGTCCTACATATACAAGTTTAAACATCAAACGTGGAGGACTTTTAACATCTGCTGTTGGAGGAGAAAAACTAAAGGTAGTGTACAATATTCAAATGCATATTATTGTGTTGGAGCTTATCATTATGCCCAAACTTTTATCTTTATTGACAAAAAATTGTCTTATTTTAGCAGCATACACTTTGAGTTTTGAGCTATAAATTACAAATTTATAAATTACATGAACGAATAATTTAGTACAACATATATCACATTCATTTTACCTAATATTACAATGTTGTAGGAATGTTTCTTATTTTAGAAAGTTTACAACTAACAATCTGATTTGTATGTTTAATGAATCCTGCTTCTTATACCTTTTATTAAAATTTGGACATCAGTATTTGGTTTTTTCTAGAAGATATCTTTCTGTACCCATTTCTTTGTTTCAACATCTGTATTTATTTTATGATTAAATTACCAAAAATGTCTGCCACATATGATTTATCAATTTGTTTGTACCTAATATTTCTATAATGCTCCTTCATTCTGGTTTCCATATTGTGTTTGGTCCTTTCATGTAAATCCATTTGCAGTCTAAATTGTACATTAAATGGTATGCTGCTGAAAAATATATCACTTATGTGCAACACAAATTTGCAATTTGTCACTGACAAATAATAGGAAAAGTGAATGCTTAAATCTTAAGGTGGTTATAACAGTTATACTGTGACTGTATGGGCAGTGTAAGATATGTGCAGAATAAAATTTGTACTCAGGTGTGACATCCTAGTACACTGTTACTTTACTATACTAACTTTGGCAAGTGCGATGTTGAACAGAGTTGAACTACCAGTTTGAGTAAAAGAAGGCTTCTCTAGATGGTTGGTGTAGGCCTTAAAGATACAGCATTAGAAGTCCTTTCTCATAGCTAAAACTGTAGTTTGCTTTTAAATTGTTGATTAAAATAAATGTTCCTATCGAAGGTTTATTTAAATATGAAGTAAGATTTCTCATTATAGTAATAGCTAAAAATGTTAAAATGATTAAGTTGATTTTGCTTTGTTAATGACTCGTAATAACCTCATTCTCATGTCTTTGGAAACAGGATAAAGATTGCAACAAATTTATGAAATGAAATATAAGGTGTTCTGTTTAAAATATACTTATCCATTATACATTTTTGTAATGCACCCTTGCAAACCACTCTAATTCGTATGTTATCAACACTGTAGTGCAAAATAATTACCAAATTACCAAAAAAAAAAAAAAAAAAAAAAAAAAAAAAAAAAAAAAAAAAAAAAAAAATACCAAATACAAAATAATTTCCAAATTTATTAAAATAAGCTAATTATAAGATACCTTATGCACATTGTATTATTAATGAAGTGGGAGTACTAATTGAGCAACTGTACCGACAGATCTAGTGCTGAGGTTGCTTCTGCAAATGAGAACAAACATGTATAAAGAATATGGCAAGTAAAGACACACCACATAAAACATTTAGAGATTTAAAGGAACTGGAAAATATGCGGAGCAAAGCATGGGGTTATATAATGATAATAAAAAGACAAAGTAAGGAACACATTAGAGGAAATTATGAGGGAAGCCCAGACCATATAACAAGAGTAGAGAATTTAGAGGATAAGAGCAGAAGATACAACCTAGTTATTTTGGGAATTTAAGAGAATGTGGGAAGGGATGCAAAGCATTAAGTACCAGATCTTTTGTAAAAGTCCAGGAGTAGACGTAAGAAGGCATAAGATATGACATTTTTGTTTTGGGAAGATAAATGGAAGATGAGAAATTTTAGCAAAATTTACAAATAAGAACCAGTTTTTGAGGCATTAAAACAGGCAAAATATCTTAAGAGGTGACATTTATATTAACAAAGATTTAACCAATGAGTAAAGAGAATTGTTAAAAAGACTTACAGAATTACAGAGAGTCTCACACAGACATGGGAAATTGGCATATATATGAAAGTTTTAAGTACAAATAAACGACAAGCTAGCAGAAGGAAAGAATAATGAGAATACCTTACAAATTTTGAACCAAGAAAAGTTAAAACTTGATGACAAACGCAAAAACATTTTTCATATACTGATACAAGAATTGACAGATCAGTGAATGCGGAGTGAGCATAGAAGACTAAATACAGTAACAGTAGAAGGGAAAGGCAAAGAAGGAAGTTATGTTAGAAGAAGATAGCAAAGTAGAAGACAGAAAAGAGGTGGGAAAGGAGGGGAATATGGACAGGCGATTGAGGGGAAAAAGGAAAGATGACAACTGCATTATGAGAGGGTGGTGCAGAAGTCATAACGTTAGCTAGTGGTTCCCAATCCATTTGGAAATGAATGTGCAAGTGAATGACCATTTTGAATGGGTAGATAAAGGAGAGAAATACAGTAGATGGGAAGAAAAAGAAATAAGCAAAATAAGGTAGCTGGAATATGGAGGGATAGACAAGGTTGATGGCAAACAGAAGAGGGAAATATTGTGATTTTCCATAGGAAACAAAGATTACAAAGAAAACATACATTGTGTAACAAGACAAAACAATCTCAGAAACTATTTGTAGTTGGTTTGTTAATACTCGTCACTAGTTTCTGAGATTAATTTTGACGTCACTGTTACTAAATTCCTCCAAACACATATAAGACAAAACAAGTTGGGTAAGAAAATATGTTGAAAGTGGAAAGGGATAATGAGTCACAACGAAAGTGTATTAATGAAGTGAATATGGTAAGCTGTAAAAGTGTGAAAGAAAGACAAATAAAAGGAGGTAAGATTAAGTTTAAAAATATAAATAAATGAGAAAAAAATTTAAATTGATTAGGAATTAGTAGGAGAGTTAGAAATAACAATATAATTCAGTTAATGAAGTGTAGTCAAGAAAAGATAAATTTAGTTATCAATGAAAAAAATTGATGCAAAATAGACAATGGACAGACATTTTGCCAAGAGGCGAAACATTTTTTTTAAGAAAATGTTTTAGTAAGCGGGAGCTAATGAAAAAAGCAGCGTAAGATGGAAAATAAATAAAGATTAAAATAATAACAGTTAAAGGGAAAAGTGGGAATAGTTTAAGTTAAGTTTAAAGGGTAAATTTAAAGTACTCCAGATAGAGGAAAGTTATACTATGTATAAATATTTATAACAAAATGTATGCCATTGAATTAATTCATTCATATTAAGTCATTTAAATTGTGACCAATGAATGTTTAACTATTATGATTTGAAAGTGAAATTTTTTCTATTTTGAAATCATGGAAAGTAAATGTATCATTGGATATTTATAAAGAGCTTACTATAACAAAAAAAGACCAAAAACATTTCAAATTTAGAGTTACCAAAGCAGTAACAGAAGAATAAAGCAATTTTAGGAATTGCATTTTAAAAAGTGTGTCTGCGTGCATGTGTGCACGTGAGAATGTTCTCCCTAGATCTTTGAGAATATCTAATCCATGTTCATTAAGTCTCTTTACCACATAAAAAGCACTGTGAGGATGTTATTAATCCATTCTTGAACAAATATCCACTCAGATAATATGGCTTATGATTAATCTGAATATTGCAATAGCTTATTTTCTAAGTAGATCTGGAATTGTTTTAAGTTTATTTTGAAAATCCTTCCAGTTAGTTTTACAGAGGAAGTAAGATATTTGTTATAATTGTTTGCAAAAATGTTTTTGATAGATTTTAAAAAGTTGAGCATATTAATATTTATATTTATAAATGCTTTCATTTCAGCAACCAGGGAAGTTTTCTATTGAAGAGTTTGAAGCAATTGGTTCAATCAATGGCTGTGCAGCACATGAGTTCAATTTGGACCAACTTGAAGACAAACCATGGCGGAAACCAGGAGCAGATATTACAGGTAAATGTTTCCTTGAATATCTAGCTTGTCTTTAATAAATATATTCTTTTTATGGTCAGAGGATGGGAAGAAAATAATGCCATAGTTCAATATCATTAATGTGACTTCAGAAATTATTTTAAGAAGCCAGAATTATTCAGCAGATGGTACTACACAATTATTCATTTGTTGCCCCCCCTGTCTTATTGCAGTGATAAACATTTATTTTTTTAGTTGTATCATGTGTTTATACCTAACTGAATGTGTGAAAGTAATTCTAGTAGTATCCTTTTACGCATTTAAAGCAAATTTACCCATGAGAGATATTCTTAGATACACACTTGTTTGGAGAAGATTGCCTACGTATCAGAAATTGTGGAAATAAAATAAATTTACTTGCTATTAGCTGTAACAGTTATATTTTTGACATTTCATTTCTAATTTACCACAAGGAAAGCACATAATTATCTCAGAGTATTTTGAAACAACTTGATCTTAGAAAGAGAACAACAATTTTCAATGATTTAGAAGGAGAAGTCAACTATTATGCTCTTTTGCTCCAGTTACCGCATTTTACTTGCAGGTTATATTCATATTCATATTTATTTACCATAGGAATTTATGAAGAATTTTGGGCTTCCTCAAAATAAATAAATAAATATATACAGTTGGTTAGAATTTAGTTCTTTTAACAATTAGCATGATAAATATAATAATGGTTTGAAGGCTGACACACATCCTCTTAAGTCATAAATACTCCAGTGGGTGAAACAGGTCCAGGCATCCCCATCATCTTCCTTGTTGTTTCAGCATATAGTTCTCAAATGTATGTAACAAGCAAATTACAAATTTGGATTAGTGTTAGTTATATTTTTAAAATTAGATTACCCTATATCACATATACATCACAGCTTATTTATTTAGCATATTTACAAATATATTTAGCATATTTATAAATATTCATCTTTATATTTGATTTTTTTCTGACTAGACGAATAACCCTGTAAATGTATAATGACACCACAGTTAATATTCTTTCATTTTTAAAAACTTCCTTACAGAAATTCCTGGATTTTAGTGAGCATATGATTTTTACACACTTCTTTTGTAATACAAATAGCTGCTTTAAATTATCTTTATACGTTGTACACCGTAATTCAATTACATAATTCAAATGAGAATTAATAATTCCATTATAAATCAATTTTAAATGAGGTTTATCCAGATAATGTGCCATATAATTTAACAAATAAATACCCGTACTAATTTTATTAAATACAGAGTTTACATGTTTTATCCATGATAAATTTTTGTTCATATGTAGACCAGGAATAAGTGATCATCTGATACTAAATTAGGCAAATGAGTCAACCTTGTATATACTTTTCTCCACTTACAAGTTTTTTGATGAAGACTAGTTTCTGGGAACCTCAAAACTTGTAAGTGGAGAAAAGTATATACAAGGTTGACTCATTTACCTAATTTTAGTAACAATGGCACTCTACTTTCTGAAATACTTCTTTTTATTGTATATGATCATGTGATGTTTCTGTTTCTTCATTTTCAATTTTAATTCTCATATTACTAGATAGGAGTTTACATATTTTAAACTATACTATGCATAAATATTAAAAGCAGAAGCATTATTAACAGTGAAGTATTCTTCATATTTAAGTTTGATTTATGAGTCACTATGTTTACACTCAAACTTCACTTACTTGTTGTATAATTGAAACGTTTTTAAGATCATTTGATCTCATCCTCAGCTGTTTGGTGACTGTCACCAAACAGCTGAGGATGAGATCGAATGATCTTGAAAACGTTTCATTTATACAACAACAAGTAAGTGAAGTTTGAGTGTAAACATAGTGACTCATAAATCAAACTTAAATATACTATGCATGTCTTATCTAGACTATTAACTAGGTTGTTGCTAACAAGAAATTTGAATATTTTATCTGTGCCTGCATGTATATTAGTAATTAAATACTCCTCTGTTTTACCCAGCAAATAATTGATGAGTTATCAGCATATGACACAGTTTTAACATTATTAGGAACAGGTAAGTCATTAGTATATAACGTGAATAATAAGGTCCAAGCAAACACCCTTGTGGGACTCCATATTTTACAGTTACTAAGGCGGATTCATATTTTGTTTCTGTTTGATTCAATTGATATGTTATTTCTGTAATGTGTACCAGTCCTTGTAAATATGTCTTAATTAACTGACCTGCCATCCCCCTTATACCATAACTGTCCAATTTTGTAATTAAGAATTAATGATCAACACTGTCAAAGGCCTTAGATAAATAAAAAATATCCCCATAACCTGATTGTCTTTTTTCATTTTAGTAACTAATTCTATAAATTGCACGGCAGCCGTAATTGTAGAGTAGCCCTTTCGAAAACCATGCTGAGATTTAGATAGTATATTATTTTTGTTCAAGAAGTTCATGATTCTTTTTAATATAATTTTTTCAAGGAGCTTAGCAAAAGTAGGAGTCAGCTTAACTGGCCTATAGTTGCTTATATTGGTAACATCACCCTTGATGATCACAGCTTGATGATCAAGCTGTGTAGATCTGTGCTTCTTAAGTTACGTTACGACGTAAGTTAAGTTACAACGATACGGAGAAAGAGGAAACCACTACAACTTGCACTAATCGTATCAGCTGAGGATAGGAGCAAGAGCTCTTGAAACATGTCCTGTGAATGAACAGTGTGAGTGAAGCAATGTGTCAATATCTTCTCGATTCACTTTGTGCTTACGTTAGGTAGTTATGTTTCTTTGATCTAATTAATTTTCTACACTCATGCTATCTCCTGACCTGGCATTTAATTTACTGAAACAGTCTTTTGTTCAGTGATGTGAATATTGGTATTGTTTTGTCTTTGTTGATATTCGTGTTATATCTTGTAATACATTTTGTGGTTATAGCATTTCTTAAAATATCCTAATGATGGGAGCGATGTACGCTCCCGAAACATCAATTTCTAATCGTATTTTTATCTGGCTTGTTTCCCGAGAAAATCTGGAATATATTCATTGCCAGGAAAGCTTCAGGTCTTGTTTTTATATTTATTCACACTACTTTTTTTCTTAATATTTGCTAGAATTTAAATGAAGATTTGCATTAGAAGACTCAGAAAATTCACCGCTGTTCATTAATATAAGTTTTTTGGCTTAAGACATGTTATATATCTATTAAGTACTTTACCAAAAATTAATGAGCCCCCTCTGTTAAGTTGAAGTCCATCTCTTTCCAAATCCATATCACTGATCCATGAGTTTGCATCTATAAATGTACAGTTCTTTTGTTCACATATCCATGCTATTGTGGAATTTATTGCTTCAATGTACTGTTGGTCTTCATCACGATATCTCAGAGCACCACTGATGCACAATTTTGCACAAGGGAATAGTTATTGCTCATCTCCATAAGTTGCTTCATTTCCTCCATAATGTCATCAGGATTATTAGCAGCACAGATGTTGTTCGTTCCAGCCTGGATTATTAGTATATCAGGATTGTCCTTATACAGAATAAAAAGAAGTATTTCAGAAAGTGGAGTGCCATTGTTACTAAAATTAGGCAAGTGAGTCAACCTTGTATATACTTTTCTCCACTTACAAGTTTTTATGAAGACTAGTTTCTGGGGACTTCTCCCCTATCGTCAGCTCTGTGGTAGACTGATGATGCATCCAGTGTCTGCATCTGGCTTGGTGTTGTGCTGCCATCTAACGTCCTGGTAAGTTTGATGACGTCATCTACCGCGGGAATATGCCAGACAATTGAGTCACCTATCACGATTGCGGTCTTCTTTTCATATAACGGTTCTCCGGAACTGAGAATGATGCATTTCCGTCTTAAAATTCCCAGTTTGCGAACAATCTGTTTTTTTATCCCTAGGCTGCCTATCAGGGCTTTATTGTTGTAAATTTCTCCCAGGGCTTCATACCTGTTCTTCAGTTCAATTTCAACAGTTACACTTTGCCTGATTCTATTGCTATAGCGCGATTTGCTCACTTTCCATGTCGCTGTATTTTCGTAATGGCTTACCTTAGCTTTCTATGTGTTTCTTAAGTTATTTACAGGCTTGTTTTCATCATCCTTTCTCTTACTTTGTCCATGACTTATTTCTGATGCTTCAGTGTTTTGTTCTCAACCTTTAATTGTTCTATTTCACTGCATGCTTCCATCAGATCTCTGTTGAGTAGTTCAATAATATGTTGCAGCAACGCCACATGTTCACACGATTTTCTGCAACATTCAGAATTATTGTTTCTCGTGTGTGTGCCTACAGTAAAATGTAAATACTTATTTCCTCTGTTGTAACATGTGTCAAATGTTGAATTTATATCAGATTTATCAACACATACATCACTCATTTCACTGAAATCACCAAAAACCGGGACATTACACACTTCTTTGACACGGAAGGCCGCCATCTTGCTATTAGTCATGTATTGTGGGACCTCACCCACATTTTCTGCTTGCCAAACGATTCTTGTTTCCAGACTGAAAAATTCAAAGCCATAGCTGGGAATGCCATTCTGGATCATAGCTACTATGGCCATAGTAGCTCAGTGGTTTAGAGTGGCTGGATGGAGACCAGAAGATCCATGGTTCAAATCCCGGCTATGGTATTGAATTTTTCAGTCTGGCTCTACCCTTTCATAGTGCATCCTATACACTGCTAGTGTGAAAGAATAATTATTTTCCATTTATTAACTGTTTCTGGAACATTTTTCATGCATAACTTCTCCCACATATTGAGTTTTAATGTTCTCAATGTGCTCTAACAAAAGAGTAAAAATTATTAATGTATCAAGAGCAATAAGGTCTCAACATGTTGGAGAACCTATACACAAAAAAAGTTTAAGGAATGGCTAGTGAAATTCAAAATAGCTCCAGAAAAAGATCATATTACTAAGTTCATTGAGCAGTCATCAGAGGGCACCATAGCACCAACAAAAGTGCAGAATCAAACTTCAAAGACAGTCAACATTTAGCAGCACAGACAATGGGGAAGGTCGTGCAAAGCATGTTCTGTATGTAAAATATGGAACAAAAGAGCACAATAGTCAATTCACTCTTCTAACATTGTTTATATATATATATATATTTTTTTTTTTTTCCAGTTAACCCATTCACGTCGTATTTAAATACCCTACTAGTTGCCCAAAAATTGGATTTAAATTCCCTACCAGTGGCATTACGAGCATCATAATTTTCAAATAATCAGTAAAGATATATGTATGCAATTTGACATGCAAATTCTTAAAAAAAAAACTGAACTCGCCATGGGTTAAATGTGCTTTTAAATCCACTGGCATGTTGCATGGACATATATCAAACAAAATTTGAATTTGCAAGAAATCTTTCATTTCATAATCGCTGCCATCACTCATATCACTATGAAGTACTGTTTAGGGTTCTTCAGAATCTGAAATCACTTAGTTCATTGTCACTGTAGAAAATCTATTACATAGCTTTTGTAAACCCTCCTTATCATTACCACAGAGAGCTCTCTTTGCCATTTTGCTTATTGAAATATGCAGCACATGGGAAACAAATATTTTTAGCAGGAAAACACCACGTAAAATGCACAGATAAAATAGAGCCTTGGTATGTAAACTGACTTCTACAATTTGAACTGCATTCATTTATGTGCGACAGTTCACGTGTGCAAGATGAGTTCGACATACGATGCAAATGGGTTAACCATTATTCATTTTTATAATAATTCTGACATTCTTGGATACTATAGCTATAAAGAGTATCATAATAATGGTAATGATTCTTCCAATTATATTAACTTTAATAGTATCAGCAATGGCATGGTTAGATGCTTCCTCTCAACTTATAGGCCTAAGTCAGGTTCCCATTTAGTAAAGGTTGTGTGGCTGTTCTTTTTATGATGTGTGTGTGTGTCTATTTTTTCATTTTTTTATTTTTTTGGATGTCTACTTAAAAAGATTAATGTAAGATAACTTTTCAGCACTCAGATCTTTTATTTCTTGTGCAGTCAATCCTTAGACACCGAAAGATTGTGATAAATACTTGAATAACTAAGAATAAATTTACTGATATTTTCATTATTATAATTATTGTACATCACACAGTTGAATAAATGAAACCTTAAGTAAAGCAACAACCTTAAGACTTTGAACTTAAATTACTTTATAGGTATTCTTTCAAAGTATATAAATTGAGAGTTTTGTGGTTCAGATGTTTTCCCATGTACTTAGTCTTGCCACAAGTTCTGTCCCAAAATTTAAATTGTTACCACAAACTGTTAGGTTGGCACACCTGCCGCTTGGTGCATTTCAGAGCAACATTATACATGTTGCTCCTGCATGCATTCAGTTCACAGCCAACCCTGCTTATTAAAGATGGAGTGAAGAGTGAAGGAGTATCACATTGCAGTAATTACACTAAACAAGTGTAACAAGACACCAGTATAGCTGTTGCAGAAATTTGTTGTATTAAATGATACACTGATGCTTCCTCTTTTGCTGACAGAGCTAGAAGTGGTCAGCCATTCAAGACCAGCACCAGCAGCGATTTAAGCCATTGCTGAGGGATTTTGGAGAAATCTGCACCACAAGTGAAGAATGCTGTTAAGCGAAATGAAAATTCCTCTGTGAACGGCGTTACACATTATAAAAGAAGATCTTGTACTTTCAGAATACCGAAGAAGAACAGGACGACTAATAGCAACTTTAAGGCACATAAGAGTCATAATGGGCAAAAGACTACTGGAGAAGCATGCAAATGACAGTCTCTACCAAATTTTCACTGTAGAAGAAAAACTCAACTGCCAGAATGATTGAGTGTATGCTCCCACATCTCAGGAAGCTGGTTCTGAAAATCCAAAAGTGCAAAGAGGTCATCATCCAGTATCTCTGATGGTTTGGTGGTGTCATATGTGAGTTACACTTGACTGCCCTTCTGTGAACAGGGGGTGGGGGGAGCACATGCTATCAACTACCAAACTGACATTCTGGAAAAGGTTGTGAAGCCCCCTAAACACCACCTTGTTCATGGATAAGCACTGGACATTCCAGCAGGACTCAGCACCTACCCACAGGGCAAGATCTCATAACATTGGCTGGAGAGCAATGTTCCAACATTTATCTCTACCAGTGATTGGCCTTCTGGAAGCCCGGACTTAAATTCACTAAGACTCGCTTGTGGGATATTTTTAGAGCCTGCTTACCACAATATCACTTCCCTAAAGGCAGATTTGGTGAATGCGGCTGCCTCAATTTCCCAAGATGTTGTGCATGCTACAATAGATGAGTGGTTGGAGCAACTGAAGAGATGTGTGAATGCAAAGGGTGGACTTT
The DNA here is from genome assembly GCA_030765055.1 of Mantis religiosa. Taxonomy (NCBI): domain Eukaryota; kingdom Metazoa; phylum Arthropoda; class Insecta; order Mantodea; family Mantidae; genus Mantis; species Mantis religiosa. The sequence continues at coordinate 53,134,745 of CM060956.1, forward strand.
TGAGTAATATGTATATTTATGATATACATGTGTAGTCTCTAATAATCAAATTAAATATACTTTTATGAATAAGGACTATGATACAATGAAGCACAAAATTATATTACATATATTTGTTTGTTGTAGTTCTTATTTACTACATGGCAAAGTTAGAAGGTGTATCGGAAGAAATTTGCAACACAGAGATGTTTATGGATAGTCAACATGAAAAATTCAATGCCATTGGCCGGGATTTGAACCATGGAAATGATTAATTTCCATCAATTAACAGAGATGTTTACCTGAGCTTATTGCACATACACGGCAAGTCCAGTGTATGTATACTCTGTTCAGAGATAATCGTGTCTTCTAGAGAGCAACGTGTCGTACATCGACAGGCACAAGAAATCATATTATATAGACACACACAGCTTCCAATCACTCTATTTGTGTTTCATAACTTACTGTATGTCAACTTACTAATATTTCACTCTTCTAATCGACCAGATAAGACCTGATAAGGGACAATTGCAACACTTGTCACCTGAAGGTTAATACACCTCAATGCTATGTCGAGTAATATGTATACATTAGGTGCCTCTATGAGGGATGGAACTTAAGGCAGGACAAAGTACTATAAAGAACAGGAATATTCCATTTGAGAAAATAGCTAAGCATTGCTGTGCTTTATATTAGCTTTCCTGTTCTTTTATTATTTGCCATTTGTTTCCCTGAGTAGTGAAGTTTACGCGGAGAGTAAGTAAATGAGAAATAGTTACATTCGTATAGCACTATGTTTTGTGAATTGAATAAATTTGGTTGCATTTTTAGATTACTTCAACTATGGTTTTAATGAAGATACTTGGCGAGCATATTGTGAAAGACAAAAGAGAATTCGTATTCATGAATCAGGAGTTGGACTTGCCCAAATTGGTGGAACTACTGCAGGAAGAGGAACCATTCCTGTTGCAATAACAAATGACAATTCCAAGTATTCAGGGTTTATGGGACCAAAGAAAGCAGGACCTCCTCCAGGACGTAAGATGGGTGGCACCATAGATGTAATTGGTGGCGGAGGTCTGGCATCTAGGAGAAACTTAGATAAAGGAACTCCTCCAAAAGAAAATGTAATACAGGTAGTATTAAACTGAATTTATTTATAACTGCACATCCAAATCGTATATAATAGATAAGAAATAAATTAAGTATCTGCTATTCAAAAGTAATGTCCCATTACAATTTATGGATTAACACAAAAGTTGTGTACTTTCCTCTTATAGTAAATATTTCTGAATACTGGATGATTCAAAATATAGGACAGCCTGCTGTTTTTTCCTGAATCTGAATTAGTAAAACATTTATACCCTTCTTTAGAAACATTTAAGGTATAAAAGAAATTAATTTAATTTATTGGCCTCAGAGATTTCAGAAACCTCTTAGATATTGTCAAATTCTGTGCTATAACAGTAGAAGTACATCAGTTACCAGCAGTCCAGTTACAGCCAATAGAAATACAACAGTTAATAAGGAATTCACCAATCATATAGAATGCTTATTTGCTGAATATTTATACATTTATTTTTTTAATTGTACTTACAATTTTTTACTTAATTTCTTTAAGAAGTTAATGATGAAATATAACTCCTTTATACTTTGGACTACTTTCAAATATTGCTGGTGATGCTCTATATTATTGAACTTGGGAAGGTAGAGCTACCAGAAATCTAGTAATGAAAAATTAATTCATATGATGTTACATTTGATTATTAGGATACCAGGCTAGTGCAGTGGTTTCACTTACAGCTTTCATACTGAAACTCTAAGGTTCAGTTCCTGCAGTGGTGATTTTAAATTGGTCCTGTCTATCCCATAGCCTCTGACTAGCTCATGCGAAGTATCCCTAAGGTCCAATAAAGCAGGGGTTTATAGTAAAAGCTGTAAGTGTTCTTATTCCATTGTCTACCTCATAATCACGTGTCATGGGAGGTATGAATGCTGCCTGCTATGTTCTCAGCTAATAATCTGAATGCTGTGCTCTCCAGCTGATGAAATAAGCTTTCTTGAAGGACTCCCATTTGGGAATGTTGAAACCATAACAATGAAGCAAATATTTAATTATTGTAAAAGGTGATACAAACTGGAGTAAATAATTTTGTGACTCTTAATTTCTAGTACTTGAGTTTAACACTCATATTGTTAGATAATGATGGTGAAAGCCAACTCATCAGTCTGTGCTCCTAAATGCTTGTCTTGCTTTTCTGCATATAATTTTCCAATACTGAAGTAGAATTTTAGTTTGCACTAGCTGCTGTATAAATAATGGTTATTATGAAATTCTTCGCACAATTACATTGTTGATTTTGTTTGGAAATTAATTTCAAATTCCTGTCCAGTGATCTGAGTCTTATTATTAATTCAGATCGTGTTGTAGTGAAATGCTTACTCCGTACCTTCTATACGTAGACAGTTTATTACTCTTGATTTAAAACCACAATTTCATACACATACATACAAAAAGATACGACCAGTTTTTTTTTTTTTTATGACACACTTTGATTGCAATAGATGCCAATAAGCTTTTTCTTCTACCACACAAATTTTGACAGTTACTATGAATATGTGATTTTCATATTTGTTCTCCAGCAATACTCATATTTATTGTGTATGTTCTTGTATTCTTTTGATGATGTACAATCTTTTCATAATATTGTCGCGAGGCGCTTGTTATTTGGCGAGAGAGGGAAGCGGGGAGTAAAAGAGACAGATAGTGCCTAAGCCACGCCCACGCGTACTAGTGCTCAAAACTTGCCAAGAGGAAAAGAGACGGAGATAGTCTGGAATTTCTCGCTGCATCACGAAAGACTGTGAAACTTCGGTAACTTTCGAGAAACAATGGTTTATTATAAATAAGAGAGTTGAAGCGGAGCTGCAAGTCAGTGAATGGAGTTTTAGTGCATTGTGTGGACATTTGAATTGTACCGAGTTAGAACTGATAATCATGTAGTGATTTGAAAGTGAATTGTTTTATTTGTTTACGTGTGGTGAAGCCACATAAATTCCCAATACTATTTATTTATTTATATCTACAACATATATTCTTCAATGTCTTACTTTTTCCAAACTCAGTTACCATATCACTATCAATCTATACAAATTCTTTTCCTGCATATTCATATTGACATTATTTTTGTTTCTTCATTATTCATTTGTATAACTTGACTCCTCAAAATATTTGTTTCTATAGTTAGTATAGAATATAGTTAGCATAGTTAGTAATATGAATATAATCTTATGTTCCAATGTGTAAGGACTATGATACAATGAAGCACAAAATTGATATAATTTTGAGTCGAACTAATACTCAATGCTCCACTTATTGCTAGCATTTACCTAGAACGCGTTTCGTTAGGATCTTCCTAACATCATCAGCTGTTGTCGACTAATGGATGTCGGTTCGGTGAACTCCTTGGAGGTGATAGGTGCATCTCTGTTGGTATCTTGATCAGCTTAAAATTTGGATTTCTTCAAAGGTATAGTGTCGAAATTAAACAATTTTCTTTCGTGTTTCTTTATGACGATTTTTTCCCACGTGGTTAATGCAGCTGGACCTTGGACACGTTTTAATAAGTGAATTTCTGTTCTATATCGTGATTCTCCTTCCAAAAATGGTATGCTAACGCTGATTTATCTATTTCTTTGTTCCTGATGTCCCTAAAATGCTCTTTAAGCCTAATGTTCAAGTTCCTTTTTGTTTTTCCAATGTAAAAGTTGTCACAGCCCTTGAAATTTATCCGGTACACACCTGATTTTTTGTCTGTGGGTATTTCCTGTGTATTATGTGATTTCAAAAGGTGTTGTACACTAAATTTGTTCTGTGGAGCCAAAGTAATATTGTGTTCTTTGAAGACTTTTTGGAAAAGGTGTGTAGCTCTGGGATGATATGTAAATTTTCTGTATGAAGTTTCATTGCTGATTGGGGAAAGAGTAGTTGTTTGCATCTTTGGTGTCTTTTGAATTTATCAATTTTCTTGTTGACCAATTCAGCACTGAATCCATTGTATTCTGCAATGTGAATGATATTATTGTACTCTTTGATATATTCTATCTTGTTTAAAGGTACATTAACAAGCCTGTAAGTTAAACTGTTGATAACAACATGCGTGTGTTGTCTTGGGTTATATCCATCTGATTTTATGAAATTTTCTGTGTGTGTTTCCTTTCTATGTATGCCAAATTCAAGTTTATTATGTTTTTTGGTAAGTTTCAAATCTAAGAAAAGGATTTCATTGTTTGTCTCTTTTTCTATGGAAAATTTATTGCAGGATTTTGTAAATTAAGTAGTTTTAATGCATCATCCACTTGTTTCTCATTTACTATTGCCCAAATGTCATCCACATATCCATACCAATGTTTGAAAATTAGTGGGAATGCCTTTGTGATATGGGTATCCAAAAAGCTCATGAAAAGGTCTATGGGCAACCCATTGTCTCCATTTTTGGCAGAAAACCCAAATTTTAAGTTCATCAAGATACCGACAGAGACGCACCTATCACCTCCGACGAGTTCACCGAACCGACGTCCATTAGTCGACAACAGCTGATGATGTTAGGAAGATCCTAACGAAATGCATTCTAGGTAAATACTAGCAATAAGTGGAGCATTGAGTGTTAGTTCGACTCAAAATTATATAAATTTTGTGCTTCATTGTATCATAGTCCTTACACAATGGAAAATGTTCATTTCTGCCTGTACTATATGTTTAACTGCTCCGGGATTTACATTATCTTAACTTATTCTAGATGTTTGTCACTAGGAAAGCTTCAGATCTTATTTTTCTGGTTAAACTTAGTTCCTTTAGTCTAAATAAGCATGACATGAGATGCCAATCTAAAGGAATAATTTATAATGTATATAATTTCTTCAAGTCTCTTCAGGATTGTGAAGAATGGGTTTGTTATGCTTTGTAGAGAGGGAAGGACAGACAAGCGCACATAAAGCAGTGTGGAGGGGATGGATGGCGAACTACCAGAAGTGATCTTTAGCCACTAATTCTAAATATACATATTCTAATAACATACAGACTGTGGTGAAGTTCAGCGCTTCCTAGTGTTGTGTATGATGGTGGAAAAATGAGAAAAATTTATATACACATGTTGACACACCAAAAATGGAACATTCCAAGAAATTGATGGGAAGTCATTCAATTTGTGCACTATATTGTGAATATTTTCTAATGATATTCATTATGTGGGTAGTTTTTCTTGTAATAAAAAAAATTCAAACCTTCATGTATTTAGGCCAATGTGCCACAGTAGTAGCATTTATGTGCCAGCTGTATTCCATAGTAAAGACAATTGATTCAAGTATTATAGGGTTTTCTTCTCACTCATATGTGTTAAAAATACCTAATTTTGTTTTCTTGTAACACTTATAAATACCAACTTTGATTTAAACCCATATCAACCAATATGCTGATGTGTGGGTTTGTAAATGGTTGATAGTAAACAGGTTTAAATACAAATCCTTTCATGGAAGTGTTGAAAACAGTGTTGTTGTATAAATTAAATTTATTGGGAGTCATTAATAAATTTAAATAAATTTAAGGTTTAAATACCTTTTTTAAAAAATTATGTGTTATCTATAAGCATGTTTGTCATTATTTTTAGGTTATGACTGCTGATCGGCGTGAGTACAGCCGTAAGCCTGCTTTTCCTGATATGTCAGTACCTCCACCACCAGCTGGAATGCCTGCTTTTGACTTGCCACCTCCTCCACATGGAGTCATACCATCTACATTCCCATCACATATAGACTCCACATATGGATCTGATTTCTACCCATCAGAAGCTGATCCTTACTATCATGCATATGAACCCACTCAAGATTCACAATGGAATGATCCAGTAAGTACAACAGAATGGTTTTGGAAACATTAATTTTTTTCAGGTATGCTACTACAGTGTCAGATAGCAGTTAAGGCCTTTGCTGCTCCTACTTCAAGTAAAAAGCCTGGTTTACAATAACTGGTATAAGAACAAGAATGATGTTAAAATACATGTACTATAATGTGAGCTTTCCTAGAAATGGGAAAGAAGACTTGGCCAAATATGAACTTTCTCTTTTTGGGCAATATTAGATCCATATTGTTCCATATTAGTGTCTTCACTGTAGATATTCAAGTCGACTGTGACAGGAACAGCCACTGGAGCTTTCTCTAGTCACAAGCTGGAAAAATTAAACTGGAGGAAATCCTAGCATATGTGCATTCTAAACTCAGATCCATTGAACATTGGCAAAAACATCGTCTGTGGTTCATGTGCAACAAAAAATTGGTTATTGTCTAAAAAATTATTAAGAACGACAAAAGCCAATAGAAATTAACAAGGAACAACTTTATTGTATGCCATTAACAAAGGAAGAAATTGTGTAGGCATTCCCTTCTTGTTATTGTACTTGTGAACTAGCCTTAAAAGGAGTTATATGTGATAATTGTTAAAATCCATAGTTTTTTCATAATGCTGTGAAATTTTGTGTATTTGTACCAAAAGATTAGTAGCAGGTCTTCCAAATTTCACTAAAACAATTAAACTGCTCTGTCTAGAAAGTTGGAAATTTTATTTATATTGTAGTATACGTGTGCAAAATTTCAAAGAAACTAAGAACTGAATTTCAAGAAGCAGTTTAAACATTTAAAAAAAAAAAAGTCCTTTAAAGTTTTAAATGCATAACATACATTTACTGCTTTAGAATTTCTGTGAACCTATGAAGATGCCGTAGCTGTTTATAGCTGCTGCTTCTTTAAGCTTTACTACTCTTAATCTTTTTTTCCTTGATTTAAGTTTACTTAATATACTTAGTGCACTGTGTTTTAATCTATCCCTAACACTACCAATCATTTTGCTGATTAGACTTGCTTTACTACCTGTGATCCTCTACTTTCCATGCAGAGTAGCATCATAGCCCATCCCCATATTGAATTCACTGATGGCTGAATTTGTAATTTCTTTCTGGAAAGAAAAACTTCTTAGGGACACTTGTTCTCTATTAAACTATACAAACTCTTTTGAATTATGAATTTTTCCTTTTGTACATCTCTCTAATAAATTAGGACAGGCTAATCTCTGATAAACTGGCATAAATATGGGCTGTATATGGGGTGAAAGAAATGTTCTCCTGTTCTCTTCATATTTGGGAGGATCCTCACTTTTAGCAACAGCGCAATTATAAAAGCACCAAGATGACTCACATCAGGGAGATTAAAGTTCTGTTGCTTATAAGTTGACATGAAGTGACAGAGAATTACAAATATTGAAAATTTTGAAGTTTAACATGGTTTCACTTTTATTATTATTTATTTTCAGTCATATAATATACAGATAAATGTTGTTATAGATCATGTCAAAGATGTCATAATATCAAAATAATTACAATAAAATACAGTGATGGTAAAATATTGCATGTAGGTTAATAATAGCAATTGTATCTACATACATTGTAAATAATAAGAAATGAACATACATACGAGGGGCAATCAAATATTAACAGGCCTTTGTTTACTGCGCATGCATAGAGTGCCGTATGGGTTTGAGGCTTTTACAGCACATGCAGTGAGGTCCCTGGAAGGGGACAGTGGCCTTGGGAATTCATTTGGCTCTGTCCCTCAGTTGCTGCCGAGATGTCTGAGAGAGAGGTGCATCCAGCTGTTACGCAATGAGTAATTATCAAGTTTCTTGTCAATGAAAATGTCGGTGCAGCTGAAATTTGCCCTTGGTTACTCCCATAGTTTGGAGAAAGAACCCTTTCATGGTCCAGAGTTAAACATTGGTGCCATGAGTTTAATGAAGGATGTGAACGTGTTGAAAACTTGGCTCACCCTTGCCGCCCATGCACCAGCATCCATCCAGAAAACATCCAAGCTGTTCAAGATAACATTGAAGGGGATCGCCACATCACAGTGCTTGAGATTTGTCGACAACTTATAAACTATGGGGGAGTGCCCAATCAATCATTTGAAGGGAGCTGAAATTGAGAAAAGTGTCAGTTTGTTGGGTTTCGCGGTATCTCGCTGCAGAACAGAAAGCAGTGCTGGTTCAAATGTGTCGCATGCTTCTCACGCACTACGAAGAGGAAGGTGATGCTTTTCTGGACAGAATATCACTTGTGATGAGACATGGGTACATAATTACACACCCATATCAAAGAGGGCCAATCTGGAGTGGAAGAGGAGTGGAGAGCAACCACCGGTGAAAGACTTAGTGTGCAACTGGCTCCGCACCCGTCCTCATACTTTCTTTGAAACTGGCATTAAAAACTGCCTGTCTGTTGGAACAAATGTATAGAAAAGATGGGTGAATATGTAGAAAAGTAAGAAAAATGTTAATTTCAATTCTTCATGAATAAATTTTCTGGAAAGGGGTGTTTATATTTGATTGCCCCTCGTACATAGTAATGTACTGAATTGTTTAATTCTTCACAGAATTTTACTTTTGATTCTTTTACTTTCCTTTTTCCAAATGCTTACTAATTTGGTTTAGACATTCCCCTTTAGTAATGTGAACATCGCCACCATACACTGATAAGAATTGAGGAAGTAGGTGGATCTTTGTGTCATCATTAGGAATAATGGTAGTGTAATGTATAAGAAATGGATATTTGAAAGAGCTGCTTCCATAGATCCACAAAGCCCTGAATAATTTGCCCCACATGTACCATTTTCTTTGTGATTCTTAACTCATGATCGAGATTCTTACTTTCACATAACTCTTTACCTTTCACTACACGTAACACAACATGAGGGCAGTTCAGTCAGTACTTTGTTTCACAATAGATGGAGTTGGTAAGGCAAATTGGTGTTACCATTGTGTACTATCATTTGTTATATGTCACTAAAAGCAAGTTTATGGGATGGTTAGGATTTGGTAGGCATTTCAGTTTGTCATTCAATGTGTTTTTGCTAAAATGGAAAAAGTGCAGTATCATTCAGTGAGTGGTGAAAACCTATGAGGAGATAAAAGCAAAATTGTATGCTGTTTATGAGAAACTTTCATCATCTGTAACAACAGTCAGATATTGGAAATTAATTGTTCTTTTCACACTAGCCGTGTGTAGGACGCACTTTGAAAGGGTAGAGCCAGACTGAAAAATTGAATGCCATAGCTGGGATTTGAACCACGGATCTTCTGGTTTCCATCCAGCCGCTCTAACCATTTGAGCTACAATGGCCAACGTGCCAACATGACATTAAATTCTCCAACTGGCTATGGCATTGAATTTTTCAGTCTGGCTCTACCGTTTCATAGTACGTCCTACACACGGCTAGTGTGAAAGAACAATTAATTTCCATTAATTGTACCTAATAGTGGTCCGAACTATAAAGCCCGGGCCTTAAAGTACTTACAGCATAGTAAGTTGCCATTAAGGTAGTTGTCTCATCTGTTTATGAGTGGTTTACCGGGAGAAACATGAGTCAGTTGGAGAATTTAATGTCATGTTGGCTATTGTAATTCAAATGGTTAGAGCGGCTGGACGGAAACCAGAAGATCCGTGGTTCAAATCCCGGCTATGGCATTGAATTTTTCAGTCTGGCTGTACCCTTTCATAGTTAGATATTGGTTCAACAACTTAAAGCATAGTCAAACATCTGTTTCTGATGAGGAATGCCCAATAGAAGATAATGGCCAATTTTTCCATAAAATTTGCAGTGATGTTTTCCAAGTTAACAGGTGACAGTGAACTATTACATTGATGGAATGAAATGAATAAAAAATCCTGTAAATTCATCAAGGCCAAAGGCCTCCTGCACAGGGAGTAGCTAATTGGGAAGCTCATTAGGCTTGTAACTCCTAAGAGCACTGTACAGTTGCTGTGCTACAGTAATGGCATACTTTCCTGTCCTTAGCACTATCATTGTTTACTTCACACATTTAACAGATACACCATTGTTGTACATATTTATTTATGATACACACACACACTTTTAGTTTATAGCACCTGGGTAGCTACTTCTTCCATTGTCCTCCATGTAGCTGCTCTTAGCTTGTGTTGACCACTGTGTCCCTGTTATCTTTTTGAAGCTATCTGCCCACCTCATCTTTGATCTCCCTGCCCTTGGGCATCCTATTCTGGGGTCCCACATTGTCATTTGTTACATCCATCAGAGGTGGTGCATTCTGACGATGTGCTTTCCCCATCTCCATTTCAGCTATTATGCCTGTGAAGCCATATTGATCATGGCTGTCTTCCTCTTGACTTTATAGCTTGTCACCCTCCTTCCCTGCCACGTGTAATATCTTCTGCTCCATTTTGCGCTGACAGATTTGCAGTATGGTACTCTTGTTTTTTGTTAAGGACCAAGTTTGACATCCATATAACACTGGTAGTACACAGGTTTCAACAACTTTTTTTCTTTATAACTTGTTTTTGAAACCTATCTTCCAGGATGAACTTGAGAGGCATTTCTTCCATGCCTGGTTGATGCGCCTTTTTATTTCTATTGTGGATTTATTTGAAAAGGTTATTGTTTGATCTAAGTAGATATATTCTCTGACATACAGCAAGTCCTCCCCATTGACCATGATTTTCTTTCTTACCCCTTTTTTTTTTCATAGTCCTGCTTCTGCGCTAACCCTGTCCAGCTCCCCCAACTTTGATTGTAGCTGCTTTGTGAAGTTGCCACCAGGAAATGTCATCTGCAAACTTTAGGGGCCGTATTCATAGTCAGACTTGCTACTTCTGGTGGACTAACAATGGACCATTGATTTTGTTATTCATAAACCAGCATTAGCGATAGTCCGGGGATCAAACATGTTGGTCCGGCTCAAATTTTGGTCCGTCTCCGAGGGTTAGATTAAAGGCGAACTATCTTTCCAACATGGACAACAATGAAGTTATGAATGTAGCTGTGGTGTGTAGAATTCGTGAAATAAGACAATGGAGGAAAACTTATCTACCAAGAATAGAGATTATTGCAAAGTATGATGACGTAAACTTTAAAAGCAGATACATGTTTAGTATAGGAATGCCAGAAAGCTGATAGAAATGATCCGTCCTAACCTGTACGTCAGGGACAATAACCGAGGCCTGAGTATCTCAATTGACACTCAAATCCTAACAGCACTTCGGTATTATGCAAGAGGAGGATATCAAGACAACACTGCTGATCTGTACGATATTACTCAGACATTGGTAAGCCGCATTACCACAAACTCATTATAAATTTCCCTCCATGCCTCCTCTTTTCTCTTATTTGTATTCGTCGACACAGATTTCTTTTATATAATATTCATTCTTTTTTGGACTAGAGAAAACATTTATCTTCCTCTGACCAATTGATACCACACTTCTTCATATTATCCATATTCCGAACTTTGTTACCAAACCTTAAACAGCAGCAGCAACTGTAAGAATGATTAAAAAACAGCTGTGAAACTACCAGAGATTTATAAACTTGTAGGTACACTGTGGTTTGTTTAGCACTCTATGGGACTTGCGCATGCGCAAAAGAACCTTTCTATGTCGTGTAACATTTGCTCCGTGCTGGTCCATGGCTTTACTTGGTCTGAGGCTTTTTATCATCTATGAATACCAAAAAGTTAGACCACCTTTGGTCTGGACCAAGTTAGTCGGAAGATAGTGTAGAACAAAGTGATAACTATGAATAATGTCCTAGATGTGTTAATTAGATGCCATCTATGTTTATGCTGTTTCTGCTGCCCCATTTTAATTTCCTGAACTGGTGCTCTAGAAGGCTACTAAATAGTTTTGAGGATATTGGGTATCCCTGTTTCACTCCTTTCACTTCTGTTTGGTCTCTGTTTTTACCTTTGCCATGCTCTCCTTGTACAAGTTATAAAATATTCTGATGTATTTTGACTCTGTTCCCTGTTGTAGCAGTGCCTGCACCAAAAAAAAAAAAAAAAAAAAAAAAAAAAAAAAAAAAAAAAAAAAAAAAAGTCAAGTTCAAAACACACACTAATAAACATAAATTTTGAGCATGTTATAATTTGAAATTATTAAAGTTACAAATTCATTTACAGTTTTACATTGTATAAGCAACCAATTATACAGTCACACTCTCTTTTAATTACAGACATGGCAGCCTACTACTATGGCAGCACCACCTGGAGATATTAAGGTTATTACTCCTGCTCCTATGATAACTCCTTTACCACCAGTGATTCCACCACCATCAGCAGCTGGTGAAGATGGAAATTTAGATTCTCAGGATGGCTTCAGTTCTCGTGGCTCTGCACGAGCTCATTCAGAAGAGATGTCCATTTCTGGCATGTCAGCAGTACCAAGCATTATCATCAAGGAAGAGCCAGGCTTGAGAGATGAGCAGACTGTTACCTCAGAAAAGGAAACCAGAGAGAGGACAAAGGATCGTAGTGAGCGTTCAGAAAAATCAGAACGTCATCGAGATAGGTATGTTATATTATAGCAATCTCATGTCCAAATTTAAACATGAGATACATATGCTAAGATTTTAATAGTATACTATGCAATGAGACTATAATGATAGTAATTATAATGCAAGTATTATTAACCGAGCTTCGCTCATATCAAAATAGCATTTTGAGTCCACAAGGTCGTTGATTTCATATTTTGAGACAATTCTTTAAAATATACTAGAAATACATTTTCTGAGAATGAATTTATACCTTTTAATATTTTGCAATCCATGAATTGTAAATAGAATTTTCGTACATCTTTATTGACTTTTGTGGCAACAAGTTATTGGTAATATTGAGTGCTTTTGCCATAATTGCCAAACATAAGCAAGAAATAAGTCTTCTAAAGCAGTGCATCCACCAAAATGATGGGTGCGGTCCTTCTAGTGTTAACCTTTTCCAAGTAATCAATTAAAATAATTCCCTGTACATCCCAGGAAACACTCGCCATAACCTTGTTAGCCAGTTTAGGAGTTGGTTCACCTGGCACAGTCCACAGTTTTGACTGTGATTTACTTTATGGATTGTAGTGATTTATATCCAGGTTTCATCCATGGTCTTAAAATCACTGGAATTTTTATGGTAGAGCTCCAAATTCTTAACAGAAACAGTTTTTCTTTGCAACTTTTAATCAGGTCTCAATAAACATCATACCCATCTTGCACAGATCTTGTGAAAACCCAAAACATTACTTAAAAAATCACTTGCACTTTCTTTTGATAAGTTTATAGCCTCTGCTATCTCAAACAACTTTAATCTGCCATCTTCCAATATTAAATGGTGCATTTTTTTCAATGACCTCTGGAGTTGTGACTTCCACAGAGCGAGGCTCATCACTAGTGCTCGTACGTCACAGCAACCCAGCTTTTAATCATTGAATATGAAGGGGCAGGGTCTTTCTATGTACTGTCCATTCCCTCCTTGATTACTTTAGGCCTTAAGCCTTTCAAATGGAAGTATTTAATCACCACTACTTGTTTTTCCAAATCCTCCATTTTTGTGAAATCTTTACACTTGTCTTGTTTAAAATGCTGTCATTCAAAAACTAAACAAGCTATTGACCTGTAACTATGGATACAAACTAGTCTAGAGTTAAACTACATGATGCTTTCTGTCAAACTCGCCCAGTGGCACCATCTCTATATGAGGCTCGGGACTTAACAGCCAACCCTCATTTGAATCCTATTTTATTGACATACTTTTAATTGTGGTTACCAGAGAAATTATTATATAATTAAAAATATACTAAAGATATGGCCAAATGTATGTTGGTTTACACATGAACATTCAAATATCAACAGTAAAAATGAATACATTTTATATTTCTTCAGGTCACATCGTCATAGGTCAAGAAGCAGAAGTACAGAAAGGCGTTCACGTCGCCACAAAAGCAGAAGTAGAAGTCCAGGGCATAGAAGCCATCGAAAGAAGAAGTCACGTCGATCAGATAGAGAAAAGAGTAAAGAAGAAAGTGAATGACTCCAAAAGTAATTCCACTTTTCATTTCATTTGTCTGTACTTTTCAAGCTTATAGATGACATTTTAAAAGCAATACATAATTCAAACACCACAATTTTTTAAATTGCTACATCCCACTGTGAAAAACTGAGATGGAATTTAGCCTTTATTGAAAAAGCAAGACTGTGAAAATCCTATCTGTATGTTCAAGGCAAGGCAATTCATTGTTATAGCACTTTTCAGTATATCCCTTTTAAGAAATCTTGTTGGAAAGTTTTTTCCTTTGATTCTTTAACCTGTTCCAATTTCCTTTTTAGTTTGTATTATGATTTCTGATTAAGATTCAGTTGGCAGCTTATGGACAACTAGGGCCAAATTTTCATACTAGAACTTCAGTTAATTGCTAACTGGGAGATATTTTTAACAATGAACAAAACACCATTTCAGGTTGCTGTTATCGTACTAACTTGGCAGTAACCACATAAAAATGTCTTATCTTTGCCCTCGGTTGATAGTTGATGATTCCAAAATAAAATATTGGACCAATATAACTGGTGGAAAATCAAAATAATTAGACCTGAAAAAAATTGTTTCTAGGATTAAGGTTAGATATTTCGAAAATTTGGAAAGATTGGGTTCCACTCTTTATTTCCTCATCTCGGTTAGTTAAAAGTGTGTTACGGTAGCATTTAGCAGTCATAGGATGTTAAATACTAGGGATGTTCAATAAAGAATGATCACAATTGTTTTTTGACAACGTACGTTTACTCATCCTCATAATTTTGATGGTCCTTCTCAAAATAGTCTCCCCTGAATGCGATGCACTTGTCCCAGCGTTTGTGCCAAGTTACAGGGGTTATTTTATATTATATAGCCTCTATTCCTAGATGCAGTTCTGATGGCGTTGTTTATATATAAAACATGCATAGTAATGTTTTGTGTAATGGTAACCCAATTTCATAAAAGTATATAACCATTACCAAGTATATCTACAATTAAACTTTATTAAACCCTATATTCCAACATTTTTAGCACGCTCTACTAAGTTAAAAGCAAAACCCATATAAGTTAATACTCCAAAATCTCCAATATATTTCCACAGAAATCGTACAACTATATTGACAATGAAGTCCTATATAACAAAAATTGTTTGTTTGCAGGGTTTCTTCTTTCTTTTACCTCCATTACCTAGTCTTTATATCCTTGCAGCATGCTCATTTGCAGCAATAAACTACCATCTGTAACCAAAACTGACAGCAATGCATTTATTGCACAACAGTGAAAACTTTTATTGGTATTTTATTTAAGTTAAAATTATGTAGATCTACCAATATTTGATGTGTGTTTGGAGGAATTTAGTAACAGTGACGTCAAAATTAATATAAAAATTATTTGTGGTTGGTTTATTGACACTCGTCACTTACTTTTTCATATATTTATGAGAGACTGTCATAAATATATGAAAAAGTAAGTGACGAGTGTCAATAAACCAACCACAAATAATTTTTATATTCTACCAATATTATTTCATTAGCATATAATTCAGTTTCAGTTGAATACTGGTAGGAAAGCCTGATTTATATCTATACAAACAAACATTTAGAATCAAAAGCATCATCAAAGCAACACATTCAGTGCTCTCAGTGCAAGTTTTAAATTTACAGTTGTGTGTTATGCCAAAAACTCGACCAAATTAGAGGCAGGAAGAAAATATTGGATCTAATGGAAACGTCATAATAATTACTAAAATTAGGCAAGTGAGTCAACCTTGTATATACTTTTCTCCACTTACAAGTTTTTTATGAAGACTAGTTTCTGGGGACTTCTCCCCTATCGTCAGTTCTGTGGTATATACAAGGTTGACTCACTTGCCTAATTTTAGTAACAATGGCACTCCACTTTCTGAAATACTTCTTTTTATTCGTCATAATAATTGCCTGGAAGATAAATAAAATCATACAAATAAGGATATGAAGGCATGCAAAACTACAAGTTTATAATGTAATGAGCAAGTTGGAACTTAATGATGGAGCAATGTAACTGAAACAAGTTTATAATGAAAGGCCTTCGGTCTTTTACACTGGGATTTTTTAAACCAGCACACATACCTTTCAAAAATGCTTGTCTTTCAGTCTTAAAAGCCGTGTCATGCCATACCTTACTTTTCGTGTGTTCTTCATTCTCCCAAATCTCGTCTAGGTAGTATATTTTGCGACTTGTATCTCGGTACAGTCTGACTGTCCTTAAATAACGTCTTCGCCACACAGCAATATCGCCTCTGTTTTTAGCACATTTTTCTTGCCTTTTTTTTCATTCACAAACCCCAGCTGTATAAACAATCTGCTGAAATTTGGTGAATCTGCATCCTCATTTACAGCAGATGAAATGTTATTTATGTTAGGGAGTTCGTTTCTAAAGAAAAAACTATACACATGACGACGCACAGCACTTTTCACGTATTTTCTCCGAGCACGCACTTTTGTTTATTCCTGCTTTTGCCTGGAGTGGTAAGTTTTCCTGTTTTCTAAATTTCACATCGCGATGTTCCTACGGATCTAACACTCACACCTGTAACTTCAGAGCACAGCTGTTCGACTTCTCTCACTGACAAAGACGGATTCTTCTCTATGAGTGCATTAAACACATGCACTGCAATTCTTTTTTCGCCTGTTTGTAAGGATTTACCCTTGCGATGCTTCAGCGAAAAACTGGCAGTAGACTCTGCCATTATTCATAGAAGTACACGTGCAATAAACGATCAATAAAATAATTTAGCTTTCGCACTAGGCACAACAGCCTTCGAATGCCGATATAATCCAGTTCAAAACAAGGTCAGTGATAAAAGTCATATAAACAAATATGTACCGCTGAAGCACGTGCTATCGTGTCATGTGCTTGAGAGCAAAGGAACCTCCTCTTTACTTTGTTTAAGAATTAACATGTATTTCAGATAAATCAACTGTGTTGCGTAATATACTTATTTAAAAGTTACGAAAATATAAATTTGACAATTCTCTTCCAACACATATAGTTATATACAGATATATCACCATGTTAAATAACGAACTAATTTTTACCGGACGATAGTCTTTACCACAACAGCAGCCAATGAGAGGTGATTAGGTCACATGAGCAGTAAGAGATACTGGGCAAGCTTACGTGAAACAAGGATTACAAGAAGACAACTTTTGGAAAGAAATAGCACGTAATGAGTTTTTGAACCTATCATCATAAATTTGCAGTACTCAGATGAAGACAATGACAGTGACAAATTATCTCTTAACGTAACGTTCACAGCTATACGGATGCACCACTGGTATTTTCGTTGGATTAGGAAAAATAAGTAATTTATAAACTATAATTAACTTTAAACTAAATATTTAAAATATTTGTGTAATATACAAATATTCATGTTGCAATTGTGATTTCAACATGTAATAAGTTTTCTTATAATCCCTCGGTGAGGCGACTTACCTTCCTCAGGATGGAGAATCGATGATCTCTCCAGCTTCCTTGTCACTGCGATGATGTAGACTTGACTATCTGCCGATAGCTCCGTCGATATGATGAACTCTGTAATCTAAAGCAGCAGTACGACGCCAGCAACGGAAAGGTGGATGGTGGCAACAAAATTGATTTAAAACACTGCTTCACTTTTTGAGAATTAATTTCCTCACTGAATTATTACACAGCCGATGTATTAAAACATGATTTACAAACACCTTTCCTGATTTTAAAGGCGTAGTGAACGCAACAGCGTGCCACTCATCATTTACGTATTCTCTTTTGTGATGTGTACTCGACGAGTCTTTTTACTGATCGCTAATCAGTGGATAAAATTACTTCTGTAACTTGCAGGAACCTAGCAGTCCTCTTGCAACTTAATAGTGCATCTGTGTCCGAAGTGATATCTATAACACATCTGACTACATCGAAAGAACCAGAAGGAATGAGACCTTTCACAAGTGAAGATGAAATCAAATCAAATTAAAATTTTACTGAACTCGGATTGGTTCATTCTACAATGTTTGTTGCTTGAATTTGATTGGCTTGACGTCGAAGGTTGAATTTCTGGACAGTTCCATAACTTGGAATGATAATAAACCTAGGCAATCTGTTGCGTCACAAACAAAGCCATCTTGGTTTAACCTTTTCATTAATTTCAGAGGGCCATGTTTGCATAACATCTCCATATATGGAATTAACAAATTTCTTGAATTATCTGAAAAATCAGCTTCAAACAACTGCATTATCATAAAACTTTGGAAAATTCAGTTTGCTAGCGCCACAAACGCTCGCAAGTGTGCGAGAGAGAGGGAAATATAGAGTGGGGATAACGAGGGGGCAACGGTGAAGGCTCTAAGGCATCTGATTCGCTACAGGCGAGAACTCTTCCCATTTGAAACACATAATGATCTTGTTTCATTAATGCTTCACCACAGAATTCTAACCTTTAAGTTTGCTGCTTCCATTTTAAAATCTGCTGCTGGCTATCAACATCTTCACAATACAGAAAAATAATCATAGCATCCTATAAACAGTATTCACAAAAATAAAAGCTGATACAGATTAAGTCATAATAGCAGCAAATAATTTCAAGACATGATTCAGGGAATGTATTTGAGTATTTAGTTATGAGAAATGTATGTTATTGAGCTAGTCCTCTGTTTACTGGAAGAATTTTCAGCCTATTATAAAAATATTCTGCTTTACTTATGCAGAACTAGCAGTGATGTATTATGTGTATAGTGCTGCTTGGAGAAAAGCAACAAGCGTATCACTCGGAAGTCCAAAGAAATGAAAAACAGGGGCTCTTAAAGAGCAGGTTTTTGACTGGGTCTCTAGGCTGTCTACAACAGCAACACTGTATGCCATGCATACAAGCCAGTTTTGCATTATTAGAATTGTGCGCAAACAGCAATTACATCCATGTCATCTTATGAGTTCAAGCACTGTGGCTATATGAGGGCCATGCCAAGGTTTTTAGCAGTGCTAAGACAGAAAATCTGACAACCATGACATTACTGTAATTTGAAAGAGCTTTGTTTTTTGACCTTGGAACATGTATGTGGCAGTCCCCCCACCATGGGCCACGTGTGGATAGCGAGTAAAGGTGCAGTTAGTAGTGAGTCAGACACAATGCAAGATGGATCTATCGTGCCATGATTTCCAAGCAATTATTTATTATGACTACAAAAAGAAGTTAAGTGGAGAAGAATGCCACTCTTCACTAGTACGTTTTTTTAGTGAGTGCCCAGTCTAGGGCCACTGTTGCAAATCAGCTCCATGAATTTTCAAGGGGCAGGAGTCTCTTGAAGATGAACCTCGAACTGGTTGCCCCAAAACGGCAGTGACCCAAGAAAACATTAATGTCCTGAGGAAAATGATTGAAGATGATCCTCATCTCACATTTTGCAATATTGAAGGGACTAAATATTGGGTCAACTGCAGCATACGCTACTGTTCATGATTATTTAGGCCTAACCAAGAGAATTGTGCATTAGGTGCCACATTCCCTAACGGAAGCCCAAAAGAATGCACGAGTAGATTGGTGTCATTTTATGCCTGAAAAATTTCACAGAGGGTGGTCCAAAGACACAATATCGTCACAGGTGATAAAATATGGGTATACCAATATGACTGAAACCAAGAGGCAGTCTTCATTATGGTGCTTTCCAGGTCAGGAACCATCCACAAAAACTCTAGGAGCACTGGAAAGAAAATGGTGACTACTTTCTTCACCAAGATGGGTCAACAAACCACTTGTGACCTTGGACACTGGAGTGGTATGTGACTGTCTGCCAAGTCATTGCAAAATGGAGGTCAAGTACCCCAAGATGAAGAGTGGGAATGTTCTTTTTGCATGAGGACCTCAAATACAGTTTACCATGGAAGTGGAGAAGGATGGAACTATTCCATTCTTGTTTCAAGAAACAGCAACGGTACACTGGGGCATGCTGTATACTGCAAGCCTAAACACACCAATTTCTTAGTTTTCATCATAAGTCCCAATGACTGGGAGTGCTCAATAATCTGACCCACAGAGCTTTGTCTATCTCTTATCCCAGCCATTTAAAATAGGAATTACAGCACCTGAGACTCACTTTCTGTCAAAATGCTTACTCTGTATATGATGAAGCCTTGATCACCAGAATTAAGAAAGGGAAACCTGTAATACAGCAAGCATCAGATAAGCCTACCACTACAGCCTACTGGCAACCTATCACCAGAATTCTCGCCAAATACATCAGGACCATCCACAAGCCACCTCCAAAGATTAAACATCTGTTGAGACTGGTGAAAGACAAACTGGACTTCCAAGTTCCAGGAGTGTACCGCATTCCCTGTGAATGTGGGACACTGTATATAGCACAAACCAAGGACCATCGCCACCAGAATAAACGAACATGAACGGAGCATTCATTTAATGCAACCGAGAAGTCTGGACTGGCAGAGCATTGCTTTGAAAGAGCCAACTTTCGGGAGATGACCATCTTGGCAAAATGCAGTAGTAACTGGGAGCGGAGAGTTAAGTAAGCTTTGGCCATTTCCTCCGAGAGGAGCATGCTTAATCGTGATGCTCCTCTTGGAAACTGACCTTAAAAATGGAAATCAGTTGGCTTAAAAAGCACAGATCTATACAGATTCATCATCAAATTACATAGTTATGTTTCTCTGAACTAATTAGTTTTCAGACCTGGCATTTAATTTACTGCAGTCTTTTGTTCAGCGATGCAAGTATTGGTAGTGTTTTGTCTTTGTTGATGTTTTGTGTTATATCTACTTAAGTGTTCATAACATTTCTTATAAATATCCTGATGATGGGAGCGATGTACACTCTAAATCATTCTAATCATCTTTTCACCTGTCTTGTTTCCCGAGAATATTTTGTAACTACTCTTATTTCAAAATTCTGCTAATGTCTTATAATATAATTGCACAGTGACTTTTCCTGGCGACGAATATATTCCAGATTTTCTCAGGAAACAAGCCAGGTGAAAAGACGATTAGAAATTGACGTTTCGGGAGCACACATCACTCATCAGGACATTCCAAGAAATGCCACAATTACAAAATGTATCATTGTGATAAAACACAAATATCAACAAAGACAAAACACCACCAACATTTGCATCACTGCACAAGACTTTCAGTAAACTACATGCCAGGTCAGGAGATGGCATGGGTGTAGAAAACCAATTAGGTCAAAGGAACTTAACTACTAAACTTAGGAAGCACAGATCTAAACAGCTTGATCAAGTTAAGTAGTTACATTTCCTTTACCTAACCAACTTTCTATATTCATGCCATCTAACTTGGCATTTAATTTACTGAAACAGTCCCACATTCAGCAATGCAAATATTGGTAGTGTTCAGTCCCCGTTGACAACCGTGTTATATCCAGCAATACATATTGTGGTCACAGCGTTTCTCAAAATATCCTGATGATGGGAGCGATGCATGCTCCCAAAACATCCACTTCCAATCGTCCTTCCACCCAGACTGTTTCCTGAGAAAATCTGGAATAAATATAAAAATGTCAGTAAATGTATAATATCGAATGATAATCGTTAATGTAAGAGTAGCTCTGAAACTCCTAATCTAAGGAGCAAGAGGTCGAATCTCGGTTAGGGTGAGTTACCTGGATAAGGTTTTTTCCAGAGTTTTCCCTTATCCTCATAGATGAGGTATCTGAGCTCCATGGACCCTGGACTCATTTGAGCATCATTTCACCCATTTCATTCGTCCAATATGACTTAATGTTGGAGAACGTAAATTACTTTTTTGACAGCATTTCCAACATGGTATTTCAAAAACATTAATGCCCTCTAATTCCATAGCAACATGTGTTCATAAATACATTCCTAATAAATATTCAATTATAACCCCTGAATCATGCCTTAAAATTGTTATTATTCTGACTCAATCTTTATACATATCATATAAAACCAACTAAAAAGTCAACATTACTTATCAATCTAATATTTGTACTCCTAGCATGTGGAAATACATATACTCCTATATTTTATTTTGTAAATTAAATAATAGTTTATTCACCATTTAGTAATTACAATAGGCTTTGTCAGTAACTTATAAGTAGAGTTCGGACCTTTAGGACCCCCACGGGAGAACACAGTTAAATGCTACAAGATGTAATACAACCTACTATGTCATGTGGCAAAATGCTCAGGGCCGTACAAACAGTGCCATTAGAGGCAGAGTGGCGGTATTTGGAGACAGTGACTTTTTCGCTGGTAGTGAAGAACATAAATGTCAGAAGCATGTAAACGATGGACGAAGAGTTAGCAAGAGGTGATATTTTCACACAGAAGGGAGAAAACATCCAATGCAAGGTATGCTATGTAGAAATTAAAGGCACTAATCCCAACCGGCTGAGACAGCACTGCAACACTAAGAACCTTCAAGCAAGGATTTTAGCAAGAATCGAGGAACAATCAGGGTCAAGTGAAACTTCGTCTCAGTCCGAATTCCTTCAGGACTTGTGTAAGATGATGGTGTGGGCAAATATACTGATGCACACAGTAGAAAATACACATTTTAAGTACCTCATATAGATGTATTAAACAAGATACTCCTTCTCAAACAACCATACTTAAATGTGAATTACCACAATGTTATGTCATATCGCAAATACATAAAAGAATTGGCTAAAATAAAATGTGGATTTGATGAAACCAAAGATGCTGTTGGCAGGCATGTTACAAATGTCATCATGGGAACGCTATTGCCCGACAAACCCAGGAGAAACAGTTTTATTAACATCAGAAATAAGTGCCCGGTTTGGGAGCGTAGTGGTAGGCATGTCTGCTTCACTTTCAAGAGGTCCCGAGTTCGAATCTTGGTCAGGGTGAGTTATCGAGATAAAGTTTCTTCTGGGGTTTTCCCTATGTTGAAAGATGAATGTTGGGTAACTCTAAGCTCTATGGACCCCGGGCTCATTTGAGCATCATTTCACCCATTCCATTCATCATCCGATATGACTTAACGCTGGAGGATGTAAACTACATAAAAAAAAATCAAATTACTGCAAAGGTGAACTATGTAAAAATTTCAGACAAGCATGACACTGTTGTATCCAGAAGTCTATTTGATATTTATTTGTACAGTTCCCATTACAATTTCAGTACAATAAAATTTTACATTGGGCATGTTGTATTATACCTCCTGTACTATATGAAATTGCTGACCCTAAGATTTACTCGTGAATCTGGTCCCCTGGCTATAAGCCTTCGGTTTTCCTGAGCCGCTTGGTGTCATTTCTTGACCTGTGCTTCTCTTATCCTATATAAGAAATCTCCTATACATCTATTTTTCTTTTCTCCCATCCCTGTTAGCATGCATACTGCCAATATAACTTTACTTACCACTGTCCCATTTCTTATCCCCAATTTTTCTCCTGTAATTTAACTCCTTACATTCCATCAGGTGATCAAAAGTGCTCTCTTCGTCTCCACAAAATTCACATATCCCTGGCTCATTACTTCTCAACCCTTTTAAGTATAATATTCCTACTCTCATCCATGCCATGCCTTCTCTTCCAGTATCCAGAAGGAATAAATGTAGATAATGTACTCCTTTTCATCAACAACACTACAAGTTATATGATAAAAGAAGGCAAGGTGCTTCAGAACATGTATTCTAACATGCTGCATTTGACTTGTCTGGCACACAGGCGCCACCGTGTAGCCAAGGAAATTCCAGAAGTTACAGTGATGTAGACTGTTTCATTGCAAACATAAAAAAGATATTTTGAAAGCTGCAAGCAGAAAACGTAAATTTAAAGAAATGGCACCTAACATCCGTTTACCTCCTTAGCCAGTTACAACTCGTTGGAGCACCTGGCTAAATGCCACTATGTCGTTACTAAAATTCTTAGTGTGTTAGATAACGAGTATAGTTCTGCAGTATGAATCTCAGTCCCTTATTTCAAGCAAATTACACTAAGATTTGCTCTTCACCAGAAACAGTTTTTCAGACCTATCCAAAACCATTGTTTAGCTAGAAAAGAGGTAATAAAATGCGAACTGGATCAACAGATAGATTCAGCAGCTGCTGGACCTGTCATGGATAAAATCGAAAAAACAAAATGAAAAACGTACTTGAGAAAAATCCAGACTATTTTAAAATGGTAAAAATTAAAAATAATTACAAAGTGCATAAGGAAACAATGTGATCTGCAGTATTTTATGTTTGCACCTGTTAGAACTTTTTCTAGCTACAAATATTGCTTGAATGATAGGGAGGAGATTCACCCTTAGGAAGTTTAAAATGTATGTTGTTATTTGCTGTAATAAGTTGAACATTTGATGAGTAAGCATTCGGTTTGTATTGCAAAAGCAATTTATTTTACTTTATTATTCAAAATGTGTTTTGTTATACATCCACTTCTACTGAATGATTCTGAAAACGGTGACATAATTTACATATTGTTTTATTAAAATAGCACATTTGTATACCCCTAAGGTGGCTGACCTTGTTTACAACTGGAGTTAAACCACACCCCTCTTCCTACACTCATGGCATGCACACAAAAGCCAAGTGCTAACTCTACTTATAACTAATGAAACAAATATACACTGAAGGGATGGTAATATTTACTTATATCTAAGTATTCTTGTGTGCTGTAAAATGGGAGTTTTTATTAGCCATTTACATATTTTATCCTTAATCTTTGAATATTTGTAATGCTTATTTTCAAAGGTAGTGAATTAAAATTTTTTATACCATTTAACTTGTACCTAGAGAACTTCTGCAACCTAAGATATGGTTAATCCACTCTGTTCCAGTTTCCTGTGTTGTATGTGTGTTATAATTTTGTTTTCTTTCATATATTCAAGAACCTCATGCAGATATAGATTGAGTCAGAATTTCTAGCACTTTAAAAGATGGTTTACTGTGGTCAGTTTTGTTAGTTTGTCAGTATTCTAATGATCTGTTTTTTGAACCTTTAGTACATCTGTTATTCTTGGGCCAGGTTGAACAAGAAAGGTTTTTTGCTATCTTCACATCTCAACTATTACGTGCATTACTGGAAGGTTTTTTTTTTAATTTATTTAAGGTCGCTTTAACTTCCTGGGTCATATCGCGACCATTTTTACAAAATAATACAATTAGTAACATATATAAAAATTTACATTCAATATACAGGATTACAATCAAACATAAAATATACACATTAATAACATTAATTATGAAAACAATTTACATTAAATACAGATAACTAAAAACAAAGACAAGAAAATATATAAGTTAACACTATTTTGCAAAACAAAAATTTCATTACTTTAACACCGTTACGTAGATTATGAAATACAATTGATTAAAGTATATTGCACATAATTTATATTAATTTCCAAATGTCTATATCCTTTACGTAATTAATTAGATTGCGTCGTAATTTGAAACTGTTTAGCAGTATGGAGATGTCCTGTGGGATTCCGTGTTGTTTTCTGTTTCTTTCGTATTCATTGCATTCTATGAGAAGGTGGTAAATTGTAAGGTTTTCATTACGTTCTTTACACGTAGGCTGCGGCTGTCTTGAGAGAAGATATGAATGAGTGAGGCTGGAGTGACCAATTCGTAGACGGGTGAGAATGACTTGTTCCTTTCTAGTAAGTGGCTTGGTTGGGTGAGGAGCGGTGGATCCTTTTCGCACTTGGTGTAATTTTCTTGGTTGTTGTTGATTCCATTCAGATTTCCATTTTTGTACTGGTGTTTTGGAGACATGATTTATAATATCTGAATATGGAATTTGGACGTTTGTTTGTTGGCGTAGTGATGTAGCATCTTTAGCAGCTTCGTCCGCTCTTTCATTCCCTGTTATTCCTTGATGGGAAGGGATCCAAATGAAAACCACGTCTTTACCAGCATCGGTGATGTTACTGAATAGTGTCTGTGTGTCCTGAACTAATTTGTTGTCTGTTGCATAGTTCTTCATGCTCTGGGTACTCAGGGAGTCAGAGCATATTGCATAGCAGTTGTGGTGTGCTGTCAGTATGTAAGTGCTTGATAAATGGCGTATAGTTCAGCACTGTAGGTGGAATAATAGTCAGGTAACCGCTGCTGTAGAATTTTATCAGGAGTTATTATTGCACATCCAGTACCATGATCCGTTTTTTATCCATCAGTGTAAATAAATTGATAATTGGGGAAATTGTTGCACATTTCATAAAATGTTTGGTAAACAATTGCAGCGGTATTCCATTTCTGGTGAAATGTTAGGTTAGTATATATCTTGGGAATTTTGAGTTCCCAGTATGGTCCTTCATGGAAGTCCCTGGTCATTATGGGAGGGATCTTTGTGCTGTTAGTATTTAAATAGTTAGCAAGTCGTTGATAGAAAGGTAAGGAGTGCTTTTTTGGATGACAGGTCTTGTTGCTTTTTGTATTGGGAAAAACATATGAATGGATTATTAATTTTTAGATGAGTCGTATTTATTACACATCTGCTTCACTTTCGTACCTATTTTGAGGACATGTTTCGCAAATCGTTTGCATCTTCAGCTCTTATGCGACTAAAGCTTGATCCAGCGGTGTGGGTAATTCTAGGATTGCTGCTGCCATCTGTTGATTGAGTGATGAACTTAAATGTGGGATTCTCTTCTGGGGATTTCAAAGTTCATTAGTTGGTTTTTATGTTTTTCTATGTATATCCTCTCCCATATGACGAGTTCACTATGTTTTTGTACGTATTTTAGTAATTCTGTGCTATCTTCAATTTCATGATTTTCAGACCAGAAATGAGCTGCTATTGCGGACTTATCAATATTTTTGTATCTTAAGTGTTCTTTCTTTCTAGTGCCTATGTTTCTTTTTGTCCTCCCTATGTAAATTTTTTCACAGTCTTTACACTTAATCTTGTAAATGCCTGACTTTTCCTCTGGTTTTATCTTATCAGTATTATTAGATAAGTTCATCACTAAATCAACAGATGGCAGCAGCAACCCCAGAATTACCAGCTGGATCAAGCTTTAGTCGCATAAGAGCCGAAGATGCAAACGATGATTTGCGAAACATGTCCTCAAAATAGGTACGAAAGTGAAGCAGATGTGTAATAAATACGACTCATCTAAAAATTAATAATTTTTCGCTTCACTGTGGTGTTCCAATACAGTTAAATCTCGATATATGAATGGATACTTGAATGAGGTCTTGCTATTTTGATTCCATATTTTATGCTTAATTGTATTCACCTGGTGTTTAACGGTGGTTGATTGGCTTATATCAGTAGGCTAGAGACCGGACTGGTACGATATGCTCCTAATATAATCCTCATAGCAGAACTTTGAATCACGTCCAGTAGCTTAGGTAACGCCGGTGCTGTAGAGTTGTACACAATAGCTCCATAGTCAAGTTTGCTTAGGATTAAAGCTTGATAAGTCAGTTGTAGGACATGCTGATCAGCACCCCAATTGCGGTGTGATAATGTTTTTAATATGTTTAGGCGCCTTGAACAGTCTTCCTTTAGGTTCGAAATATGTGTTTTCCATGATAGATTGTGGTCGAAGATAAGCCCCAATAATTTCAATTGTTTGGTTGTTTCAATGGGTTTCCCATACAGGTGGATGGTAGGGTTTGGAAGATGCATTGAACTTTTGGTAAAGCAAATACATTTTGACTTTTGCTGAGAAAAACTGAATCCTGTTTGTGATGTCCAAATTTGTATCCTTGTTACAGTGTCTTGTAGTAAAGCTTGGGTGGTTGAGATGTTATTTACCTTTACAGAAAAAGGCCAGATCATCAGCAAATAGGCACGCTTTTACAGGGGGATGAATAGTGTTCAGTATGTTGTTTATTGCCAGCAGGTAAAGTGTAACGCTAAGCACGTAGCCTTGGGGTAGTCCATTGTCTAACTTAACTTCCTTGGATAATGTGCCATTTGTACGTACTCTAATGGTTCGATGCTGGAGAAAATTCTGAATGAAATAAAACATATTTCCTGATTATTAATTTTTAGATGAGTCGTATTTATTACACATCTGCTTCACTTTCGTATTTCGCTTCACTGTGGTGTTCCAATACAGTTAAATCTCCATATTTCCTGATATTTTATTTTGTCGTAGTATTTGAAGTATACATGTTGTCCATGTCATATCATATGCCTTTTGTATATCTAGACTAACTAGTATGAGATGTTGATTATGGAGAAAGGCTTCTCTTATTTCAGACTCAATTGTGATTAAACAGTCTGTAGTGGAACGGAATTGTCTGAAACCATATTGTGATTCAGAAAGAAGTTTCCTGTTTTCAATAAACCAACGTAATCTTTTATTTATAACCTTTTCTAGAACTTTGCACATTGTACAAGTAAGAGATATTGGTCTGTAGTTGTTTGGTAGTGTGAGGTCTTTATTAGGCTTCAGTATGGGCATCACTACTGCCGAACTCCAAAGATTGGGAAATAACCTATAAGACCAGATATGATTGAATATTTGAAAATATATGTTCTTCAATTGGTAGTTGTTTCAGCATATCATAGTGTATATTATCTGGTCCAAGACTGGAGCTTTTGCATAATGGGAGGGCATTTTCATATTCATAATATTCGATGGCCTCATCAAAGTTTTCGGTACTGTCATTTACAGGTTCGTCAGGTATTGAATCATTTTTCATTTTAAAGGATTTAAATTCGTCCTCATAATTAGCATCGGATGATGTAGATGCAAATGAATCTGCTAAAATGTTAGCTACTGACTGTGAATTGGTGATAGTTGTTTTTGAGTCAGGGTCTTTCAAAACGATTTCTGAGTTATATTTAAACCTGCCTCTAATTTTCTGGATATTTCCCCACACTGTTTTCTGAGGGGTTTGATAGTTTAAGGATGCGACAAAATTCAACCATGAATCCTTTTTACTTTAAGTTTTTCTTGCTTTAGCTCTAGCTTGGAGATATTTAAGCTTATTTTCTTCAGTAGGACGGCGTCTGTATTGGTAATATGCTTTATTCTTAAAGTTAATGGTTTTTTGGCATTCAATGTTCCACCAAGGAACCATTTTCTTGTATGGGGCTATTGTAGGTCTAGAAATATTTGCAGATTTTAGAATAAGTTCATTGAAGTTAATTATTTCATTAATGTTAGTATGAATAAATTCAGTGGCAGGCATCAGCTGGGTTATTTCTTTGGTTATAAAACTCTTAAATGTATTCCAATTAGCCTTTTTAAAATTAAATTTTGGCGTGAATGTGGTTTTCTGAGGACTGTCACTCAGTTGAGTAAGAATAATAGGAAAGTGATCACTATTTCCTTGAGGTTCTTTATAAATGAAGTATTCAAACAAATCTGGTATAAGTCTGATAAGTCCGCAATAGCAGCTCATTTCTGGTCTGAAAATCATGAAATTGAAGATAGCACAGAATTACTAAAATAAGTACAAAAACATAGTGAACTCATCATATGGGAGAGGATATACATAGAAAAACATAAAAACCAACTAATGAATTTTGAAATCCCGCTAGAAGAGAATCCCACATTTAAGTTCATCACTAAATCAACAGATGGCAGCAACAACCCCAGAATTACCCACACCGCTGGATCTAGCTTCAGTCGCATAAGAGCCGTAGATGCAAACGATGATTTGCGAAACATGTCCTCAAAATAGGTACGAAAGTGAAGCAGATGTGTAAAAAATACGACTCATCTAAAATTTAATAAATCTGGTATGTTTGGTGAGCACAAACTTAGGTCTATGGAGCTGAGTGTTCCATAAACTAGACTGAAATGAGTAGGCTCCAGTGAATTGAGTAGAATTAGATCTAAATAGTTTATAAACTGTTCAATGAGTTTTCCTTGTGAATTGGTGGAGCTGCATCCCCATAGTGTGTTGTGCACGTTGTGGCAGTGTTTCTTTAACATAGGTGACTACTCCACCACTGGCATGTGTGCATTCTTCTCGATTTTTATTATAGGCATTGTAACCTCTTAATGGAGCAACATAATCATGCTTAAAATTTGTTTCTTGCACACAAACAACTACTGGGTTATGTTTATTAATTAAGAGTTGGAGGTGTTCCAGTCGAGAACGAAATCCATTTGTTCCATTGTAGTATGTTGTGTTCCATTATATGTTATGGTTTTTACTTTTAAGGTTTACTATGTATAGGGCTTCAGTTAGATGGTGTTAGCAAAAACTTCTACTACATAACTATCAAAATGTTTAAGAAACTGTTGTTTCTATTTATTTCGGAAAGCAGTTTCTTTCCTATATGGGTGTTTCGATTTTTCATTGTTCTATTGGTAAATAAGGGATGAAGCTTTTTGACTTTATCCAGGAGTCCTTTCAAGTCATCAGTGTAGCTAAGCGCAAGTGAAATTATATCAGATGCTCCAACAGTATTTTCAAAAAAACTTTTGAACTGGAGGTAATTTAAAACGTAGTCATCCGGTCTTTCTTCCATAGTACTTTTTATTACAGGTATCTGGTCATTTATGAGCGAAAGGGGGTCAATCTTTTTTGGCTTTTTGTGTATATGTTTGTTTACTAGGTTAAGTTCTGTTTTTTCTGCCTCATCTAGTCATTACAGATGAGTCAGATAGGTTTTCGTCATCATCAGTTGCAGATTCAGTATACTTACTGGATGTTGAAATAAGTCGCTTTTTGGCTCCTGTCGTAAGGTTTTGCCCTAAAGGAGGGAAGTTCAATTCTGTGTTAAGTTGTGGCAATGGTGTCGAAGGGGGTTCAGACTGGGAGGTGCCATTTTCTTTTATAGAAACAGTTTCTAGTGACACGCTTTCTGTGTTTCCTATGTCAGTTTCAATTATTTCTGCATTGTCTTTAGTTTTGTCATTTACTGGCATGACTGAGGTGTCTCTACTATCTCTTTCAGATGAGCAGCTAACCATCTTATCATTTATTTCATCTGACGACTTGCACTGTTTAGCTAAATGTCCTTCCATTTTACATGAAAAGCAGGTAGGAACATCGGAAGAAAGGTATATCCAATAGGATGTATCCTCATGGTTTATCTGTAAGATTTCAGGTAGTTTGGCAAAGTCATCAGGTTTTACCTACATTTGTCGGCAAAAACTCATGATGTGCGTATATCCAGGGATAGTTATTCCCGCCCTGATATACAATATAGATAATACAGGCTTAATTCCATGGGCCAGAAGGTGTTCTTCGATAACATGATTGGGAATAACAGGGCACACATTAGAGAGTATCACTCTTTTACTTTTAGTGAGAAGCGGCCTAATTTCCAAGTACAAGTTGTTCACCTTTTGGGTGTTTAGATACCAGTTCATCTACTAGTTTTTTATTGGCGAGGTAGATACAGATTCTGGAGTTCGAAATTCGAGATACAAATCGAATGTTGATGGGGTTAGGTTACCTATTACTGTTAGGTATTCATTAAGGCTATGCCATCGTGGGCTTCGATTATTATGGCTTGTTGTTTATTGGGTCCTGTTTGGGTTATAGCTGAAAAACTGGGAGCTGAGTTATACATTAATGGGTTGTTCACATCGCCTTTTTCAGCATCTTGTTTTGGTAGGCCTGTGGCCGCCATAGAAGAGCAAAACTATTGATTTTATGTATATATTGATGCGCAGTTGTTTAATTGACAACCGGCATTATTTTCACTAACCTCAGCCCCAACACTGATATAACTTTATTGAATTACTACTGAAATATAATTGTAACAAGGTTACCTTTATTTACACAGCAACTGCAGTAGACGTTCTTGTATAATTCGTAGAATGACCACATATAACACTGTTCTTGAAATATAACTCTTAGAACAGGAGTATTACAAATTCTGTTAAGCCAAGGCCACGACCTTCACTTGTTCTGACTGGAAGTTATTTCACCTTACACCTCTGGCATTTATACATTCCCATCACACAAATGTGCTAACACTCGCTACTTTCATTTCCCATACATTGCTGGCCGGATTTGCATGCTCCCTAAGAAACATTAACGAAATATGTAAATGTCTAATAGGTCAGAGAGGGTAAGTTGGGCATTAAGTATAACAGGTTGAGAGTGGGAAGGGAATTAACATACAGTTGTACTTTGTGTGATGGCAAATAACATCTTACAATATATATTAGAATGTGAAGAAAAGAAAGAGCAGTTTATGCCAAAAAAGTGAGAGAATATCAGCGCAGAAATTTTAAAAATTAAGATAACGAAGATGAAGATATAAAAATTTCAGGAAAAAAAAAAAAAAGCAAGAGCTAACTTAAAAATTAGTATACAATAATAATCATGCTGTTAAAATGAATAGTAAAATAAGCTACAGAGTAGCACTCTGTGATATTAAGAAAATGGTATATAATACTACCAATTACCATTTTTACATAAATATGCATCAACTCTTATTTAATATGCATAATGCCCATTCTCTATAACACCACAATGGGACACTGATGACTTATGAAGGAAATTGAGAAGAATATTCAAAGCCTAAGTCTAGATATCTTCCTGAAAATCATGCATGACCATGGCAAGGTTTGAGTCATAACCTTTCTCTCTTCTAAATATAAAGGTTTTCTATGCTTTATTAATATTCTAATCAAAACCTGCTAAAATGCCTATTTCAGCAACAAAATTAAATGGCAAACATAAGAACCATAACTGGTTTACAAATGACAGTCACTATGTCTCAGTAGCGTCATGGTGATTCACTTCTTTTCACACTGCCTTGTGCAAGACATAGCTACATTTGAGGTCCACTACATTATTTTCAATAAGCTCTGTGTAATAAATACGACTCATCTAAAAATTAATAAGCTCTGGCTTATTACACTTAAAGCAGGTTGCACTGGTATGAGAAGGTAAAAAAAGTTGCTTCTGTTTTGATCAAAGGTATTTTTTATTTCCCTTATGAGAAATACATTTTTTGTGTATAAATATTCTATTTACTTTCCTTTCTTAGCTTTTATCTTCCTCATGTAAAATTCCAACTCTTTTCCTTCTAGAATATATCCATCTGCTCGTCCACACTGACCGGGACGACTTGAAATACAAGCTGAAAAAGTCAAACATTAAATTTAATATTTGAAATCTGTTAAAACAAAATTAATAAAACCTGCACAGCATATGATACAGAAATAAAAAAGAATACACAGAGAAACTTGATGTATGTATTTGTGAATAATCCTATAGACCACATTCGACCCTAAAGTTTACAAAAATTTGAATCAAATTAAAACACGTGGAGATAGCTTCAAATTTCAACTTGACATTTTTTCACTTTAAAACTTCTATTTTTAATACTCTGTATGGCAACCTATTGCAGTATCAGGAATTTACATCAAATTTGAAATGAGTTCATAAATGTTTTTGCACCCTTGTTAGTAATGCTATGTCTCTAATATTAAAAATATTACAAATATGATAGCTCCCCATAAAATCAATCAATTGTATGCCAATTCAAATAAATTTAATGAGTTCGCTAAGTATTAATATAAATCCCAGTTATAGCCCCTGCCTCTGGACTTAAGTCGTTTTAAACTTTTGAATGTAAAACTTACTCTAAAAAACATTTCATAGTAAAAATTTGCACTCAGAGTAACTATGACATTTGCCACATTAACCACAATAGCTGTGATTTAGCAGTTTTATGTGATCATCATGGTGCAATGACTGAAAAGCATATTGTGATAAACTTTTACAGAAGCATTCAATGAAAATATTTTTTACTATACCTCGGCCGTTCTATCTGCGGCTCTGACATTTCTCGAGAGGGGGAAGCAGGCTGTTGCCAGTTCTTGAGCGGGAATTTCAAGCAGAGGAACAATGCGTATTTTAAATATTTCATGTATTTGCATATTTCACGAACCAGTAGCCATATTATTATAATAGCGATAATAATAGGACTTACGAACACTAAATATCGGAGTTCATGCACGAAAATTATACCAAAGAAAGTTCACCAGCGCAAGCCGCTATTAGGCCACGTGGCTCAAACAAATTTAAGCTGGCAACACGGTGTTGGGTTCGGGAGCCACGCCTACCAGCGACAACGCTGATTGGCACTAGCAGACAGTTTTAGCTTCCTGACCACGACACCGGATGTACTGACTCCCAGTACCAGCAACAGAAGCAGTTGGTGTGCGTGAAAGGTGTGAACGAAATATTTGAATAGAGTGATGTTGTAAAGAATATCTTGCATGATAATGAAATTACAAGTTGTATTTCAATGTTTTGAAGCTAATAGATTCCTATACTCTCATTATAAAGATAATTCTGACGATATGTTTTCAATTACTCATTATTATATGTTGGTACTAGTAACCTTCCCCCTCCACCTCCTGCAGCCACTAAATGTCAGAGCAGGAGATACAGTGGCCGGACAGTACATTCAATTATTTTCCAGTTTATAATACATACCTAGTACACGCGAAGACTGGAATTGCTCCTCCAATGCACTTTCTACCTTAGCAAGTCTTTGCCTTGCCTTGTATTTTTTCTCTACTTTTTTGGAACGCTTCTTATTCAATGCTGCTTCGTCTGCTTCTGTCTAAGAGGCAAAGAAACAAAATGGAAAAGCATGTATTAGTTTTCAAATATATAAACTGGATTCAGAATTCTGCCTTTTAGAAGGTGCACTAAATAATCTAAGGAGTGGGAAGTATACTTTATTTTCTATCTACCCTCCGTAGGTGCCTGGGGTCAGATGCCTGTTGAGCACAAACTGGATCAAAGAGTACGAAGATGATCAGCCCAAGCTTGGTATGAATAAGACAATGG
Organism: Mantis religiosa; assembly: GCA_030765055.1. Lineage (NCBI taxonomy): Eukaryota > Metazoa > Arthropoda > Insecta > Mantodea > Mantidae > Mantis > Mantis religiosa. Next base: position 53,169,346 of record CM060956.1, read on the forward strand.
AGCAGTTGGTGGAATGAATAGGAAGGAAAACGTTGCCCAAATGGCATTTGTACACCACAAATCCCCTAAATTGAATACAAGCTGTCTTGAGAGGCATCTGGCCACAGTAGTGAACTTTTAAAGCCAAAAAATTAACAATCCCCAAAAAGAAAATGATTTTCTTACTTTCATTAAAAAATTTTGTAATATAATTTAAAAAAAGTGTAGAAATACATGATGCAGACCCATTCTAAAGAAATTAGCTTTTCATTGAGCACACCAAATATACTAGGTTTTGGATTTAGTTTAAATCTTAGTTACCACTGCTGAGAGAGAGCTTATCTTTCACCCTCGTATGGCAGGCTCAGGAGTACAACCACCTAACACATACACCCCCATTTCCCTGCAAAATATAACTTTCCTGATGGAAATTAGTAGATCTGTATCCTTCTGGAGCTCCTATTCGTATTAACTGTCCAATTAGGACATGCAACTTTCATGCAATATTTCAGTTTTTAATTTTCATTCAAAATATTACCTATGACCAAACCATTTACATTAAGTAAAACCTCTTGCTTTTATTAAAACTTAATAAATCAGTTCTTCTAAAATAAACATTAATAACAAGTACATAAATTCTGCTATAATATCTTGGAAAAGTTCATAGCACACACAAACAGGCATATCAGAAGCCAATTTTCATCATGTTATCAGATGACACGCATGAATTTTTGTTCATCACAATGCCATTAATGATAGTATATATAACAAATTCTAATCATTTTTATTCATACTTACCAATTTTGCTCCTTTCTTCCTACCCAAAGGAAGAGCATAGTGGGACTCATACCACTGTCTGAATGGAGTGGCATCAATTACTACTATAGCATTCTTGACTAAGGTTTTTGTACGCACCAATTCATTATTAGAGGCATTGTAGACCACATCAATGATACGTGTTTTTCGCGTACAACCTGTAAAGTAAATAATAATCTAAGGGTGCTTACAAAGTAGAACATATTATAAAGAGATTTTAACTGCCATTCAGCTTAGTATACTAATCAATGCAAATCATTGTAGGTAAGGTAAAAAACATCATTTAGGCTTTATAAGAATAAGACAAAATTCGAGTTAAGTTAAAACCGAGATAGCTGACTTAGGTAGTAACATCAACTTTCATTCAGTAGGTCTGAGTTTAATTCTGCTTGCACAGCCATCCTGAACTTTTCAAACAATCACAAATATTCCTGCCGCTACCTTTCAACATTGAGTCTACTACAATCGCCAGTGGTGTATGCAATCTGAGGAGAGAGCTATTTCTTTCTCAGCACAGACCTTCTACCTGATCTATCTAAGCAATCTTGCAAATTTGGGGGCAGGGGGTTTAATTCAGAAATGCTCAATCTGTAAATGACATGGGCTCCATTGTCCACACCAGGTACCAGAACCATTTGCACTGAGCTCTTTTGCCTATCATTATCAGAGATTTAGAAGGCTAGTAAACATAACCTGAACCATAGTATCAAAATCCTCCTACATTTTCTGAACTGATCTTAAAGGTAAAGGCATGAAACAGCCAAGCTTTAAAAGTTGTAGAAAATGCTAGAGCAATTGCTGTTTATATTACAAATGAAGTTCAACAAGTCATCAACTTCTAGCACCAAGTGCTCATTTATTTTTGACTTTGTGCATTTGAAATAAAATAGCTAACCAAAACTGAAACTTACAAATTGCACAATGGCACATTTAGATTCCCATCTTAAGATCATGTAGTACTTCATGTTAAAATGTTGATAAGAATAGTAGGAATCATCATTACAATTCCTTTCTTGGAAGTGTTGAAAACAGTGTTATAATAAATTAAATTTATAAGAGAGTCAATTAATGACACTAAACACTTTTGTAAGTGTTGCTTAGTGTCATTAATCGACTTCCTTTAAATTTAATTTAATAAATCATTATTACAGCTTAGGTTTTATTACTAAAATTCTGCTCTTATACAACTGTACGCCTCATCTGAACTAAAACATTTGCTGAAGTAATTTAACATGTTTCATTATAGATAAGATATATAGACTGAAGCTTTGGAAATTCTTAAACCAAGTCACTATATACCCTTGTTTTGAAAATCCTCGCTCTGAAAAACTACTAGATCACTAACACCAAAAATTTAACCAAATAAATTATGCATTATTAGAGGAATTTAGTAACAGCGATGTCAAAATTAATTGAAAAAGCAGACTACAAATAGTTTTTTACATTCAAATAAATGTTTCAGAAATGGCTACTATTACAAAATCTGATAAATATAAATATTAAAAGCAGAAGCATTATTAACAGTGAAGTATTCATTTTTGAGTTTGATTTATGAGTCACTATGTTTACGCTCAACTTCACTTACTATAATTCCTTTATTGGAAGTGTATGTTGTATAATTGAAACGTTTTCAAGATCATTCAATCTCATCTTCAGCTGTTTGGTGACTAAATGAACATTCTTCTTCCTCCGCTACTACAGTGCTCCGATCCCTCTGCCATCTGGTGTTAGGGGCACTAAGTTTAAACACTTCATCCCGGCATTAAATGAAGTATTAAAACTTAGTGCCCCTAAAACCAGATGGCAGAGGGATCTGAGCACCATAGTAGTGGAGGAAGAAGAACGTTCATTTAGTCACCAAACAGCTGAGGATGAGATCCAATGATCTTGAAAACATTTCAATTATACAACATAGTAAGTGGAGTGTAAACATAGTGACTCATAAATCAAACTAAAAAATCTGATAAATGTGTTTAAATATCTACATGTTTTCATGCCCATCTATGAGTACATCAGTTATTCCCAGAAAAATCATGATACTTTGTCATGTAAAACAGTTGGTACTTTAAAGAAATCTTGCAGAAGGTGGGATTTCCTTGATAATCTTAGTGTTGCATATCCTTGAAGGTTGCCTTAGAGATGAATTCATGTTTAAACTTTTGGATGGATTATGGAACTCCACTATATACTTATGGTAGTACTCCTCTACATACATTGTATGAATTTCATACTATAACTTTACCTTATTTGATATGAAGAGATATTCTTCTACTTGCCATAGGACAAAATTGTACAATGGCTTTCCAAAATGGATTCTGAATAAAGGCACAAATTCACTTAAGACATAGGAATGTAAAAAAGTACAAATAATGTATACTTTAAAATATCACAAGTAACTGGTTCTAGCATTTCTATCCAAAGTGGAACTGGTACCTTAATCATACTCCATACCATACATACAAACCAAAGAGATTGTTTCAAAAATATAACAATAAACATTTGACCAAACTGCAAAGAGTTAACAAGGAATAAGAAATTAAAAAATACTATCCTAATTAATTTCATATTTTATACTTACATTCTGAGCCCCAGGAGAAGTTCCCTTGGTCCAAACGAAGAGCACGGTATTTCTTGTTGCCCCCTCTTGTCCGAACAGTATGGATACGCTTGGCACCAAGCTGGGGAAAGTGTTGTACATTAGTTTTATATAATAAAAACACTAGCAAACACTGTTTGTCTAAAATGGCTTCAGTACGTTAGAGGTGAAAAGAAACCATCATGGTTATTACGGTAAAATGCTAATGCATAGCAATCATCACTTGCCAGTTTTCAAGATTAGAACTGAGGTGCTTATAATAATGAAAAAATATCCCAACCAAAATTCATTGAGATAAATGCAATTTCCTGTTTTTTTTTTTAAACCAAAACATGGGAAGTAGTCAACATTGATTTGATATTTTCTAGGTATTCAAACTAAGGGATTTCAAGTCTATATGCAAATTCTTGAACCATTGATTTTGTATTATTAGAACAAAAGGTATACAAAAGAGCAAGATTGGTGTAAGATAGACTTATCCTTCATTTAACTTGAAATCCAAATCCCGCTCTAATATTCATATTTTTCATCACCAACACCATCATGATGAAGGCTGTTTCATGATAGATTTATTTATAGCTTTGGTTCAGTAATTTAATCAGGCCAATGTATTTCGCTTTCTTTATCTTTGTTCACTGTACTTCTGCTGTAACTTAAGACCTGAAACTTGTTAAATTTTTCTCTTTTCCTAAAATTAACCTTTTGATACACTTCAGAGTTAGAATAACAAACTAAATTCAACAATCTTGGTAATACCATGATCGAAAATAATGGACATAACCTTATGTAAAAGTGAAGGAGCACCATCACCATATTTTTTCTGGTTAGAAAGTTTGAAGTGATACCATTCTCTATGACAACAGTCTTTCCTGTTCAACTAATTAATGACAATTTACAATTATTTCTGTACAATGTTCTGTTTATTAACCATCCATTGGCTTTTTCACTTTTTATGAGATTCAGGAATAACCTCTGCAGGCAGCACAATATTCATTACCATTCACTACAACTCCATGAATCTGTCAGTTACATGGATAAGGTTTTTTCCAGAATTTTCCCTTATCCTGAAAGACGAATGTCGGTTAACTCTAAGCTCCATAGACCCTGGACTCATTTGAGCATCATTTCACCTATTTCATTCATCATCCGATATAACCTAACGGAGGACCTAAATTTAAAAAAAAAAAAAAAAAAAAAAAAAAAGTTATGAACATGTAGTGATCATAAAATAAACCACTCAATAGTTGGGATATGCCATTTTAATACTGAGAATGTTTTCCTTTTCACTAAGGACAAATTTTAAAGGTGAAAAATGAGAGCTTTGGCATATCCCAATTCGTTTGCTACTTTATCACATGAAAGGTAGATGGCAGCGGTGAATGTTAATACTTCTATCTCAAAATTCAATGTCGGTTGGGATATGCCTTTATTCTTCTAAGCACAATTATGTTTTATTTAAGGTTGGTCCATAAACTAGAAATATTCAAAACTAAGAACAAAGGCTTTTTCCATAATTTAATTCATAGCATATAATTTGACTGGAAGTAGGCTAAAATTTAAATCTTGTGTAAAAAAAAAAAAAAGTAATATACAAGAATAGAATGAATCTTAGGACTATTTCCCAACATTCATTATGCTGGCTTATTTCATACCAACAGGATTAAATTGAAAAGACATTTCCTTGGTTTTGTAGCTTGGTTTTCGGAGACATGATTAGAAAATGCAATTGCTCACCAATGATCATGCATACAAGAAATTTGGTTGCTGAAAACAATGGATTTCTCTAAGAAAAAGGGCTGTTTGACAACTTACAATAACAAAAACTAAGATCTATGTAGTGTTATAAAAGCAACTTAATGCACCCATTATCAGGAAATTGAATACTGGCATACAAATATTTTAATTACAGCTACTGCTCCATCTTGCCACAGTAAATTCATGCGCAGTTAGGTTGTAAAAAAGCAAGTTAACTGAAAACATTGAGACGTAATTGGAAACGTGTATTATAGAATGGCTTATAGAACAATTTTAAATCTAAATTTTTAAAAACATCAGGTCAACTCATAAAGCACATGGTGTAATGTGACATAGCTTGCAACACAGGATAAATTTCTAAGTTGCTATGGCAACAATTTTCTTTTGATTGGTGGAAAAGTCAATCACCAACTTACAAAGCAACAACTTTAGTTCCCTCAGTTGCAAAGTACCTATATTCTCAAACTTCATTGAATAAAACGGATATTCTTTAGAACATGACCCGTAAGAAATTGTGTCCAAGTCCAACATCTGCATGCACGAGGGGTTGCAGAACCTGCCGAAGTGGCCATGCAATTGTAGTGCTCCTGACACGGTTATTGACGTAAGCTTCTGTTGCCAAGCTTTGCACCATCACCCAAGCATCTGTTTTGCAGATGTTCAAAACTTCACTGTTAGCAAGGTAGCAGCTTAACTGTAAAATCTGAAAATGAATTTTCCACTGTGGCCCTGGCATTCAGTAAAGAAAGTTATTTGGGGGAAGTTCTATCTGAAACCATTGGCTCGATTTATAAGTGTTATCGATCTTGCGCTTTTATGCAAAAATGAGGGAAAGTGCATGCAGTTTTTGTATGACGAAAGTTTATGAGCAAACTGTTGTTCAGTGTATGTTCATTGACTACAGCTTTATTTATTCTTTTTCTAAATGTAGATGTAGATTATTTTTTATTATTTTTTTGTGATTTATGTCCTCCAAAGTAAAGTCATATGGAAAGTCAAGTCATATCGGACGATTCTTTTGAAAATATAGATAAGAAAAAGTAATTTAAGTAATATTGAAAGTTAACTTTTTAAAAGTAGTGCAGTGTTAAAATTGTGTGTTATTGACGTCAGCACGTCATTTCAGCAGGTTCCCTCAGTGCATGCCTCTGATGTTGGACTTTAAGACAAAATTTTGTTGGGGGACTTGTTCTAAAGAAGAGCCAATAAAACTGCCTTCATTATGATCTGATTACAAGTATTTTACCAGGAGTGAACATACTTAACCTGACCCTTCCTCGACATCAGCATGCTAAAAACATTTGTTGTTCCACATATTTTCCTGTTGCTATGTCAACGAATATCATGCATTCCTTTCACATGTTAAGCGTATTTACGCTACCCTAATTATTTAAAATAAATAAATCTGAGCATACTATGGGAACATGAGAAGTCCAATGAAAATTTCTCGCATAACTGATGCGCAAAAGTGATTCCTTTCACATCTGTATGTCTTACATATCAATCCTTTAAAATTACATAATCCATACATGCTATACTGGTCACCAAACTAGAATGTGATTTGACAGTAGCCACATGGAATAACGGTCTAAATAAATGAATGGTTGTCATAGTGACGATTAAAATGGCCAATTAAGAGTCAAAACGGTTCCATGACGTTAAGACGCCAAACCTTGGTTACCGATATTCTAATATGTGCTTAGCATGACGCAGACGAGTTACGCAAACGCTGCAGTAATCATAATACCTTGGTGTTTGTTTCTCTTCTGATAACGCTGCATAAACAGAATGCTCTCACGTATGCAATTTATTTAGGGCAATTTGCCTTGGTTTACGTGTCTGAGTTCGGGTATCTGTGCACGTGTTGTGATCATTTGCAATTGTGTTTAATGAATGTTTAATTATGCCTAAATATGACAAGCGAAAATATGAACGTGCTCAGGAACTACCCCATGCTGTAGGTATCAGTAAGGGCATTAAGGTTAAGATTGGGAAAGAAAAGTATTGGGGTATAAATTAGAAACTCCCGGGAAAAATTATGTAAGCGGCATTTTCCCACTTCAATAAGCATGTCACAGCTATACCTCTTTGTTACGATGATCTTTACATTAATGTGTTCTTGCATGTTCTAGCGTTTGCATGTAAATCCACGACTTTTCTATTGTCTTTGTGTATAGTATTATAAATAATTAATAATATAATAATAATGAAATACCCATTGCAGTCGCAACTGAATCACCTTCACACGCATAATGCTATCGCGCTCTCCACATGGCAGCAATAAGCGGCAATGTCGCCTCTATCTCCGTACGAAATGTCAATCACTTTCTAGATTGGCGACCAGTATACTAACCATAGAAATCAAAAGACACTTTTACATCCTTAATATGCACTTGGAATTCTACCGTACACAAGTTACATGCTTTCACTCCCGGTTATGTTAAACTATTGTTTCAACATATCTGCATTTCCTAGTGATCACATCCTCAGTGCAAAACAATTGCAGATCTTCGTCAAGATCCCTTGGCTGATCCTCTATCCCCAATACAAGAAAACTCCAGGTTTTCAATGCTGTGGCAGGTTTTACCCTAGGCGACGCTTAGAAGAGCAGCTAGCTAGCTTGCTATTAAACCTTAAGAGGACTAATTTACAGCAACTTCTACCCTATGAAAGGGATATAACAAAAGTATTTTCTTTTGTTAGAGGTTTTTTAATGAGCGAGCCCTCAGCATGGATTCTTCACACTTCGTACAAAGTAACATACAGATCTTTCACCGCACAAACGGTGCACGCAGCGACTTTCGTATAGCAAAAATCCAAAAGATTTGTTAAATACTACACGTATTTTCAGGCCGAACTCACCTTAGTATTCGCTGCTGGACGACCTAATTCAAACTTCCTCTTTTTCCTCAATGGTTTTCTTTTGCCACCCGTTGCCCTCCGTTTATGCCAATGGTCCCGGGATATACCTTCAACAAAAACGAAGTTCTTTATCTGCTGGCAAATACAAAATTTTGAACTACTTGAAGGATACCACGTCAAAATCAGAACGCTATGGGATGAAAATAGGCTGTCAGCATTATTTTATGTATAAGAAAAATCATCATTCCTGACGTGTACTACAGCATGTTTTGTGCAAGACTTAAGTATTGCTCCTCCTGTATATTCTAAAAATGTTTAGTAAACAATTTTCATTTACAAGTGTAGTCAATTCATTTTCCAAACAGTACAATTGAAATATATACCTAAATAAACTAGATGATACTTGATTTAACGTATACAACATCAACACAAACTCACCCATCTTGGCGTCCGATCCTGAAGAGCACGGATATATACAACAGGATTCTGGGTAACGCAGACTACATCCGGTACACAGAAAAACAGCAGAACTACCAACCACAGGACAGCAACGTACATTGGATTATTCCCAACCAATAAAATTTACCTATGATAAATAGACCAGGAGCTTATTTATTTCTTTGGGCTTTTTAACTGCCACAGTTCTCAGTGTCCCTTTCTCTATACAGGGTTAAAAACCGCCGAAATTTGCTTATAGGCTTCATTATCAAGCTTCAGATTCCTTTATTAGTAATAATTCTAATACAGATGAACACAGTAAGAATTTGTAAGTCTTTGCCCTCCACCGAGTTTAGGCCATAGGAATTCATACATAAGGAATGTTCAACAAAAAAACAAAATACTCAAATTTATCTGCAGTATAATGTTACATTACATATTTGCAAAGGAATTATAGAAAATCTCCAACCTTGATTTATTTTGTTGTTCAAAACATATGTACTGGTCAAAAGCTCCCAAAGTACCAAGGAGGATTGTTTTATAACGCAGCAGTAATCATCATTATCATTATTATTATTATTATTATTATTATTATTATTATTATTATTATTATTATTATTATTATTATTATTATTATTATTATTATTATTATTATTATTATTATTATTATTATTATTATTATTATTATTATTATTATTATTATTATTATTATTATTATTATTATTATTATTATTATTATTATTATTATTATTATTATTATTATTATTATTATTATTATTATTATTATTATTATTATTATTATTATTATTATTATTATTATTATTATTATTATTATTATTATTATTATTATTATTATTATTATTATTATTATTATTATTATTATTATTATTATTATTATTATTATTATTATTATTATTATTATTATTATTATTATTATTATTATTATTATTATTATTATTATTATTATTATTATTATTATTATTATTATTATTATTATTATTATTATTATTATTATTATAGACGAAAAATGGCTTGTGTAAAATAATGATAATGATAATAGAAATTTAACCGTTCTTCAACACTAGGCTAACACCTGAATAGTTAGAGTCAGACTGAAAACTTCAATGCCATGCCTGGGATTTGAACCACGGATCTCCCGGTCCCTGTCCGGTCGCTCTTAACCTTTAAGCTACCCTGGTCAACGTGCCGTCATGACACTTAATTCTCCAACTGACTCGTATGTTTCCCGGTAAACCACTAGGGGCTCACATGCGCACCTTTATGTGCAAGGCTGCGCCTTGGCTCATTGGTTAGACCGTTTGGCTCTCACCAATGGAAATATATAATGGGAATTTAAACGTTCCTCAGCACTAGGCTAATACCTGAATAGTTAGAGTCAGACTGAAAACTTCAATGCCATGCCTGGGATTTGAACGACGTATCTCCCGGTCTCTGTCCGGTCGCTCTTAACTTTTAAGTTACCATGGCCAACGTGCCGTCATGACACGTAATTCTCCAACTGACTCGTATGTTTCCCGGTAAACCACTAGGGGCTCCCATATAAAATGACATACGCACCTTTATGTGCAAGGCCGTGCCGTGGCTCAGTGGTTAGACCGCTTGGCTCTCACCAAGGCGGCCTTGGTTCGATTCCAGGCGACCGCAAAGCGAGAATGGTGGTGAGCAACACGGCGCTGGGGCGGGTTTTCTCCGGGATCTACAGTTTCCCCCGCCATCTCATTCCACCGGTGCTCCATCTTCATCTCATATATCATCAGTGTCACCGCCTGCGGTGCCGTATGTAGTAAAAGCGGGCGTTAAACACTACACATTTCATTTAAACACTACACACATTGATTGTAGTAAATTTTACAATATTTGTTTTATCAGCATATAGTTTCATACATTTGTACTTAAACCAACACTGCATTAACGTTGGTATTTGACATGACCTTTCTTTATGTTCATCCAAGCTTTTATGCTTAGTTGTAGTATTGTTGTATCATCAGCAAATAGGAATACTATTGCAACTTAGTGATAGATCATGTATAAAAACTAAGAAGGTCCTACAATAGAAACTTCTTTTTGGCTTTACTTCTTGAATAACAAGGTATATTTGAATTAGGTGTTGATATTTTCACTTTTTGTAATGCTTATTACTATGCATGAAATCATTTTAATGGCGTTCCTTGAATGCCATAATATTCTAATTTTTCTGGTAGGATTTGATGGTCTATACAATCAAAGGCATTAGGTAAGTCACACAATATTTCACTTAACATGATGACGATAGTAATATAATAATGAAGAAGAAGATGATGAAGAAGAAAAAGATGATGATGATGATGATGATGATGATGATGATGATGATGATGATGATGATGATGATGATGATGAAAATAATAGCGCACAGTTGTGCATATGATTTGGAGTTTCACTTTTCTAGTTTGATTATCTCCGTAATCAACTGCAGTCTTACTTTGCACTTGAGAATGTGGTATCTGAGAGATTATAGCAGCACAAACAGTGCGTTTCATAGAGACTTAAAGGAACATTGTCAAGATGTTTCAAAATGTTGTATTTGTGTAAAGGAAAGGCTAACGATTTTGGCGAAATAAAGAAAATAAAGAAGTTGGAGGTAAACGTTTTTGCATCTTTGTCACAGTGTAAGGAAATCAACCCCTCTCCAAAGGATGGCGTTTTATGGAAAATGCAATATTCCTAACAAATTATAAGGGAGTTAAAATGTCTTAAAATTGGTATTTCAAATACACGTTGTGTCTTTTGCTTTCTCTACAACCCAGGTAAAGTACTGCACTCTTACAAGAAGTTAAATTTTGAGATTTTACGAAGATTGCGTTTTTGGGTCTCCATAAAAATAGGAAGCAATTAAAAATGGCTGTGTGTGTATGTGAAGAGAGAGAGAGAGAGAGAGAGAGAGAGAGAGAGAGAGAGAGAGAGAGAGAGCAGCATAATTTAGTAAAAAAATTTCGCACCACAAAACATATTGTCACCCGAACGTCGGAACTCCCGATAGAATCGGCCGGCAGTAGGGCCAGACGGGAAGCATACAGGCTACGCCTACCCAATTGTCTCGTGTCACTAACCGAAGGGATGATAAGGAGAGCGGCACGAGTCCTGTACCGTTTTTCCCCTCCCACCAGATGTCTGGAAACCTCGGGATAATTGTGCGCGCCGCGAACCTTCCAGAAACGGCGATCTTCCCTATATAAGGCCTGCAGTTGGCGAGTCAGCTCAGTTCTTGGCGAGCAACCGTGAGGAGCGCCGAGTGAGTGAACGGACCGGAAGACTGTGAACGTGAATCGGAGTTTTGCGTAATTGCGAGTGCAGAGTGGACCTGTGACTGACGGACTGGTGAATTGTAATTGAGTGCGCTACGTAATTCTGTGTAATCGACAAGTGTTCCAACTGTAATTCGGTGAAAATAAAGAACATTTTGAGTTTGTGCAATTGGACTTTTAATTTCACGAACCCACAGGTCGCACCTGTAGTGAAGGTGGTAGCGTGTTCTGCATCATATCCCAAGTTTGAATCGGAGTCAGCGTGAGTTATTTGTATAAGGTTTCTTTGCCGGGTTTACCCTTATGACCTTATCCTAAAAGATTAATATGGAGTGACTCTAAACTCTAATAACCGTGAGGTCATTTTTAGAACATTTCTCCCATTTCATTCATTGTTAAAAACGGTTAAATACCACTTTTTGTATTTATGTTCAATATCTTCCAAGGATGAGACTCAGAAATTTTCAATAAAATTCCCTCAACCTTGTTATCCTTCACACGGTGCATTTTTTTTTTTTTTAATATTTTTATTTTTACAAACATTGTTATTAAAGTATATCACATTCCCCGGCCCCCTCCACTCATCGAATTCACATCATCTCTTCTTAGCGATTATATGGTTAGCCTATTTGGTAATTACTATTCTTACTACTTTTATTCAATTCAACCATTACATTATAATAAAATATTATACTTTTTCTTATACATAAATGATTATTAGCTTTCTCGGTATGCATAAAGGATTTCATAGGTTGGCAACTCTGCACTCTGTTCTACTGAAATTAGAAAATAAACAAGTGAGGTTAAGTTATGCCGGGTGAATTTACCGAAGAGGAATTGGAAATTCCGGATATCAAATATGAATGTAAGAAAATATAAAGTAAACGATCTGAAAGAAGTGGTATGATGGCATAATCTGACAAAGTTATTATCTAATGTCTATTCTTACAGACCTCAGCACACTATCACATGACGGATATTAAGGTGCGGTATTGCGAGATGAATAATATGCCAGAATATGCGTTTATTTAAGGGCTTAACACATTTAAAGGGTTTTCCTGCACTTAAACGGCCATCGTCTGCTGCGAGAAAGTTACGTGCATAGCCTCGGTGACGAGCTTTGCTAAGAGTGAAAACAAGCATGCACCGAATTTACCAACACTGCGTAACCAAACTAGGGATGCTTTTGGTTATAGGGGTTACCGTGCGAAAAAAAGTTCTGGAAAATTCGCCATAACTTTAAATGGATCAATAAAGTTAAATGTAACCTACTTTTATTCTCACGAGAGCCCTCGAGACAGTGCCCCATTGGTCTCCAAATGAGGTGAGAGAACTTCAAAATTTTAAATAGAGCATGGTATAAATTTGAGATATCCTGATAGTCCTTAATAAATTGGGTGTTGTTGAAACAATATTTGTCTAAAATGAAAACTTGAGAATTTATAGGCAAATTAAATTTCTTTAACACATGTAATAGAAGAGAATTGGCATTTAACTTTATTGATTCATTTAAAAGTTATAGTCTAAATTACAGACACTTTTCTTCATGCTGTATAATGATAGTAGTAACAAATGGAACATTATTAATAAGAAAAAGAATATGTAGTGGCAACATTTTGTCTTTGTATACTTTACATCTCTGCAGTTGGCAACAGCCTCTTAGAATATGTCATTGCTGACTGTAACAGACGAAAGCCATTTAAGTATACGAATAAGCCATTTAAAGTGATATTTAGAGAATCCTAGATATGGGTATTCACAAACTGTATTGTACCCTTAAAACATTTTCAGGTTAGAGGAGGTTAGCTCATTAAACCAAATTGTGGCTTTGTTTGTCAATGCTTGCTATACATAGGAAAGAAACAAAAAGATTACAGTAAGAGTAAGTCAAAAAGATTTAGCTGAAAGATTTTAGGCGAATTCTTTCATACTCAGATGCCAATATGAGTGCAACAAGCACCACCATCCTCTCATGATTGAGTGATTTTGGACCCAAGGGCAAAGTGTAACCCAAGGTTTGAGGATCCCAAGCTGCATAGCACAGCCAAGCAATTGTTTTGTTTTTGTTTTTTTTTTAAATCCAAGAGAGCGAAGCAGTTGGAACTGCTGAAAGATGCCAAAGCCCAGCCAAAACATTAGCTTAGCTGAACTCCAATGATTCAGGATAATGTGTAAAAATTGTTAATATACTAAATTATAGGTAATGCACATTTAATTGCATTTACAACTTATATATTATGTTGTTGTTGATGACTAATGGCACTGGAGATTAGTTGATTTACATCATTTTCCCCCTAACTTCCCAATATAAAGCCTGTAGGTTCCTATTTTTGAGACCATTACATTTGTCCAAATGGTAACTCATACATTATGATTAACATAAAGAGCATTTACTCATCTATTAACTTTTGAAAGCTTTACACTCTTTCTGTCTCTCTTTTTTTCTTTTACCCTTTTAAAATACATGGTTGCATTTTGATTGGAAAATAGATGTATTTATTTGTTTAAACATACTGAGTAAGATAACCTACAAAATGTCCTTGTTTTCACCCAAATATAGGAATTGAATACTTGTAGTTGTTCCATTTGCCTTATATTGAATTTCATGCCCTGCTAGTCTTTGTAGATTTACATTGTGGACATTTCACTTATTCAGGTATTAAGAAATTCCTTAGAGTGATTTAAAGAGAGTTGCTGGAAGCCTTCATCTTGGGGTACATCATATCTTCCAGACGTCTGATATGATTGTTGTTCCAGTAATATTCACTCCTGAATTAGGACAAGTGATATTTCTTTCTGTCTCTAGGTTCACCAGGTACAGGGAAAAAGTTTTTTTATTTTTTTTTTTATTTTCACCTCCCACTGCACACCTTCAAAAACCCATTGTCCTTCTACATGGTGCATACATTGTTTCCTGACTGAATTTGGAGACAGCTGTTTCCACCACTGTCCCAACTTCAATTCACTTATGGTTTTCAGAGACCTAAGTTGTGCAAACCTCTTGGCGGTAATTTGCCCAGTTTGCTATGGTTCTAAAAGAGTATTCATCTCATCCTGTATACACTTAAATCTTGGATGGGGTAGTAAGCACTACATTATACAGGAGTGGATTTATTTTTCCAGAAATAGAATGTGTCATCATGAAAACTGCTTGTTTTTGCACTAATTGTCATTTCTCGATGAACTTTCCTGCACACAAAAACTAATATTCTGCTTTTTTACAAATTGTTGGATCCACATCCTTGCAGATAAGGCACAGATAGACTTCACAAGCAGTGTCCTATGCAAGTTGTTTTCTGCTGTCCTAACACGTAATTCTGCTATAAAAAAGAACATTTTAAATAGGGTCAGTAACAGGTTTCGCAAGTGGTAATTTCTATACCCTGTGCAATTGCTAAAGTATTGTCACTTATTTTAGTCTCTCTTTCTCTCTCTCTCTCTCTCTCTCTCTCTCTCTCTCTCTCTCTCTCTCTCTCTCTCTCTCCCCTTCCATCCCTCCCCAATTATGTTCTGAGACTAAATAGGAAAGGAATTGTGTGAATTATTCAGGGTGGTATATTGCAAAATTGGTAATAGTTGTTAAGGGGGGGGGGGGGATTAAAAGTTTCCCATAAAAATAGATCAGTAAAATGGAGGAATTTGGTTTGATACACAGTAAACATTTTTTAAAACAAACATCATTTGTCTATTACAAATTAGAACAGACTTAAGTGATATTTGAAGGAATTTAGCAACAGTGATGTCCAAATTTATTCATAAAATTATTTTTAATAGGTTTTAATATTACATCTCTTACATTTTAGTTTTTGAAGGACTAGTTTTGGGAGCTGTTGCTTATATTTACAACCCTGAAGGTTTTTACTGTCGTCTTACTGCTTGCACTCTTCTCTCTGGTGGTGGAACAATGAACTTCTCTATCAAAATGTTGAGTGATGGTATTTCAAAGTTTATAAATTGGTGTTTATATTTCCATATTAAGATGTTCTCCCCTGTTGCAAATTTGTCACACTTTTAATAATTTTGGATTTGGTCAAGGTTATGATTTTCGTTCCAAAAGTGAAATGCTACTGCTGACTTGTCTTCATGTTTCTAAAAGGCCGCACTGTGGCTCAGTGGTTAGACCGCTTGGCTCTCACCAAGGCGGCCTGTGTTCGATCCCAGGCGACCGCAAAGTGAGATTTGTGGTGGACAACACGGCGCTGGGGCGGGTTTTCTCCAGGACCTCCGGTTTCCCCCGCCATCTCATTCCACCGTTGCTCCATCTTCATCTCACGTATCATCAGTGTCACCGCCTGCGGTGCCGTATGTAGTAAAAGCGGGCGTTAAACACTACACATTTCATTTCATGTTTCTAAAATGTTCTTTGACTCTGATTCTTAATTTTCTTTTAGTTTGCCCTATATAGAACTTTTCACAGTCCTTACATTATTTTGGTACCTTCTGGCTTTATTTATTCGTGGGATTTTATCTTTTGTTTTTGAATTTAACAATTTTAATACTGAATATCTGTTTAAAGGTACTAAGTTGATACTTGTTTCAATAAAGATCTTTTAGAATTTATTAAATTTTTTCGGGATATACAAGAATCCACTGAATATGCTGTTGCTTTCCTTTTCCTTGGTGAATGTCTTGCTTCCTTAATGGTTTTCTTTAGTTTACCTTTTCTAATTTTCTGAAATACCAAACTTTTGTTGTACCTGTTTTCTTCTGCTATGTGAAGTATGGCTTTTTGTTCCTTGCAGTATTCTGCTTTATCTTTGGGTATGTCAGCTAGTCAGTAAGATTGTTTATTATTGCTTATTTATGTGTAATTGGGCTTAAACTATGATTATGTAATTTTCTGACTGTTGGCTTCCTATAGGTTCCAAATTGTGCTTTTCTATCATTCTGATGATAATTAGGTCTAAGAAAGAGAGTTGTCCATTGCCTTCCTTTTCTATTGTGAATGAGACAGCTTGTTCCTGCAGATTGAGTAGTTTTAATGCATCACTTGAATGTTTATTTGGAACTATTGCAAAGATGTTATCTACATATCCGTACCAAACCTTGAAGATCCATGGGAAAACCATTTATATGTGTCTGAAATGAACTCATAAATAAATTTGCCAAAAAAAGTGAATGTGTATTCTTCTACTTCAACTGGTTTCATTTCTATTGTAGTTAGCCATTTTTAACTGTAGTTTTTGTGTTGGTATGCTTGTCATTTTTATCTAACTTTGTCTAATTTTTTTCTACTAAGTTTAAATAATTTTTTTAAATTTCACTTTCAAACTTTGAGAAACTATAAAATTTATTATACATTTGGCCAAATTATATTTAGAGGCATTTATGTTACAATAAATAAGTCTTATGGCTTTTCCTGTTTTATGTATTTTTGGTAACCCATACATTGTTGGTAATGTTGGATTATCTATAATTTATTATTATATATAAATATCTATAATTTTGCATGATTCTTTCTTATTTATTTAATTCCTTTTAAAGTTTTATTTATAGATTCAAAGCAGTAATTGAATAGGTTGATTTCCAGTTTTATGTAAGGTGCACACACCTCTTTCTATTCTTTTTTTCCCCATTTTTATTGCGGGGGGGGGGGGGGTGGTTCTGCAATCACATTAGTGGATCTTATGGATTAGTGAAATCCCAACATAAAAATTTTGGTTGGAATACATTACTTCCCCTATTTATAATACATAGCAGAGAAGATAAAAATATTCCTATGAGTAAGGACTGTGATACAATGAAGCACAAAATTATACTAATATAAAAATAGTTTGGTAGGAAGACAGTATTTTATTGTAATTACTTTATATTAATGTAGTTAAAGTTTAGTTTTAAATTGTATGTTACATCAGGGATATGAACTCATTGATAAAACTAATTGTATTCGGTTTTATTAGCTAATTTGGATATCACTTTTACCTTTCTTGCAAATGTGCATATTACAAACTCATATTTACAATGATTAAATTGATAAATATTGCCTATTTTGATAGAATGTTTTCAGTATTTATCCTGATGACTTTGTTGATAGAAAACTAAACTAACTCAATTTAATTCAGAATTTTTCAAAACAAATGCTTTTCAGCATTTATAATGCAAGGATGCTATTACAGAACATCAGACGAATGTTCTGTTTGCATATAAATCAAATTTAACCTTACCTGCATGATTATATTGTTTGTTACCTCTATTATCTCAAAAAACAAAATGAGATACAAGAATGCTGTATTACGGTGTGCATATAATGTTATTGGAATTAGATAAAGGCACATTTGCACATTCCAAGTTAAAACTTAAAGAATATAATAGCCAGTGAAAATAAGTGCATTATGATTAGAAGAATAAATATGATTCTTTGCTTCATTATTTCATTATGGACAAATTCACATTATAAAAATTGAAAAAACTTACTTGTAGTTGGTTTTTTCACACTTCGTCAATTACATTCAATTAATTTTGACGTCACTGTTACTAAATTCCTCAATCACACATAATGTATCACATTAAAAGTTTTATTTTTGTCAAAGAATGGTAAATCCACTTTGTTTATAATATTCCTTTTTGATTAATCAAAGTTTCCTGGTTTCCAGAAAATAGTGGGTAACATTTAGATTGTGTATGCTCATAAATTACTACTGAATCACAAAGACATCAACAAGGTAGTTTTGGAATTAATAAATGATGACAAAGAATTTAGTGGTAAGGCTCCAGTTATGTAGTATGCTCTTCTATCATAATATGTTCTTCCATATAAAAGTGAATCGAGAATATATTGACACATTGCTTCACTCACACTGTTTATTCACAGGACATGTTTCAAGAGCTCTTTCTCCTATCCTCAGCTGATACTCGACTAGTGCAAGTTGTAGTGGTTTCTTCTTTCTCCGTATTGTCAATAGATGGCGTGATGTACTTGTCAAAGACGTCCGGTGGTGGAGTTTCAAAATTCATGACTCTATGACGATTTCCACCACCGGACATCTTTGACAAGTACATCACGCCATCTATTGACAATACGGAGAAAGAAGAAACCACTACAACTTGCACTAGTCGAGTATCAGCTGAGGATAGGAGCAAGAGCTCTTGAAACATGTCCTGTGAATAAACAGTGTGAGTGAAGCAATGTGTCAATATATTCTCGATTCACTTTTATACTAATTTGTGCTTCACTGTCCCTACGCTTCTTTTAAGTTTATACTCTGGATGTTCTTCCATCCTTATAATTACAGTTGAAATGAGAGAAACAACTTTCAAGACACATAGAATAATTGTAACTAATGTTTTATTAATCTTTTTTATTTCAGATTTGGATCACACTGCAGATGTACAGTGAGTAATAAATGTATCTTGGATATTTAGTTTTTATTTCCTGCGAGTAAGTGCAAATGCAAATTTGTTGAAAATTTAGTCTTGTATGCAGCACTTTACTTTTTATGCTTTTATATTCCCTCTCTTCTTACCAGTGACGGACAAAGCATAGTACATCAGCCAAGAATTAAACACCAAGATCTCAGTACAGGACATATATTTAAAAATTACTAAAGCTACAATCATTTCTCTATTTTTTATGATTTTGTGATTGATCATGATTATACAAAATTCAGTCATAATGAATGGTCTCCCTCCCTCTCTCCCTTCTCCTCCCCTCCCATTGTATTGTCCAATCTTCTCATCAGAATGTAATGTTTAGCATATTCCACTATTACTAAAATATATACTTTAATATTAACAACCAGTCAGATAATAAATATTGTTTCCTAGACATTCTATATTATACATATATTGAGCTATTACAAACTGTTTAATGTGCATGTATTTCAGGTTACATGCCTGGGGTGAAACTGTGGAAGAAGCTTTTGAGCAGTGTGCAATGGCAATGTATGCTTACATGACAGAAATTGAAACAGTAGAAATCAAAGATGTTCAGGAAATAGAAGCTGAAGGAGATGATATGTTATCACTGTTGTTTCATTTTTTGGATGAATGTCTATTTCTCTTCTGTGCAGAACCATATTTAATAGCAAGGGTAATTATAATTTATTTATTATAAATATTTATAATGTATTGCATTAAATTAATAGTTTAATATTTTATATTGTCAACCTCATACCAAAACCACAGATCTGGACTAATGACATGACTAATATTTGACAGTAATGCAAGAGTTGCTGTCTTCAAATTTATGCTTGTATTGCTTACATAGAACAAGGATTTTGCATTTCATTCTTAATGCACTATTATCAGCTTCTGAGCAACAAGTTGAGATTTATGCTGTGTTCAATCGTGATGCTCTTCCTTTTAGCCATGACTTGTCATTTTAAATGTGGTTGCTAGATGCTGAACTGATGTTTACCTAATACAGGACTTTTTATGTCCTATTTATTAATATTGATAAGATGAATTTTTAAGTTGAAAATTATTTCATTTTGGAAACCTGCCGTTTCAAAAGATATGATTTTTGTTCTGAAGATTTCTGCATATAATATACTGTGACTTTGTGGGTTTGTAGAATTAGAAGTCTGAGTTGCAGATATTCCAAATGTTTTTATTTCTGTAGAAATATGCTGTTCAATTCTCACGTAACAACATTACGTATATACACAACACAATCTACCAAGGTCGATGACCACACAGACAGCATTCTGATTACATCTGTTTACAACACTATTACGTCTCTCTGTTTACGACTGTCTCTTGGCGAGTCGTCGCTTCCTTAACTACCTCATTGATAAATTCGAGATTGTTCTGTAACAATCACTAGATTAAATTTTTAAATTTATTGGGAGTCGATTAATGACTAGAAACATCACTAGATGTTTCTGGAATAAACAAGACATCGAATGTTCTGTCACTAGACGAAATCCGAAACTTTCAGGAGCGTAACTTAATCTGTGCCAGCAAGTCCTTTATCTCAGCTATCTTTATTTGCCAGCTCTTTGTGTACACAAGCCACGCTATCATAGATAACAGGTTCATGACAATACATATTAGAAATCCATGTCGACATCTTGCATTATTTGTTGAAAGAACTATTTGTAGTGTTTTTTAACAATTCTTACTTACATTTTTATATTATTGTGGGACTTGTTTTGGAAGCCATTATTGTAGCTTACAAACTAGTCCCTCAGTAATATAAAAATGTAAGTGACAAAGTGTTAACCAATTACAGATAGTTCTTTTTCAATTAATTTTGATATCACTGTTACTAAATTCCTCCAATCATGCATAATCTTGCATTATGTTTATGGTTGGATTGTGAGCGATTTTCCTTTGTGCCTGCACTCATCATTATTATAAGCACTATATGTACATTAAGAACGGGGCCCTTCCATTATGCTGACATCACTACTGTATAAATTACATCCAAATAACTATAAATCAATGCTTATTTCATTTTTAAAAAAGCTGAAGTGTTAAATTCATATGACTTTCTCTAACCACAACTGTTTATTTTTATATAGCTTGCATACTTGTGATACTTTTATTTGAGATTCACCTTTGCAGAAACAAATTTAATACAGTTTCATTGCAGAAGCAAGAGGTGTAGATGAAACTGAATTTATAGTAAATGGAAGCTGCTATACGCTGTACCTAAAATTCTGTACTCTTTCTGTAACTTCAGAAGAAACAATTGAATAGCAACAACATTTTTAAAAATAATGACAAAGTTGAAAATTTTAAGACCATAACAACAAATACCTCAAAAATGAGTGATGCCATAAAAATAATTGCTTGAAATATATTGTGTGGTTTAAAGAAATCTACACCTTTGTTATTTCTTAATATTCATCAGTTATTCAAAATTATACAAAAAGTTTTCCAAAATTGATTTGCAAGTTATTCCCAGAAAATGCAAAATATAAACTAAACCAGTAGATCCTTTCATGGAAGTGTTGAAAACAGTGTTGTTGTATAAATTAAATTAATTAGGAGTCGAGATTCAACTGTATTGGACTCATCTAAAATTTAATAATTAGGAGTCGATTAATGACACAAAACAACACTTTTAAATTTTCCCGGAACCGGTTTCTGAGGCCTTCCCTCTATCTTCAGCCGGACATCGACTTGTTCTCATTGGTGTAGCTGGCAATATTTTGTCATCGGTCTCCTCTGGTGGCGGTTCGAGGAACTTGCTGAACAAATCTTTCTGGGGGATGTCGAAATTGAATAATTTGTTCCTATTTTTTGAACATGGGAACAAATCTTTATTTCAAAAAATAGGAACAAAGTATTCAATTTCGACATCCCCCAGAAAGATTTGTTCAGCAAGTTCCTCGAACCGCCACCAGAGGAGACCGATGACAAAATATTGCCAGCTACACCAATGAGAACAAGTCGATGTCCGGCTGAAGATAGAGGGAAGGCCTCAGAAACCGGTTCCGGGAAAATTTAAAAGTAAGTGTTGTTTTGTGTCATTAATCGACTCCTAATTAATTTAATTTAAAGCAGTAGAGCCTTGTTTTAATGAATTTTAGGAGCTATTACAATTTTCTTCTTAAGGGTTTTTCTCGAAAGTGGGTAGAATGAGGATGAGTATTCAAATATATTTTATAAATATTTACCATGGCCAAGGTGCCATCCTGACATTAAAATCTCCAGTTGACTCATATATATATATAATATTAAATTCTCCAATTGACTCATATAATATGAGGTGCTATAAGGTGCTTGCCACTAGAGAAAATAATTTTTTTTTAAATATTTGGTTTGGTCCTTGCTGCTATGCTTGCTCTGACAATGCAATCTATTGTATAGTTATTAAAGACTACTTTTTTTCCTTGCAGAAAGTGAAGATACAAGAGTTTGACAAAGAGAAGTTCAGTATTAAAGCAAAGTGTTATGGTGAAGAATTTCAACTTGGAAAGCACCCACAAGGGAGTGAAGTGAAAGCAATAACTTATTCAAATATGCAAGTTCATCAAAATGAAGGAAAAGCTGAAGTATTTGTGATTATTGACATATAAAAATACTACTTACAAATCTTGTATTTTGTAAATAAACCAATTTTATTTGTATTTTAATTGCAGCAATTTTGTGTTCTCTATGCCATAGAAGATTTGATTTCTCTAAGAACATCTGAGAGATGAGTAATTTTTTTGTGCTGGTGTAAATAGCATGGTCAGGGAATTGCATTCAGGTATGTGCATATTGCAATACAGAGGTTTATCTAATTACCAAATGTGATATAAGGTGAAGACCAAATATTTAACCTCTTAATATTTAAATTAGAAGCCACTTGAAATAATAAGCCAAAATCCTGATCAAGTTTAGTATTAGGAAGAATTTGAATTGATTGGTGACTTTTATATATCATACAAATAAGCAAGAGCATTTTGATAGTCAACATGAAACATTCAATGCCATGGCTGGGATTTGAACCACTAAAGCAAGAGCATATTTCAGAGATAAACCTTTGTTCAGCTGAGGTTCGTCTGGTTTAACTTGAAACATAACCTACTTAGTGCTACCCCTCCCTGTGACAAGGGAGGGGTGAAAAGTTTTGTAAACATATTGCCACTGCTATCCATGACTGCCTAGTCTCCATCAGACAGCAACAGATGCTGCAACCAGTGCAGGACTTGCTTATTTACAAACAGTGCTTTATATTGACAGTGAAATATGTTATCAAAACCAATGTTGTCAAGATAATTAAGAGAAACAAAGATAAGTTCAAACTGTATACAGTCGACTCCATAGCTGAATTAAATGGATATATCTTACCTCCGTGTCATTGTGATATGAATGCCATTGAGCTAATATGGGCACAAATCAATGAAGGAAGTAGAAAAGATGTACTGGGGAAAAGACAGATTAATTGATATTTTGGACAATTTCAGCATAAATTTAGAAGAAAATGACTCTCCAGAAAATCCCTAATGGATGGTATATCTATACTACTGCCATCTACCAGTAGATTTTAAAGTGCTGCGCTTGAAAGTATTAAAGAGTTGGCTACAATATAATTAAGCAGTCATGGGTTACCTACGCGGGCAATAATGCATTCTTTCTCTCTCCCCCCCCCCTCTCTCTCTTTAATTCTCATGTTTCAAGATAAACCAGACAAACTGTACATGTAGAAGTGATGCAATGTGGGATTAGGCAGTCATGGGTTACCTACAACAGTGCAGGCAATAGTGTGCTCTCTCTCTAATTCCCATGTTTCAAGATAAACTAGATGAACTGTACTGGCTCATGTTTGTTCAGCAGTGGAACATAGGTAAAAAAAAACAAAATAAAAAAGTGATCTCTGAAAACATGTTTCTAGTTATTAGTGTAATTGGTGTATAAAGGACATTAATCAATTTACATCTCTCCCAATTCACAAAATTACACTATTGTATTTGAATGAATGAATGTACCTTTATTTCCATGTTACATAATTTACAGTATTTCACAATATTTCTATTGTCTACCTTATCCTATCTCCTTGGCCCCTGGGTTGCCTGGCTCCCTGGCCTTTGGCTCACCTCAGCGTGTCCTCCCTTAACTTCATCCTTACTCTCTGCATTCCTTCTCTATTCTTTTCTGCTACTCCTTTTTCTTTCCCCTACTCCATTTCTCTTTCATCTTCTTTAAAAGTTCCCCCATGCTCTTATTCTTCTTTTGTCCCTTTCCTATGAGAATTCTCATGGCTACTATCTTTTTGTCCATTTTATCCCATTTTTACTCCCATACCTTAGTTCTCCACTCTGTGCACTTTGTCATATAATGCTCCATGCTTTCTTCTCCCCCACATAGCTCACATACTGTCTTTATCTCCCCCCTTAACCCCTTCAGTTGCTGTTCTCATCCATGAATGAATAAGAAATTTAATTTACTGCAGTCTTTAGTTCGGGGATGCGAGTATTGGTAGTGTTTCATTATTGTTGATTTTATGTGTTATCTCAATTTAGTGTTTATAACATTTCTTATTCATTCATATCCTGATGATGGGAGCCATGTACGCTCCCAAAACGTCAGTTTCTAATCGTCTTTTCATCTGTCTTGTTTCCCGAGAATATCTTGGATATATGACATGCACTTGCTTCCTCCTGTGACCGGTTGAATAATTACAAGCATTAGATAGCGACGTGCAACAACCCTCAAGCTTAGCATACTCATTTATTGTATATTTGTTATCCCTTGAGTATTAAACCTGTGAAAGATGGTGTTGAAACAGGTGTCCATCTGCAATGATGCATTCTGATAAAATTCTCATTTACTGCTTTACTCATTCAATGATTTTAAAAGTTTTCTGTTCTTATATGTTTTTTCAGTGTCTCTAGTGTGAGATTTGTTCCTATACACCTATTTTTTAGTTCCAAACAGAAGTACGCAGAGAGCATCACCCTTAATATACTACCTCGTCCACAAAATCTCCTTTATATCGTTCAAGAAATTATGGGCTATAGCAGAGTCTTGTTGAAACACCTATTTACCCTCTCATGTAAACCTCCTTCATATCATTCAAGAAATGTACCATAGCAGAATCTTATAAAAAAACACCCGTTTTCGCCTCTCATGTGACATTAAAAAAATGGTGCCTTTATATTGCTTGGTACCTATCTGAATTTATCTCTTCAAAAAAATATTAGCCATATTCATTGTGTTGTTATTGCATACCATATACTAGCCTTTGCATCATATAATGGAATTCAGACGGGAGATTTCTGTGCTCCAGTATTTATTTCGAGAAGCAACGTGATCTTTAAATAAAACCACATTTCATCAGAGAAAATTAACTGAAAATCAATAATGCTGTTAATATCTAATCATTTTTCATTATTAAG
This sequence comes from Mantis religiosa, assembly GCA_030765055.1. Lineage (NCBI taxonomy): Eukaryota > Metazoa > Arthropoda > Insecta > Mantodea > Mantidae > Mantis > Mantis religiosa. Next base: position 53,194,866 of record CM060956.1, read on the forward strand.
GGTTCATAATTCATGAACTTGAGTTACTTTGTATGGTTTCAGTTTTATAATTTTATAGCCATATGAATTTAAATTTTTAAAACACTTAACTTGCTATGTTACATGGTTTACAGACTTATTTGGAGAGTGAGTGAATGATGCATTATTTTAACAAGTTTTTCTTCAGTTAGGAATCCTCTCTTTGGCTTAGGACATTTGGGATTTAGGGATCTCATTGTTCTTAATTTATTAACATAATGGAACAGAAGGGAGTTTGTCTTGAAGTTGTCTACACATCCTGTGTATGACTTGGTTTTTACATAAGTGATATACATAAAAATTCTTTGTTCAAGTGTGAATTTCTTGTAATGTGCCATATCACTGGATTTTAAATTATACCTATGACATTTCTTACTGCACTATGTTTTATACTTTGTAGAGATAAATAGACTGCATCTTCTACACTGCACAAACAAGAATAAACTGACTGCATTACAGAAACCACTATCTTAAGGCAGTAAATATGTAGGCTATATTACTACAGCTGTCTGCTTACATGCAATTACCTGACCGCAGGGAAAGCTAATGCACAATATTTTTTCTATGTGTAATTGGGTGTACCAAAGCCAGCTTTGCTCCTAAATAAACTCTGCGCATAAAGCATATGTAACACTCTTACCTTATAGAAGATGCTGGAAATGTTATCCACCCTCGGCTAAACAAGCATTATATTGGGAGAACACATTCTAATTCACATGATTAAGTTGGCCCACTGTATGTTTCAGATTTCATTTCTGATATTTTGTTTCAGTTCTTCCAGTGTATGAGGATGTCTCACAAACCTTGTCTTTCAGATTACTCCACGAGTAAAAATCATACACTGTTAAATTGGGGGAGCGAGAAGGCAATGCACCAGCTCTAATCACTCTGTCTTCAGACACTTCCTTAATTTTATTCATAGTCATCTGCTGTATGGGCAGTTGCAGAATTTTGTTGAAACCACCCATATGAGTTATCTTCTGTCAATTATGATAAAATGGGGTTAAATGTCATTTTAGCATTTACAGTCTGTTCGTAGAATATTGGACTGATTATGCAGCTTGCACTAGCTAACAGCAAACAAAACTCCAACTTTCCTATTATAATGAGGAATTTCTTAAATGGATTTTCAGAGGCCCAGTACCAACTATTATGAATATTGACATGAGTGGAACCATGCCTTATCGGAAAAGAACAGAAGCTGTGGACCAATTAAACAGTCATTCACTGATGAAAGAAATCATTCACAATAATGTATGGACACTTGAACACTCTGAAATTCCCACCTGTTGTGCTAATTTTGGCATGGATTTTTTTTGGTTCAGGGTGGATGTTCGAGAAATTCAAACTTTAATTCACACATATTTCCCATTGCAATGACTGAACAACGGGCTAGATCATTGTCATGAAGAAACAAGATTTATTTTCTTTGCCAAATGAGGTCTTTTTCTTTTCACCTCATCACTCAAACATTTTAGTAAGCTTGCATAGTAGTTACCAGTGATACTTTTACCCTTTTCCAAGTAATCATTAGAAATAATTCTCTGTGCATCCCAGAAAACATTTGCCCATAACCTTGTTAGTTGACAAAATTGACTTTGCCTTTTTTTTGGAGTAAAAAATTCACTGGGATTTTTACGGTAAAGCTCTAAATTCTTAACAGCAACAGTTTTTCTTTGCAACTCTTGATCAAGTGTAAACAAATGATACTACCCATCTTGCACAGATGTGGTGAAAGCCCACAACATTACTTAAAATATTACCTGCACATTCTTTTGATATGTTTACAGGTCTCTACTATCTCAAACAACTTTAATTCGCAGTCTTCCAGCACTAAACAATGAATTTTTTTCAATGTTTTCTGGAGTTTTGACTTCCATAGGGCATCCAGAGCAAGGCTCATCACTAGTGTTCATACATCCCATTTCAAACTCTGTAACCCACCTTTTAGTCATTGTATATAAAGGGGTAGAGTCTTTCAAAGTACTATCCATTTCCTCCTTGATTTCTTTAGGCATTAAGCCTTTCAAATGGAAGTATTTAATCACTGCTCATTTTTTAAATCCTCCATTTTGGTTTGCCACAAAACCAGTCGTTTCGAATTTCTTCACAATCTTGTAAATCTGGAAGGAGGCACTTCACCAGGAATGTTTGATTGTACTCTGTGCTAATGCAGCTGGAAATAAACTTTTACACATGACAATGATTGCTCTAAAGTCAAAATGTTCAGGATGATGGCTGGTAAAATACTGCTGGGCAGAGTGCACACTGCTAGCCGGTAGTGGAGGAATCTAGCAAGGTTGAGGTAGAGGTGGAACACTGTGTGCTCCATTAGGTTTTAAATGAAGAACCCTGTAGTTGACAATGAGATTCCAGAGTATACATGCTTCTGTAAACAAATTATCTATAATTCAGGTGAGAGAGGGGGGGGGGGGGGGAAACACACATAGACACACAAAATTTTTTCCTGCATTTCAAAGTTGTAACATATGTTAATCACCAAAGAGAATATTCTAAGAAAAATAAAAATGTTTATTTAAAATAAATAAATTTACATATCTCTTTTGTGCTCATTATGAACAAAACCTGTAATAACACTTCTATCACTGAAGCGAACAAATACATACTTCCTCAGTAGTTTAATGAAAACTATAACAAGAACATATACAAATATAACAATTTGTAACTTAAAACTTCTCTTATCTTATAAGAAATGATGACACTTTTCTTATAAATTGTAATGTTTTCAGTTTGCATGTTTTCAAAACAAAATGCTATTTAATACATTGCACTTACTTACAAAGTATGTAAACATTACAACAGTAAACAAAATTGATGTCTGCACATTAAAACTTAATAAACTTCTTGGAAGCTGCTATAAATGATATATGCTATGCAATATATCCATATTTATTTCACAACCTTTGAGGGCAAATCAAATTTTGATGTTCAAACTAGGTTACATCTGTGGACATATCATAGTTATTTAAGTTGATTCATAGTTTTCTAATTAACTTAGTGTTGATATTAATACATCACTTGCAGATACTTTACAATAACAAGCAATTTTCAGCATGTAAAAAAAATCTTCTGTTAATGAGTCCATAACAGCTGCAACTTTGTCATTATGCAGCAGAAATGATTTAGGGGTTGCATCAGTAATATGTTGCAATGTAATCAATCTGACAATAGCCAGCTACACATGGCCACTACAATGTAGATAGGTACACAGATTCTTATTGTATAGGTATTATAATTGCAGAAGAAATTACACCATTGATTAAAAAGATCTCTGAACAGAGTCAACTGAATTGTGATGCTACAACATATCCTACCCGTGTTTGGAGCCTTTCTTCATTGTATATGTTGAGCACCTTATATACACAATTGTAATTTTAAATAACTACTGAATTACAGCACTTTCTTATAGACTTGCTCCAGTCTTGTGAAGCTTTCTTAGGAGAAAATATTTCAATTGAGGAGCAAGGAATGAATGTACTGTTTTATTACTTTACAGGAACATTTGGAGAAAAGCCAAAGAATAAACAATGTGGATTTAATGAAAGGTTTCCAATGGACAGAAACCTGTTTAAAGAAATGCCAAGTCCTATTATCATCAATGTGTTCTTTTATTCCATGCCATTCATACTTTTCAAAGCCTTGTGAGATTGGGTTTGATGTATATTCCATTTCTTTTAAAGATACTTCATGATGACATCCTTAGGCAAAGAAATGAAAGTAATAAAGTATGTACAACTTACTGAACAATTAAATTTAAAGGGAGTCGATTAATGACACTAAACAACACTTACTTATGTTGCAAAATAATTATGGGTGAATCTTTGACAACTTAGTTCATAGTATCGATGCATTTTTAGACACTTAATTGATTTTACTACTTTAGATACTATTGATCATGAAGTTGTTAGTTTCACTCATAAAAATACTATTCAGCCACAAGCTGTGTAAATAGTTATTATTTTTATTATAACTTAAACAGTTCTGTATATTTGCAAAAGGGATGCCATTTTATTAACACATGAATAAACAGAACTTCCTAACATAAGATAATTCACTGCTTTGCACAAAAATAATTTTTATACTCTTTTTCACATCTTTCTCATGATTGCTTAGTGCTTAAATTAATTTATCTCAGAGTTCTTTCGGAAGTTCATATTCATTGATATCTCCCTCCATCTTTGCTATCAATTTATCCTGTAGTGGTGGTCCCGCAATTAGCATATGCATTTACCAATTTCAGTATTAATATTTATTAAGAATAAAGAAATTAACATAGTATAAAATTGTGCATAGTAAGAAATAATGTAACAAGAATTGAGAATCTACTGGCGGGATCTACGCGCGATCACGTAATGAACTTTGAAATCCCGCCAGTAGATAATTTGACAAAAAAGTTCATAGTTCCACCACCAGAGAGAGCAGACAACAACAGATGCCAGTTGGAAAGAGATTGAAAATGGAGGCCAGGGCCTTTGAAACTAGTCTCTCATAAATATATGAAAAAGTAAGTGACGAGTGTCAATAAACCAACCACAAATAATTTTTATAGTGAAGTTGTGTTACTAGTGTTTAGTTATTATTGATAGAAGAAATCCATTTGTGTTCAGGGTTGAATTGCATTCACCATGGTGAAAAAGATATTCATAAAGAAATATGAAGGAACACTCTTCAAATTCAACAACAGTTTTGAAGAGAACCTGAACTTCAAGTTCATCCAGACATCAACAGAAATGTACCTATCACCTCCAAGGTCACCAATTCAAAATTCAACAGTTGACATTAGCTGAAAGTGTTATAGGCTGTGCAATGGTACTTTAACACTGAACTATTTGAATGAAAGCTTTGATGCCAGTCTCCTATCTTGGTCTGTTGAGTCATTATCACTGTCATCGTCATCACTGTTTCCATCCCATTGTCCTCAATTATAATTCTTTTTTTTAAATTTTCTCTTCCATAAGTGCATCTTTTTCTTAATACTCCTGTTTTATTTCAACCACACGATGGCATACCTTTTCCAATTCCGTTTGTCCAATTTGCTCAACAACACATTTGTCTTTCATTTTAAAGGTTACATTTCTGCAAGCAACCCATTGTTTGGCATCTGTCCCTACTTATTCTAGAGGATTCGGATCCGGATGTTAAGGAAGAAATCTTAAGATTGCATGGATATATTCTGACTACTTCGTCAATCAAAAAGTTCTCGCTAGGATCAATTTAATTATACAATTTTGTTTTGGTGCTATTTTAATCAAACGGGATATTGTGATTTTGTAAGTAAGAAAGCATATATCTTCTTAAAGAACTTGACGTTGGTGGCTTATCTACTTGTGTATTATGGTAAGAAGTATTATCTATTGCTAGCACCGAATTAAAGGGTAAACTTGGAATTAACATTGTGTATAACCATTTAACATAATTTTCATTACTCATTTCTTTATGAATACTTAATATGCATATGACTGTCACTTGTATGTATCACTTTACAGTCAACTGTACTTGGAGGAGGGAAGTGGCAGACAATTCACATGGCATATTGTATCAAGTAAGAGGTGTGATGAGTTTGCTGAGTATAGAAGTTGGAAGGAAACAGGAGAAAGAAGATTAGACCTTGGTTCACTGACTGTTCTATCGATGAAGGTCAGTGTTCTAGAACCATTGCACAACTTATAAGAAGGGTCTAACAAAATGTATTTGGAGTAAACTGTAGCAATGTATGGAGCACTAGTTCGACTCAAAATTATATTAATTTTATGCTTCATTGTAATTAATTAATAACCTCTGACAGCTTTTACTTCACACCACAGAAGATACATTCCTGTAAGTTAAAACTTATACCTTTATGTCTAAAGATTAAGTCAAAAACTGAATGTGAATTGGCTAGAAAGTTAGCTGAAACTAACAAAGAACCTGAAAGCATCCTCAATTAGAAAATCAAAACAGCAAAATTCAAAAGGGAAATTCTCTGTGAAAAACAGAACTCCTATAATAATTCAAAGTAGTGTAGAGACAGTGAAGCTAAGTTGAAATAAAAGTGAATCGAGAAGATATTGATACATTGCTTCACTCACACTTTTCTTTACAGGGTATGTTTCAAGAGCTGTTGCTCCCATCATCAGCTGAGTCTCGACTAGTGCAAATTGCAGTGTTTTCCTCCTTCTCCATGTTGTCAGTAAATGGCACAATGTATTTGTCAAAGATGTCCGATGGTGGAGTTTCAAAATTCATGATTCTATGACAATTTTTATTAATGAAGATTTTTTTTTTTCCCATACGGAAAGATCTGTGGGATGATTAACCTGTTTTATTAAAGCTGTCTCCAAGATAATATAATGTCTTGTATTTAAAAAATGAAAAGCAACTGCTGATGCATGTCCTGTGAAAAAGTGTGAGTGAAGCAATGTGTCAATATCTCCTCGATTCACTTTTATTTCTCCTATAATAAATTTATGGAAACTATTGACTTTAGGAAAGAAATAAAGTTATATAAGTTCAATACAATATTTTATAAAGATAACAATGTTCCTAAATATATAGAGATAAAGAATGAACAGATAACTAAAAAAATTGCCAATGCACATCATTCAAGTTTTACATCATCTAAAATTCCGAAAATATTTAAAAAGACAGAGGACAAAAAGAAGGATTTAAAAAAAATGTAAACCTAATCATTTAAATTCAACTTAAGATATATTCTTTTATGAATTTACAGCTTCAGAACTTGATAATAACTATTTGTAAAACAGCTAACAGCAAAGCTCCAGAACCAGACCAAAATTCATAAGTTTGGGGAAAAAAGCTAAAAACAAATTACTCAATTTCTACAATTATGTCTGGAAATCATCTGCTCCATCAAATTGGAAAAAAGCTATTAACATCCCAACACTCAAACCAGGTAAGTCAACAGATGATATAAATAACTATAGAACTATATCATTAACCAGACTTCTAGCAAGAATTATGAAAAGGATGATTTCAGCCACATTAATTTGGTATCTTGAACACTACAATCTTCTATCACCCTGCCAAGCTGGCTTTCAGAATAATCATACTACCAGTGAACAAGTAATTAAATTCAGTCAAGATATTAAACAGGGATTTAATAGAAAAGAAGGTACCTTAACCATATTTGTTCATCTGAAATCTGCATATAACACCATATAGAGATGCAATTTTACTAAGAAGCTACAACAGATGGGAATTAAAGATAAAGTGCTTCAACGGATATCAGAATTTCTCTCAGAGAATATTGTGCAACTTCTTATGGTTTAACATCAAGATTCAAAATAACCCAACTAGTTTTACCTCAGGATGCAGTATTTAGCACAACTCTATTAAATATTTATATTAACGACTTGCCCAAACACCTCCAACAAGTTATGATAATACAATTAACTGCAGAAAAAGCCCAATATCTTGGAATATTGTTTGTCAAAAATTAATCTAGAAAAAACATTTAAAAAAACTTTGCAATTGGTTTTCAACACTTCGTCACTTAAATGTTTATATTATTGAGATACTAGTTTCAGAAGCTATTGCATCCCTTATCTACCACAAAGGTCTATCTCATACAATGAATGCAGCCGCTTCCAAAACTAGTCCCTGAATAATATGTTAAAGTTAGTGACAAAATGTTAAAAAACCAACTAAAAATAGTTTTTTCAATTAATTTTGACATTACTATTATTAAATTCTTCCAATCACGTGTGATAGAAAAAATCAAAGATAAAGCAGCCAACCACTTTAAGATATTAAAAACATGTAGGAAATAAATGGGTTTGTTCAAGGTCCACATTAAATACTAATACATATATAACACCAGTTCTTAAGTATTGTGGAGAAGTACTGATAACACCACCACTTCAACTTCCGTCAAAATTTGTTGTATATGGTTTTTACTTATAAGTATAAATTAAAGATTATTAAAAGCAGAAGCATTATTAACAGTGAAGTATTCTTCATTTTTGAGTTTGATTTATGAGTCACTATGTTTACACTCAAACTTCACTTACTTGTTGTATTATTGAAATGTTTTCAAGACCATTCGATCTCATCCTCAGCTGTTTGGTGACTAAATGAACATTCCTCTTCTTCCACTACTAGGGAGCTCTGATCCCTCTGCCATCTGGTGTTAGGGGCACTAAGTTTTAATACTTCATTCAAAATTTATAACTTTATCATGGTTTTTGGTTATGAATATTTTTTTCCCAAATATCCAATTCTATGGGTGTACTTAAAGATTTTAACAGTTTAATGTTGTGGCCAATGTTGTGGTTTTCTGTCCAAAAATGGTGTGACACTGCAGATTTTTCTGTTTGTTTCAATTTTATGTTCCTCTGGTGTTCTTTTTGCCTGGTTAACAAGTTTCTCTTATCGAGATTTAACTGTATTGGAACACCACAGTGAAGCGAAAAATTATTAATTTTTAGATGAGTCGTATTTATTACACATCTGCTTCACTTTCCTACCTATTTTGAGGACATGTTTCGCAAATCATCGTTTGCATCTACGGCTCTTATGCGACTCGCATAAGAGCCGTAGATGCAAACGATGATTGGCAAAACATGTCCTCAAAATAGGTAGGAAAGTGAAGCAGATGTGTAATAAATACAACTCATCTAAAAATTAATAAGTTTCTCTTAGTTGTTCCTATGTAGCTTTTTTCACAGGTTTCACAATTTATCTGATAAATTCCCGATTTCAAAGTGTTGGGGATTGAATTTTTTAGTGGTTTCTTTAGCAGGTTCCTCAGACTGAATTTGTTTTGGGGTGCTAGTTTTAAGTTTAGTCTTTTGAAGATTCGTTCAAATTTTCTAAAAGCCCATGGATGGTAGGTGAATTTTCTATATTGCCAATTTTTGTTTTTAAGTGGTGTGAGAGTGGTATTTTTGGATATTATCTTGAGTTTTTCCTTTCTTTTCATCATGTTCCTTATGATGGCTGGGTTGAATCCATTTAATACTGAAGTTTGAGTGTAAACATAGTGACTCATAAATCAAACTCAAAAATAAATTAAAGAATTTGCAGTGTATTCCATTCTTGTTCTGGGCAGCATGTATAAATTGTTTCTAGAGCTAATAAATCTAGCTGTACTGTATCATTATGTGTGTGTTAAGCCGAATTATTTTAAATTGAACATGTAGATTAATTTCTATTTGTGAGAGGGGTACTTTTGAAAGATGTATTATTTCAACTTTATTATTCATCTGTATACTAATATTTCTTCTTGTTATGTATTTTTTTGCAAGTAATTTTGATGTATTATATTTTTTGGTTTTATTATGTACATTTTAGTATGTATTAAATGCAAGCGTTTGTAATTTTTCATATAACATTTCTGCTTTCACGATATACAGGTGAGATATTGGTTGCTATCTACATCGCAGTAATTGGTGTAGTTTTAATTCTTCCTGAACTAAACACTTGTAAAAACATCTTCATCAAGAACAAAGCAATATACGTGAATTGTGAAATTCTCATAACATGTCATCCATTTAACCAAATGTACAGAGGGCAGCATAATGCCATGTAGCAATGGCAGCCAATTACACAAATGATATTGGGGAACAGTTTCTTAGAAACTAGTGTTGAATATACAAGATATAAGTGGAGAGAAAAGCATTTAAATAATTTGTCTCATTGACTCATCACCTTAACTGGCTATTTCTTTAAAAAGTATGAATGGTGCAAATATTCGTTACTAGGAAAGTTTCAAATTAACCATTAGAATTAAGATTTGGTTGATAGTCAAATTCATTGTACCTGTTATGACGAGTGCTTTTCAAATACTTGATTTGGGGAAGAAGGCTAAAATTCTGAGGTTCTAGTCTTCAGCTTATAGTAAATTAAGTTTAAAGTTTCCACTTCCAATTGAAGCAGCTCTTTGAAGGAAGTACTGTAAACATTCACATTGAGGTATATCAAAATAAATAAGATGTAGATATAAATTCCAGTGCTGCCCATATGCTGCTCTATGTAACATGTTTCACATTCACTATTGAAATAAACTAAAGATTGTAAATAGTGCAAACCTTTTATTGTTCTGGAGAGGAATTTATCAACAGAATATATGCAGAATGACAAAAAAACATACTTTTTCAATTCATGTGGAGAAGTTTGAAAATATCCAAAGATTTCAAGTGTCAAATTGTGTTTCAGACCATATATTACCAGAGTTTGAAAACCCATTTTTGAGCAGTGGGAATTACCGGAATTTTTTCATAAGCATTTAAGAAATAAAAATAGAAGGAACACTGTGTGTTCTCATAAATGGAATCTGATGAAATTTACATTATTGTTCACTAGTAGGAGAAAGCAATTTGTGTTTAGCAATTTAGTATCTGCATGTTTAGATGCAACCTAATGAATATTTAACTTCTCTTGAAAGCTATTCATTTTTATTTCGTACACAGAGTTAATATTTTTACAATTATGATTTTTTTTTTTTGTGAATATTTTGAATTATTTTGATAACATGGATTTTGTGTAAAATTTAACACAACTGTAAGAGCATGTACTCATGTAAGTATGTATCTTTTTTATTAACAAATGCTTGTGTTAAGCCTCTACTTCGTGATGGCCACAGTATTTATGCTTATTTAAAGATCTAGCTTTTTTGATATTTTTATTTTCTTTTTTAGTGGTTCAGCTGTGCAGTTACCTGTTATTTTAATAGCAGAGTTGCTATCATTTTCTCTGCAAGGTGTTTTTGTTTGAGCATTTAAGTTTTTTATTCCATGGAAAATAATACAATTGTCAAGAATAGAGTTTTCAAGCTTAGTGTGAGGCTTCAGTTTTTGTATTCCTTTCTCTGTTTCAACTTTCAAAAGTTTGGAATTACAAGCAACGTCATATATGGTTTTATCTGTCTTAAATGGATTCTCTCTGAGATGATCACTATCATGTCTCTGTTCAATAAAACTTTCTTCAGTATCCTTTGAATACAAAAGAGAAAATCTGTGACTTGTACAAGATTCTGTTCTATTAAGTTCTGTTGTATCAACTTTGTCTGACATTTTATGAGCTGTAAGCTTATGGCCCATTACAGGTATCATTTTTGTATTGCTTGAGCATTTTTGTACTGTATTTAAAAGCTGACTTTTTGTAGTGTATTTATGAGAAATGGTATTAGTACTGCCTTGTGGTAGCATAGTGTTGTACCATGAATCATTTTTCTGAGAAATAGTACCCTTTAATCTATTTTTTTCTAATGCTGTCAATTTCTTAATCTCATCTTTCAAAAGTTCAGTATTCCTGATAGATTTCTTAAGGTCTACGTGAAAAGCTTGGGAATAATGCTGCATGTTAGAATGAATCTTGTGCTTATTAACTGACATTTCAGAATTAAAACCTATACTATGATTTTTTTCTGATCCCCTATTTAGTATTTCAGAAGCTCTGTATTTTGAATTTTTTGAATATTTTTGTAATGAACTCTTGTTACAGTTCACTATGGATACTTGTTGATCACAGTTGCACTGCTGGTATCTCTCACATAAATGCTTACTATTATTTATATTTTCCTTTCTGCAAAGGTCATAAAAGAAATCTGGAATTTTACACATTCTTTTGCTAAGTTCAGAACCAAGATGCTTTGTGTTATTAATAATAGGATATAATCGTTCTGGTTTTAAATCAGAAACAAAGCTAGAAAGTTCACTAGAAGAGCAGTGATCGCTATATGGCACCACATATATACCACTGACACTTGTATTTCTTTTTGCAGAACTCAGGCTCGTGAACAATGCTGTGGGTTTTATTCCTATGCAGTCAATTCCTTCCTTTCTTCTGCAACAAATAAAATAACACATTAAAAACAATGATTTACCTTATGAAATCAAATGATAATGTATTATCCTGAAAGAACTGGAATGACAAACTAAAAAAGGAACTTAACATACTTTGATTCAGTACTGCAGTTGCATTCCAAAAACACAGCCATAACAATGACTGGAAAAGAAAACATTAGTGCTGCTTAACTATGGTAAACGGAGAAAGTATGGTTTGATTTTATTTGATTCAACCGTCCCTATAGGGCCTCTTGGAAATCTCATTCTACTACATGTGTAACTGTAAAACCCAGTGAGCTGTGTCCATCACCTCTGACAATTGGGTGAGAGTATGGCAGTGGTGTGAGAGGACATAATGGTTTTTACATGGCCTCTGAAGAATGTTGGGCCTTAGGGATACTTACTGTGAGACAGGAAGTATTGTACTGTTACCTATAAATTTAATATTAAGATTTTGCCAGATATACATATCTTGAGGTCCATTAATCCAAAGAAAAGCTATTTTTTTTTAAATATATCATTTACCTGTTTTAACAGCTTAACTCAAAAACGAAAATTTGGTTAAGTAACACTTCTGGTATTTAGATTTTGCATCATCCAAGGATGTGATACATATTTTTAAAAAAAATCCGTACATCCCAAATTGCTCTTTAAATGTAAAAATGTTTATTGTACGTTTGTTCCTAAAATTTGCTTCATTTGAATGTAATAGCACATGTTTAACATATTTGCATGAGAAACAAAATGTATATATTTAATTTTCTGCAAGGTATTATTCTTTCAGAATAAATTTTCTGTAATTTTGTACAAAGTAAGAAATAGATAAACTTACTACACAAAAAATGTGAAGGGGTTTAATGTTCAGGATTGGACAAAGTCATTCTCCTTCTAGTTTCCAAACTTGGATACATTAAATTAATTAGGAGTCGATTAATGACACAAAACAACACTTTTAAATTTTCCCGGAACCAGTTTCTGAGGCCTTCCCTCTATCTTCAGCCGGACATCGACTTGTTCTCATTGGTGTAGTTGGCAATATTTTGTCATCGGTCTCCTCTGGTGGCGGTTCGAGGAACTTGCTGAACAAATCTTTCTGGGGGATGTCGAAATTGAATACTTTGTTCCTATTTTTTGAAATAAAGATTTGTTCCCATGTGGACAGTTCTTCTTTTCCTGTTGTATGTTTTAGTAATTTTGGTTCTGGATTTATGTTGCACCAGAGGAGACCGATGACAAAATATTGCCAGCTACACCAATGAGAACAAGTCGATGTCCAGCTGAAGATAGAGGGAAGGCCTCAGAAACCGGTTCCGGGAAAATTTAAAAGTAAGTGTTGTTTTGTGTCATTAATCGAATCCTAATTAATTTAATTTATACAACAACACTGTTTTCAACACTTCCATGAAAGGATTTACTTGGATACATGTTTATTTATTTTTTTAAATTTACATCCTCTAACATTAAGTCATAGCAGACAAATGAAAATGGGTGAAATGATGCTCAAATGAGCCCAGGGGGTCCGTGGACCTTAGAGGTACCAGACATTCATCTTTCAGGATAAGGGAAAAAACCCAGAAAAAGCTTATCCTGGTAACTCATCTGAACTGAGAGTCAAATTCAGGACCTCTTGAACATGAAGCAGACAGCAACCTACCATCTATGCTACTGACGTGGGCAAGGTTAGCATGATTTTAGGCGTTCCATTTTCATGATCTTTTCTCCTGTGCATAACAGACAATTTGGTAGTGTTGAAAGGCTAATTCTATAGAGATGGGGCCACATCATGGTTGAGTGGTTAGACTGCTCGAGTCTCACCAAGGCAGCCCGGGTTCAATCCCAGGCAACTGCAAAGTGAGATTTGTGGTGGACAACATGGTGCTGGGGCGGGTTTCCTCCAGGATCTCCAGTTTCCCTCGTTATCTCATTCTAACCGGTGCTCCATCTTCATTTCATGTATCAACAGTGTTACCGCCTGCAGTTGCGCCTGTAGTAAAAACGGGCGCTAAACAAAAATGGGCATTAAACACTACACATTTATGGAGATAACTGAGGTAATGATCAATGATGAGACTAAACACTGAAAGCTTGTAACTGCTGATTTTCATGGTAGTTTTGGGATTATTCTTTGAGTTTGCGCAATCTGTATCTATTTAGTTTTTTTACACATACAGTAACAATTCTTATGTTTATAATATGGTTGATTCCTGTGCCTCCAGGTCTTAGTTACTTAGAGCTACTTTTTTTTTGGGGGGGGGGGGGGGGGTAACAATCTTAAAAGGGTAATTGTAAATAAGGTTTTCATTATCTGTTTGTGATAAAATTTCTAGCTTTTCTACCAAGGATTTTTTATTGCTTTTGGTTTTTTTCTCGTAATAATTTTAAAATTTTGATTAATGCTTAGTACCCTTTGTACCTAAAATGAAATGAGTAATAAAAGCATTTCTGCAAAGAAGACAGAGGACTAAGCTTTTGTAAGAATATTCTGTAGAATACAAGTGAATGTAACACATTATACTTTGTTTTTATTGATATAGTCAATTTAGATACATTTGTATCAAAAGTTATATAAGTTATTTAAGTTTTATTATTTACAATCATTTGCCTAGATTAATATATACGAAGATATACTATATTTTTTAAACTTTCTAGGAACTTTGAAAAATGACATTCTTGCATTTATAGCGATCAGAGCAAACAGAAATATGCTTAGTCATTTATTTACTTTTTTACTCCCCAATTTAACATAAAAGGTCTTCTTTGGTAAGAGATAAGGTTTGGGAAATTATACAAAAACATATCAACATTATGTACAATAAACATCAGTCCTCTATTTCATGAATTCAACTTTTTCTTTCTTAAGTGTATTCTATGCATTCAAAGAGTACGTTTTGTCTAATGCTCAGGAACTGACAACCAAGTCATTCAAAGTCATTCATCTATTACTAGTTATGTATAGATCTGAGTTCATGCTACAGAGATGACAGGCTGGATTATCAATTTGATGACAATTTATTTAAACTTTGTCCGCGTAGGGATGTCAACTTGATGAAGAAGTTCCTTCCTTTGCATTGGGATACCAATTTGGTGTAGGTTTTTGTATTCTGTAACTTTTTATTTCCCTTTCGTCGGCCTAGCCACAGTTGGCGAGTGATAATTAGATCATAAGCTGTAGTCTTGGATCGATTATATATTAGCTTCATTTATGAAATAACACTTTCTGTATTATTAAAGATTGAATTTCATTTTAAAAAAGCTTAAATTTGTTTAACATACAATTAAACATATATTATTTACAGAAATTCTTCTCTGTCAATGAAACTTTTCTTCTCTCATTGCAGAAGGCTTTTTTTTTTTCCCCCATCACCATGGTTACATGATTTTTCACAATTTCCTAAATAGCATTTGTATTATCTATTCCATTTGCTTCAATGTGTGTCTCTTTCGTTTTATCACATTAATATTTCATTAAATAACCATTTGGACATTCCTCAGATTTAATTAACATTTAAAATCAATAAACAACTTTTGCTGGGGGCTATATTTAAATAACAGGGGATAAATTATTTTAGTTAATTGATGGAAATTAATCATTTCTTGATACTAGCCGTATATAGGCTAAGGTTTTTGATAGTCAACATGAAAAATTCAATGCCATGGCCGGGATTTGATCCACGGATCTCCTGCTTTCCATCCAGTCGCTCTAACCCACTGAGCTACTATGGCCAACTTGCCGTCATGACATTAAATTCTCCATTTGACTCGTATATTTCCCCGGTAAACCACTAGGGGCTCTTGCATTTGAGATACACTGTTTGTGGTGACTTATTATCGTAAGTACTTGAGTCCCAGGCTTCATCATTTAAATTATTTAAAGGCTAGAGTAAAGAAATGATTAATTTCCATCAATTAACTTAAATGATATAGGGTAATTAAAAAAGCACACTGGTTTTGGATTAGTACAAACTGTTTGTTAGTTGTGACATTGCTTTGGATTGTTGCTATATCCACAAACATTCCAATTGCCATTTTAGTTTGAATTTCCAGTTTCTATTGTGCAATATCTGCTTAATTGTGATAACTTATCAGAATGGAGGAAGTTATACAGCAGTTTTTAGGCGATTTTATGCAATTCTAAGGCATAATGAAGCATCAAATGAATCAACAGTTCGCAGACTTATGAAATAGTTCAATGAAACAGGTTCAACACAGAACATTAAAACAGTCCTGGGCATCATTGCAAGGTCGATCAGAGCAAAACATTGTGGTGGTTCATGACAGCATGCTATTAGGCTAGTCAGAGTGAATTTTAAAGACAGAATTCTTGCATGTCAGCGCAGTAGATGAGGTCATATACTCCACATCATTCACCACACCTGAAACTGGAAGGTGTGATGAACATGTTTATGAATTTTGTAGGTGTATCTTGAAAAAGTACAGTTCACAGTTTGATGTAAAAAAACTTGCACTCTTTTTGAATGACCTTGTATATATCTATATGCAATGTCCACTTAGAGTACATTAAAATTAAAGGAGAATGGTTAAAATATCATTAAGATACTTCATTTCATTAACTGAAAGGATCAACCTGTAAAACACTTCACTAGAGTCTGTTTTACCCAATGTAATAGCCTAGAAAATAAGGATAATTAGCTAAATGCTATCTTGCCATTTAACTGCATGCTACAAATTACTGCTTACCTGTCTTCAATCCAAGATGATGTTAACATATTGAAATGAACCACAGAAATTCTGCTTTCATTTTGTTTGCTTGTGCACATGTCTGTCGGTATTCTTAATGTTTTCAAGAGCTTCATTCGTTTTTCATTCACATACACTTTCTCCTGTAATTCAAAATAAAACAACTTTTATACACTCACAAAATCTAAGCATATCATTCCTATTTATTAAGTAACACTACCATTAGTACAATAATCAACATAAGTAAGCCATCTTTTGTTGAATAACTGAGTTTTATTGACAATATGGATGATTTTTTTTCGAAGAATGTCTCAGTGATTTAATTAGCATGGAACAAATGAATGAAATTGTACTCTAATTACCTGCATGAAGCATGTGCAATTGAAGATATGCACTAATTATAATTATGTGAATGTGTAGCTTGTTAGAATCTGAGAAGTTTTTCTTAGTTTAGTTGTATAAATTTTGGTGCCATTTTCCTTCTTAACCTTTCTAGCTTAGCCTGCTTGGCTCCCAGACCTTTTAGCATTACTGAGTAGCATACTCGCCCTTCCATCCTCTACTCTAGTTTGCTATCTGTTTCCCTTTGTTATCCCAGCATATTTTCTTTTTCCCATCTTTACTTTTCTCAACCATTTCTCTTTAGTTTCCAAAACAAGTTCCCCATATTTCTACTTCTACTTTCATTTTTCACTCTCACCATTTTTATGACTATCAGTTCGCTTTGCATCTTTTCCCATTTCTTCTCCCATACTTCCTGTCTCCATGCTGCTAGCTCTTTGCACTGTCAGAATATGAACTGTACTTTCTGTTTCTCCACATAATTCAGATATTTCTATCCTGCTACTTCTTAGTCCCCTCAAGAACATTGATTCTGTTCTAATCCAAGCCATTCCTTCCCTCTCCTACCTGTTACATTGGTCTATGTATCTTTCTCTTCCCCATTCTGTCTTTATTAACCTATAAAAGTTTAATATTTTCTGTGTTCTAGCCCTCTCTGTATTTACTGTCTTTCTATATCCTCCACTCTAGTTCTGATTATATTCCAAAAACCTTCTACATTCCTATTTTCTAGTCTCCATAAATTGCCCATTCCTATTTCTTCCACATTTTTGCTGCCTCTGACCACCATATTTCTCTACTTCCCTTTTTCTTTTGTTGATTAATACATACCTTTAGGATTTCATAATCTTTTATCAAACATTTATACCAAAATGTTAGAACTCTCAATTATTATACCTTTCCCCTCCCCTTAATTCTACTAAGGCTACTTCACCTGGAGCAGATCTAGGCAATCCCAACACCTCTTTAGTAAATTGCTTGTATAATTGGTCTATTTATTATTTTTTACGTCCCCCATATTTCTGCAGCATACAACATCCTTGACTCTCAGAAACTAATTGTAGTTGGTTTATTAATACTCGTCACTTACTTGTTTATATTTATGAGCGACTAGTTTCAAAGACATTCGCCTCCATTTTCAATCTTTTTTCAACTCTTTCCAATCTCTTTTGGCCAGTTGAAAAGATATTGAAAATGGAGGCGAATGTCTTTGAAACTAGTCTCTCATAAATATAAACAAGTAAGTGACGAGTATTAATAAACCAACTACAAATATTATTAAATTTTAGATGAGTCGCGTTTTTTACACATCTGCTTCACTTTCGTACCTATTTTGAGGACATGTTTCGCAAATCTTCGCTTGCATCTACGGCTCTTGTGCGACTGACGCTAGATCCAGCGGTGTGGAATTTAATAATTTTTCGCTTCACTGTGGTGTTCCAATACAGTTGAATCTCGATACAACTACAAATAGTTTCTGAGATTAATTTTGACGTCACTGTTACTAAATTCCTCCAAACACATATATCCTTGACTCTACCAGAGTTCCATACATTATCTCTAACCATTTGCTTGACATATCGAGTTTCACTTGCATGTCCTTATTCTTGCTATTGCTGTCTTTTCTTTGGCTACCACCTTCCAGCCATGCACTTTCCATTCTCCATTAATGTTCATCCTAACCCCCAAGTAATTTTTATCTGTCTAAAACCCATTGAGGCATTATGCTAAACACTTTTTATTTGGTATCACTTCAGAATACAATATGTTCATAAAATTGTTTCAAAGTGGAAAATATCCAACTAAAATATTGTTATAGCAGCTGTAGTGTTTGTGATCCTTTTCATTGTGAACTAAATACTAATCACAACTATTAACTTTACAAAATGACACTGGGTTGCAATTTGTATCCAAATGGTTTAGAAGTTATATATTATGTGCATTTCCTGACTATTTTGTTTTATGTAACTTTTGCATTTTAATTAGTTACTCATATGAAATAGTGCAATGGATAATCTGTACTTACTTTCAATTTCTTATAGATGTTCCACAAAATATCTTCCTTTCCAAGCAATCTTAACCCAAGATATATATGGGAGTTAGGATGCTTTCTGCAAATAAATATAATCAACTCATTTATAACTTTATAAATCTCAAGCTTCTAGTCAAGATTTGTTAATATGCATATTTTTACATATTTATGTCTTCCATAGATATTCATCACAATGGTGCTATTAATTATGATATATCAAATTTATATCACACTCGAAGCTAATCATATTTCAAAATATGCAGTTGAAAACCTCATTTTTACCAAATGATATTACACAAATACAAAGAAGTTGCAGGAGGCTTAGAAAGCATCAAGTAGGGTCAAATTCAAGCTGTATTATATCAATGCAAAATGCAATAAGAGGCTGGCAGCACTGTAAAGTTAAGGCACTGAATTTATGCTGTAAAACTATTGGCAAATGAATTCATCTTTTGGCAAGGGATGCTGGTATGAACCTAATCTTTGAAGTCACTTGTCCATCTCTCTACCTTTTTCGTTTATTGTGTCAACAGTGTTACACAAAAGATACACTATTATGTGTTTCAAATGGGAAGAGTTCTGGCCTGTAGTGAATCAAATGCATTAATGCACACAGCGCTGGCACCTAGTTACCCCACTCTTCTTATATTTCCCTCTCTCTTGCACATGTGCAGTCTTCTTGGCACTAGGCGTAAGGGAATGCATACTAAATTTTCTAAAGTTTTATAATAATGAAATTGTTGAAATCACAATTCCAACATGGATATTTGCATATTATGCAATGTTTTAAATTCTATAATTGTAATTATAGTTTATGAATTAACATATAGATGCGAATGTCACATCAAGAGACAATTCGTCATGGTCATTGTCATTGTTCAAATATTGCAAATTTAAGATGATAGGCTCCAAAATCTCGTCACATATTATTTCTTTCAAAAAGTCGTCTTCCTGTAGTTTATTTGCATGCCTCATGCAGTTTTTCTGGTCTTGTTGTGCTCCTTGTCAATTTCTTTGTGAATAAATTGTTCAGCATCAGTCAGTTTATAAGTATTTCTGTTTGCAACATAATTTGAGCCCACATTAACTCAATTGGATTGTACTGGCAGTGGTAAGGGGGAAGTTGGATTACCTCGTGTCTCATTTCAATTGCAAGTTGAACCAGCTGATACACTTTTTTATGGTTTTTAAATGGAAGAACAGCTGAATAATATTACTTTGTACTCTCTAGAGTAAATAGAGATTATGAACCATTCATAAACAAACATATAATGTGACAAGTCACGATCTGCAGATGCACCATTCTACAAGTGAGCTAGAAGTGTAATTCCTTTCTTGGAAGTGTTGAAAACAGTGTTATGATAAATTAAATTTAATAAGAAATGTAATTAATACAATTTTGAGTCAAACTAATACTCAATGCTCCATTTATTAATAAATGGAGCATTGAGTATTAGTTCGACTCAAAATTGTATTAATTTTGTGCTTCATTGTATCATAGTCCTTAAACAACAGAAGAAATGTAATGTTTGCTCTCACTTGAATTTAACAAACTCCTTGGCTTATTCAAAGTATTTCTTCTATCAAGTCATCTCAAATGTTTACATTTCAGTTCTAAGTAATTACAAATATATATAAAAGCATACAATGCCAACCAATAGTAATATCTATTATAGTGATTACGTTGTGATTCATTGTTATAATAGTATTTTATTTATTTTTATTAGGAAAACTATATGAGCTACACATATGGGGTTTTTATGGTTATGTTACATTCATTACTCTCTACCTTCCTCATGGATCGGTTTTTGCAAAATCTGAACCTCTGTCTTAGCAGGACTAGTATTCATCAAGCCATCCATTGAAGGCTTTGAAAATGTCTTTGACTAAATACCTTTCTGTCTCTAAAGCAATGGTCCAGAAATGGGAATTCTTTTAGCGTGCACACTAACAAACCACTTGAACACAGAATGATTTAGCTCATCATACTCAGTAGATTTTGTTATTTGTTTCACATGTCCTGATGTTCCCTTTAGCCATTCGTCTTTGTTTTTTTTTTTTTTTTTCCCAAAACCTCATGAATATGAGTTTTCCCCACTTTAAACAACACGGTTAATTTTTTAGCTGTATGTTTGTTCTTTTCTTGTTCAATAACCTTAATTTTTTCCTCCAGTAAAGTGTTATGTTTAGAACTCAATTTACAGAAGTTGTGTACTTACAAACTATGTTTTTAAAAATCAAAGTTCACAGTTTTCTTCCACTCATACTTTAACACTTGTAAGAACAACACTGAGTATGAATGCACTGCAAAACAGTTGCACCCTTATCATGTGTGTTGGAAGAGAGTTTAGAGAGCTAATGGTTTGCTTTCCCTTTTCCTCTAAGGATTACAGTTTATGACTATGGTTCATGGAACTTCGGTGCAAGTGTAGCTGTCCTCAAAATTATTGCACTTTTTAAAATACGTATGCTGTAACCTATTATACATAAAGTTATCCATTTTAATCAGTTATTTACATAAACGGTTTCCAAAAAATGTTTCCTCATTAGGAAACTTACAGTATTTTACATAGAAAATAGCTCCATTCCAAAACTTATTTTCCATTTTTACAGGTTTCCGGCATATAAGTTTCCGTTTTAGGCAGGTTTTACTGTGTAAGGTAATTTATTTTTTGAGATGGACTTCAATCTAGAATGTTTCTTGTACCATCAATTGCTTTTTCATGAATGTCAAGGCTTCATCTGAATAAATAGGTGAATGAGCTCTGAACAGATGACAGAGGCATATTTTACTAATTTACTTTAAATCAAAATACACACACTAGCAAAATAAAAATAAAATGGAAAACAGAAAAAACAAATTAAACAATAATAATAAAATAAAACAAAGGTCTTCCCCCACCAAAAAAATAAAATCTAGCCAATTCAATTTGAAGTATTTCAAAGCATTATTTTACTTAGTATTTTGCATAAATTAAAAAAAAGTTATGTTCTCTGTAATTATCAATTTATAATTTATATTAGCTTATACATAATTTGCAAAAATCTCATTTTTGTATATTCATCTTATTCAAGATAAATCATAGTTCACATTAATCTAGATAAATATTCGCAGAAATGGTTTCATTATATACTTTATTATAGATTCACAGGAGAGAAAATAGCAAGTCACTGTACACTACCTTTGATTTTACAGCTTCTTTACATGACCTTAAGTAAATTAAAACAATTATACAGTGGAAAATTATAATAACTAATATGTCAAAAACATGAAAATGGGTTTACATAAACTGCTTATTTTAGCAAGGGCTGTATTTTCCATACAGTAATATTTTGTCCATCTAGTTCAGCTTTTGTCCACTGAAAGTGAAATTCAATCAGAATGCTCAACACTTCACAGGATTATTATACAGAAAATTTGAAATGTCCATGTTATACTTTGTGTACCTCAAACATAGGATATTTTAATCAAAATTCTTATAGCTATTTTTGAGGAAAAAAAGGGGAGGGGGCGAATTATCATGTAAAGGGCTGTTTTGAGGTGGAGAAATTCTCTTGAAAATCTTCTCCTGGCATCCTAAAACAATGTAACACAAGCACAAAATATCATGAATAAATTTATTATTTCATAGCCTACAAACCTAGAAAATAATGGTTATTCGTCTTGTCACTAACCATGAAAGCCAACAAGGGAACTATCACTATGCTCATACCTGTATTTGCTTGAGAGTTTGATGGCATCATCTCTGCTTTATGTGGGGCCTGTATACAACAAAACTGCTGCAGTGTAGAATCACAATGTCCAAAACTGAAGCCTGAAAAGTGCCACAAGTGACCACTTGCAAGTAGCTGCCAGACATCCCTTGTGAGCTCTGTGCCACTGCTTCTTATGTATGTCTGTGAGTAGACGCTCCCCGCAGGGATAAACAATCCCTCCCATACAATGCTGTGTTATTATAAGTTCCTACATATTCTGGACACATTTTCGGGTACTTCCAGTTATACTCTGCACCCAATTTTTGGCACACAGGTCCTACACAGAACAGAGATAATACCAATAAACTCTTAAGCGAATACAGGAATGAGCATAGTGATAGTTCCTTTGTAAGTTTATACAAAATTTAAATTCATCTGACTTAATTTTTCAGTTCTGCTGTTGTGTATTGTTTACTTGTATGTAGGATTCCCTTAAAAAAAAAGTTCTTAGGTTCTGGGGACCAAAACAGGCACTGTGGTGAAATTTCAATATTAGGTTTTGATATGAATATAAAACTTCTTCACTTATCTGTTTTAAACTCCAGCTTAGGCTGTGATGGACACATCACAAAACTAGCCCAGAGGACAGCAAACAGACGACAGTTGGATAGAGGTTGAAAACGGATGCAAAGGATTCCGAAACTAGTACCTCAATAATATAAAAATGTAAGTGAAGAAGTGTCAAAAAAAGCGGACTACAAACAGTTTTTTCAACAGTCTTGGAGGATTCGTCAATTAAAAATAGATAAGTGAAGTCTGTCACAAATTACTGTAATTTATTTATATTTGTATTGTTTTAGTAATTAGCTTGAATTTTTTTTTTTTTTTTTTACAAAACACTTCCTCTACTTAACCCTTTCTACAGACTTCTAAGCATGTGCATTTAATGTTAATGATTTTAATTTTTCTCTTTTATAATATAAATAAATTCTATAAGAGATAAAAGCTTTTCTTTAAAGGTTCCTTCTTGAATGGTATACCTCAAAACATAGATACCCAAATTGAAGGCGAATCATGTTTTCCTTGGGAACCCCTTATCTGTGACATATCTGACATTTTCAAAGTGGATGCAACTTTTCTGCTATGTGTGGAAAGCGCTTTACTTCAAGTCTGAGGGGTGCTGGGGTTGTACTATGCTCAATTAAGCTGCAAGCATTGATGTACAGAAGTCCAAATAAATCATTGTCTTTTGTGGGTTTAGAGCTCTCTTAATTACTAAACAATTGTATATGGTAATATCCAGCCGATATAGAACTATTTCTATACCATTTAACTGTTTTGTGTAAAGAGGAATATGCTTGCAAAACCTGATCTATCAGATCTACCCAGATGCATATTGTATTCCTGAATAATATCAGGCTTGAAAATTGACAATTTGTTCTGAGACGACCAGGTTTACACTGGAAGGACCAAATGTAATTTAGAAAGTAGAATGAAAGAAAATTTTTGACATATTAGGATAAACAGACTGATAAATTGGCAATGGCAGATCATTTTTGGCCATTTAACCATGAAATAAATCCAGAAGTTTAAAGAAATTAAATGGTCCGACAGATTCAATGGTTTGAGAGAAAATATTTATTTTATAAAAATAGAAAGCATGTAATACTATACTGCCAATTGAATCTGTCTTTAAGTTGTTTGATTTTCAGAGTTTGGTAATAAATACAAAAATTATATAACAGGTAGGGGCTATAACGATGACAACAGAAAAAACAGTGACTGAAGATGCAAAAGAGTTTTGTGAAACTAGTCTTTTAAATTCTGTGAAAATTTCATCAAATTTCTTAAGAATAAGTGAAGTTTGTGACAAATAATTATATTTTATGTCGTATCTGTTGCTTCACTGTTATCTTCTGCTTTTACGTATACATATTAATATTTAGTTTTATTATTATTATTATTATTATTAAATAAGACAGCTTTTTAATAACTGAATACACTGTACCCACACTTGACTGTTTATTACTCTATTGATCCCACCTAGCTTTAACACTGAAATGGTAGAGCAAACAATAACTTAAAATTATAAAATAGAAGTACTGCCATTATACATATAATAAGTACACATGCAGTAAATGATCAATAAAATAATTTATCTCTCACATTCGGCATAGCACACCGTCGAATGTCGATATATGACTAATCCAGTTCAAAACAAGGTCAGTGATAAAAGTAATATAAACAAATATGTCTCCACTACCACTAAATCACGTGCTATCGTGCCATGTGCTTGAGAGCAAAGGAACCTCCTCTTTACTTCGTTTAAGAATTAACATGCATTTCAGATAAATCTGTTGCGTAATATATTTCATTGAAACAGTTACGAAAATATATAAATTTGACAATTCTCTTCCAACATATAAAGACATATCACCATGTTAAATAACGAAGTAATTTTTACCGCACAGCAGTCTGCACCACAACAGCAGCAAATGAGATGTGATAAGGTCACATGACCATTAAGAGATACGGGACAAGCTTACGTGAAACAAGGATTAGTTCTTCAGACGACCACCTCCCTCTCCTGGCGCTGTTCAATGAGTTGAATGACATCCACTATTGGTATTTCGAAATTCATGGCTCTCTTTCTATTCTTAAAAATGTTTATATTTTTCCAAACTGTTAATGCCCAATACTTTTTTGCTGGTACCAAAAGTTTGATTTCTTTAGAAATATTATGATTTTTTTACCAAAAATGATGGGCTATGGCTGATTTAACTGTCTGTTTGTATTTTATGCATCTCATGTGTTCTTTCATCCTTGTTTCCAAGTTTTTTTGTTTTTCCAGTATATATTTCATGACAATCCTCACATTTTACACTATAAATTCCTGATAATTTGTTGGCCGGACTGGTGTTTTTGAGTGTTTTGGGTGATTTAGTGTTATAACTCATGCTGTATTTGTTATGTGGAACTAGTTGTATATGAGAATGACGGAAAATGCTTTTCAATTTATTAAAAGCCTTAGGATGATATGTACATTTGCAATATATTTTCTTTAAGACATCAGCTTTTAACGTACTAATGTCCTTGATGGTTTTCCGTCTTTTATGTTTGTTTATCATTTTTGTAATAAATTTTGGATCAAAGTCATTTACATTTACAAGAATATAACGAGGAAGTGGATCACATAAAATATATGAGTTGGGAAGAGATTGAAAATGGAGGCCAGGGCCTTTGAAACTAGTCTCTCATAAATATATGAAAAAGTAAGCGACGAGTGTCAATAAACCAACCACAAATAATTTTTATATTAATTTTGACGTCACTGTTACTAAATTCCTCCAAACACACAACACTACTTACATTATTATGTCCAATATCTCTTCCATAACCTCTTCTCTTGATGGAAAAACACATGTTGATGATGCATATGTGTTATCCAAGTACAGCACATTTACATCCTGTACAAACAAAATTTTCATTAACTTTGAACTAGTTGGTGTTCATTTGGCTCTTAGAAGTAAAGAACGCCACTTTACCTGCTTCCTAATTATGCTTTGTAGTATGAGATCTGTACGCATCTGGTCATCATAGCGGAAATCCCCTGTATATAGTATATTGCCGAAGGAGCCTGAGGAAAAAATAAAGGTAAGTTGTCCATATTGCTCAATTTAATGTTTTGCACTACTTAGACCTATTGTTTGATGCTTAGAGCCCTTGAGATTACCTTTTATTGGTATAAAATAATTTGAGATATTTGTTAATTTTATGTCACCAAGTTAATTTTGGTTAAACTTAACTTATACTGTGAAACGTAGAGTCAGACTGAAAAATTCAATGCCATAGCCGGGATTTGAACCACGGATCTTCTGGTTTCCGTCCAGCCGCACTACCATTGTGCAACTATGGCCAACGTGCCGATATGACATTAAATTCTCCAACTGACTCGTATTTTCCCGGTAAACCACTTAGGAGTTCTCATAAACACATGAGACAGCTACCTCAATGGCGACTTACATATTGTAAGTACTTTAAGGCCCGGGCTTTATAGTTAACCTACACACGGCCAGTGTGAAAGAATAATTAATTTCCATTAATTAACCTAATAGTGGTTAACCTACACACGGCCAGTGTGAAAGAATAATTAATTTCCATTAATTAACCTAATAGTGGTTAACTATAAAGCCCGGGCCTTAAAGTACTTACAATATGTAAGTCGCCATTGAGGTAGTTGTCTCATGTGTTTATGAGAACTCCTAAGTGGTTTACCGGGAAAATACGAGTCAGTTGGAGAATTTAATGTCATATCGGCACGTTGGCCATAGTTGCACAATGGTAGTGCGGCTGGACGGAAACCAGAAGATCCGTGGTTCAAATCCCGGCTATGGCATTGAATTTTTCAGTCTGACTCTACGTTTCCACAATTTAGCCTACACACGGCCAGTGTGAAAGAACAATTAATTTCCATTAACTTATACTGTAAAGGCAAATCTTGATCCTGGTATTTTGAATGTTAATTCCAAAGAATCCTAAGTATAATAACAAAATAACTGCTTAAAAAATGATAAATGTACTTTCATGTGGTCTGCATGAATATAAATTATTGGTATAAGTATGCAATTAAGTTTGTATGAATGGGAAGTTCCTCATCCAAGTAATTACTCTAGTGAGATTGAAACCTAGATCCCTAAGATAAGAAGGCACACAAATTACTGCAGAAAAGGAAGTGACAAAATTACAATAATTACATCTGATAAAAACCATAGCATTACATAATGGTTTTACCATGGACTCCATGATCAGCAAGATAAGCAAGTTCAAAATAAATGGTAAAACTATAGAAGACACACCCAAATTTGAAGTTATCCAAGAATTTTAAAGGACAGCAAATTCACATATCACTTATTGGCATTCAATATTCAGCAAAGTATTTAAGGAGCATAACAATTCTGAGCTGAAACAAGTACAACAAAGTTACTGAATACATTACACAAATATAAAAAATAAGGTTAGAAATATCATTAACAGTTTTTTGATATTTAAATGATATTTATCTTCTTTTGTATAGTCTTTATTAAAACCATGAATTAAAGCAGTATTAATAATATGTTTATATTCTTTATTAAATTCTTCTTTATTCAGGGGTATATTTATTAATCTATACATCAAACTATTAAAAACAGCAAATTTATGAGAAAAAGGGTTAAAACTTTTATTTTTTATGTAATTATAAATAATGAGTAGACTTCCTTTAAATATAAAAATCTAATTTGTTATCATTTCTTATTATCTTCAAATCTAGAAAAGGGAGAAATCCATTAATTTCAGTCTCTAATGTGAATTTTATAGCTTTATCTTGTAAATTTAGTAATTTTAAAGCATTGTTAATTTGTTTATCAGGAACAATAGCAAAAATATCATCAACATATCTATACCAGGTTTTAAAAATCAAAGGTAATGCTTTAGTGACTTGCATTTCGAAAAAACTCATAAAAAGATCAGCAAGAAAAGGTGAAAGAGTATTACCCATTGCTAAGCCAGAAGTTTGTTGAAAAAATTCACCATTAAAAGTGAAAAAAAAATTTGATCCAAACAAAAAACAGGAATGGAAATTAATTATTCTTTCACACTGGCCGTGTGTAGGCTAAATTGTGGAAACGTAGAGTCAGACTGAAAAATTCAATGCCATAGCCGGGATTTGAACCACGGATCTTCTGGTTTCCGTCCAGCCGCTCTACCATTGAGCTACTATGGCCAACGTGCCAACATGACATTAAATTCTCCACCTGACTCGTATTTTCCCGGTAAGGGAAACCAGAAGATCCGTGGTTCAAATCCCGGCTATGGCATCGAATTTTTCAGTCTGACTCTACGTTTCCACAAAAAACAGGAAGTTTAACAAAATCAACTATTAAGTCCTCATATAAATTTATTGAATTCAACCACTTTTTTAAATAAATTAAGTTTTTCTCTAGGAATACTAGGAAATAAGGCAGTTACATCAAAAGAAATAAGTTTATCAGCTTTAGATAATACAACACCGTCAATCTTTTTTACTACTTCAAAAGAATTTTTAATACTTAAACTTTTAAATTTATCAAAATTACTCAATTTTTTATGTAACCATTTAGCTAAATTGTAAGTTGGCGAGTTTATACAATTAACGATAGGTCACATTTTATTTCCAGGTTTATGAATTTTAGGAAGGGCATAAATTCTGGGTAAAACAGGATTACTAACTTTTACAAAATGTTTTTCTTTGATATAACTTTCACTTCAATTATTTTATTAAAATTTGCAATACAAGATTTTAAAGGGTCTTTATTAATTTTTATAAAATCTTCACCTTAAGTAAAAGTTTTACTAATATCAGATTTATCTAAAATTACAGTTCTATTACCTTTATCTGCTTTAGTGAAAATTAAAAGTTATTAGTGAAAATTAATCTGTGAAAATGGATTGATAGATTTAATAGTTTGATAGAAAATATTTATCTTAAAAAATAGAAATCATTCTAAAATACCATCAAATCAATTCTGTCAATAAGTTTGTTTCACTTTCAGAGGTTTGTAATAAATACAAAAATAATCTGTCACTAGTGGCAATAATAATGTCAAAAGAAATAAACACCTATGCTGAAGATGCAGATGATTTATTTGTGAAACTAGACCTGTGTTCTATGAAGAATTTATAATTTCTTAAAAAGATAAGTGAATTCGTAACAGATGATTATATTTTATTATAATACAGTTAAGTCTTATATGTGTTTGGAGGAAATTAGTAACAGTGACATCAAAATCAATCTCAGAAACTATTTGTAGTTGGTTTACTAATACTTAGAAAGAGATTGAAAATGGAAACGAATGCCTTTGAAACTAGTCTCTCATAAATATAAACAAGTGAGTGACAAGTATTAGTAAACTATAACTAGTTTCTGAGACAGTTAAGTCTGTTAGGTTTTAAACATTCTTTTCTGTTCCCTACTGTACAATATATTAGTTTAGTTTCTTAGGTAATAACACTGCAGCTTGGCTGCAAAAAGGACATATAGTTCATGAATGCAAGACCTTATTGCTTGAAAACTTGTTCCTGGAAATAAAATAGAATGTGAACACCATTTTAATTTTAATTACACAATAGACATATATTGTGTTGCATGTTTATAATTAATTTTAATCTCCATTACTGATTGTGTTGTTGTTTACAAAGGTTGGTGAGAAATTATGCTGTGATTGATGATCATCCTGCCACGTGACTGCCTCAGTACACTGTTGCCATATTTACTAGCTGTCCATCTGCAGCAGGAAGAACGATATCTGGAAGCTGTTTAAGACAGTAATGGCCTAAATATAATACTTAGAATAATTCTTCTTCTTCACTTCATGGCATAGGCAATCAAGTGCCTGTTCCGCCTTTGAAGTCCTCCAGCCATCGTTTCCTGGGTCTGCACACCGATCTCCTACCTTTAGGATGATACTGTAATATTTGTTTTGTAAGTCTATTATCTGGCATTCTTTCAACATGTTCCTTCCATTTTTGTTTGAGATCTTTTAACCTATCATTCATACTAAAAATGTCCAGCTTTCTCTTATATTTTCATTTCTTATTAAGTCCCTCTTCGTGCATCCTTTCACACTTCTCAAGAATTTCATTTCTGAAGCCTGTATTTTACTCTGTTGCTTTTTAGTTAACGTCCAAGTCTCACTTCCGTATGTCAGTATAGGTACAGCCATAACTTTGTAGAACCTTAATTCTGTTTCTTTATGTATTTTGTTTCTAAATGTTCTATTTATTGTTCCACACACAGAATAATTAAATCCATAAATAATCACAGTACTAAACACTATCAAATACTTCATTGAATAAAATCCTTATGAATAAAGAATCAGATCAGTGCATGCATGTAAAAACATATGTAAATTTCCACTGATCCTGTAGCTGTTGCCATGCCGAAGACATATGCCTGACAATGTGTTCTTATGCAGCAATCTGATGAGCCCTTACCCAAATAACCACACACTGTCAATTGCAAGGTAATTTCTCACCAACTGTAATGCTGACATTTAACAATACAGCTATTACCTCTCTTGCTACTCAAGTTATTTCCAGGTGGTCTTACTCAACCCAAAACTGTTGTGATAACTAAAGTGACTTTTTCTCCAACAGGAAAACCCTTTAGCTGATCAATTAAAATTACTAATATAAACCATGGTTAACCTACTCACTCTTTCTTATTACATCTGCTGGTGTAACTTGCCCTCACTGAACCCTCTTTTAATTCTTGATATAACAAAGAGCACTTCTCTCTTGTATTTCATTTCTCTCTCTCTGTTAAGCATTTATAATTTGTCTGGTCTATATTATCAAATTTGATTACTTATGCTCAGGGCCCTTTTTCAGCCGGAACACACCAGAACGCATTCTGATAAACTTTTACAAACTCCAGTGAAATTTAAAATTCAAATTACCACCCATATTGAATGCAAGAGTTTGTATTCTGTCATCATCGTTGATGCAGAAGGAATTCTTTAATATACTGTGCTTAGTGCTACCATCTTCCATTCGCTCGCCTTGATAGCGTGGTGGTAGAATGTCTGCCTCACGTTCAAGAGGTCCCGAGTTTGAATTTCGGTCAGGGTGAGTTACCTGGATAAGGTTTGTTCCGGGGTTTTCCCTTATCCTGAAAGACGAATTTCGGGTAACTCTAAGCTCAATGGACCCTGGGCTCATTTGAGCTTCATTTCATCCATTTCATTCATCATCCAATATGACTTAACGTTGGAGGAAGTAAATTAAAAAAAAAAATTATCTTCCATTCGTTAACCCAAAAATGTCTTAAAGCTGCCTATCACATCATTTCCATTCCTTAAAATTAGTAGGATTAGAGAGTGCAGGCTATACATGAGCAAATGGCAATGCAAGGGTAAAACAAGCAGGCTGTGGTAAGATGCAGTCCTCTTATGTGCATGAGCTTGATTATATTGCTATACTGTTATTTTCCGAGAGTAAAGGTTAATAGGTTAGCAGCAAAACTCAGAACTAGAGTGATGTTGTCAACATGCACAATGCATGTTTACCTGTCATTTAAAATAACAAATTGGATAGGAAACGGAAAATAACAGAAAGCATCCCTTTTTGCAGAGAATGAATTAACATGATTAAAATTATGACGTGCATGTGGCTCATTTCAAAGCTGTTAAAGAAGATGAAAAAAATGACAGGTCTGAATGAGCAATGTACGAAGGTTTGTTAAATAAAATAACAAACGTAGATTGTTTTGAATCTGAGACTGATGTGCGATGCCCTTCAGGAACTGTCAGAACTCAATTTGGAACTTCAGGCATGTGATATTACACCCTTTACTGCCCACAGAAGTATATTAAGGCAGATTAAAGTATTTGAAAGTAGAAAAGTGAATGGTGGACCATACTATCATGAAGCTGTAACAGTAGTTCAAAACCTAAGTTCGGATAAATCAATCTGGAGAAGAGGGTATCAAATTGATCCAATGTGAATCACTACTCTCTTGATCCTAAACAGTTCTACAGTTGTCTCATACAAAGAATGGAAAATCGTCTTTTGTCTGAAGATACACAGCTGCCAGAATGGACAAAAGTGCTGTATGCAGCATGTTGGCTTGACAGAGTCAAAGAAAATGTGACTTTTGGTGAGAATGAAGTGCAAAGTTTATGCAAGAAACTTAGGATTCCAGAGACAGGTACTGAGGGGCTATTGTGAGTTCTTGATTTAGAAGAAGTTGCCTGCTGCATTATTACAGCTGGTGAATACCACTGACAGTATCCCTATCAGTACTGCTGAATGTGAGCGGGGTTTCTCTCAGATGAACCTAGTTCTCACACCAACAAGAGCATCTCTCTGCAAATCAAGACCTTAATTACATTAATATTCATCAAGTTGGTTGGTCCTCCTCTGCGTGCTTTCCAACCTTTACCATATGTCAATTACTGCAAGACAAACATTTAGCGAATGACATTACGAGCAAAGATAGAGCACAAGAAGATGGTAGTGCCTACGTGATGATACCTACGTGATGAGTGCGTTAAGATTTTATACTTTGAAGCTCATATTTTTGTTGTACAGTATAACTGAGTGAGAGAGTTTCGGTAAACTTTTTTACATAAAAAAGCACTGCTTATGCTTATGTTTACTACCAACTAGTTATATTCATTGATATAATATTAGCATCTATCATATGTTCAGAAATAAAAATTAATATTAATATCACTGCATATGCTGAAACTCTGCAATCATTAAGACTGTATATTGTCTTTCAATATGGGTTTCTGTTAATTGCATCCCTTCCACTTACTTCCATGGAATTTAACCAGTCACTTTACTGTCAGATAATGCATAATACTTCTGTTGAAATCAACTTCAATTCTAATTTTGCATACACAACTGAATTATATCTATCTCTATGTTAGAACCAACCATGAGAACACAATGATTTTGTTGTATAGGTAAATGCATAGCAACAGTCATGACTAGTAGCTTTAGCAATGTCAACTTGAAACTTAGAGCCATTCATAATATAAATTAAGCATAAGTATAACATGAACTTAAAAAATATGAGTATATTAAATGTATTGTAATAATAATAATAATAATAATAATAATAATAATAATAATAATAATAATAATAATAATAATAATAATAATAATAATAATAATAATAATAATAATATTAATAATGTTTATTAGCCCATAGACAAGTTGTGCATGTTTCGAGCATTGTCAATCAATAATGGAATCTTTCACAATGACTCACATAACCAAAAATAAATATTGAACCAAAGGTAAGCTGTAAAGCTTGCAAGGTCCAAGTCAATCATGAGAAACTAGCCAATTATAGACTGATTTTCCATTCTACCACCTTGCAAAACATTTTCTGTTCCCTCGTGTTGACTCAGTGTCTGTAAGAGATTACTAACCAGAAATTGTGGTATCTATAAAAATTACAACAAAACTAATTGAGATAGTAATAGTGCTCTTTTGAGTTGAATGTCCTTAAACCAGCAGTTGCTTGTTGATCATATTCATTCATGAACACAACCTTTTTCGTTGTGTGTACTGTTGGTGCTCATTTTGCAGGTCACATATTAACTCAAGAGTTTTATTCTCTCTTACAACTGTCTGATGTTTAATTTTCTGCTTCTCATTGTGAATGACATATTGTGTTACGTTTATACCTAAGTTTTACATTATTATTCCCAATTTTTATTGTGAATGGACCCTAATAAAGCTAACAAAGTTAAGCACTGTCCTTGTTAGAGCAATGCATTAGTCAGGTTTACTATGCTTTACTTACCTTGAAAATAAAACATTACAGCCCCTGGACAATGCCTTGCATCAATTAAGGTTACTGTAAAATTATCTTTGGAATATGGATTTTCTATTATCACCTCCTCATTGATATTTAAGGGCCGTAAAAAGTGTTTGGAAATCTACAAAAGAGAGAAAAATCAGAAAGTTGCAATATTTTTATGTCACTTTCACTTCATATAATAATTTTCATTAACCGTATCTTTCCACTCCACTTTTATGGCATCCAAACTAACTTTTTACAAGTTATGGGACAGAAATTTAACAAGTAAATTAACAATAAAGAACAAGTTACAAATGCAATACTATATAATTAAGTTTTGCATAATGAACAATATGAGTTAGGAATTTAACTAGGACCAAATGTTATACGTAAACATGTAGTGTTATTGAATCATATACTGTAAAAGAGTTATAGTACTATTATCTTTCTCAGACTACTTCGATCCTGTTGTAAACAAGGTGGATCCAATTCTACTCACCACATGTAGGATGCTACATGTAGGCACCTAGTTTTATAACAGTAGCAGTATAAAGCAGCACAAACTTAATGACAATAAATCAAGAGCACTTGCCACTTTTTAACTGTTTTTCTTGATTGTGTCTTACTATGGTAGAAGGACCGGTCTGTCCCATGATGAAAAGCTTATCACTGTGAGCTTGTGAGGTATGTGAGATGTACGGGGAATACAGCTGTAAAAATTAACTGCACTATAACCAATAAAAAAAAAAAAAAAAACCACACACACACACACACACATGCACACGGTCACGTTTTAATGTATTAAAGTGGTGTTCACCATCTAGTTCCTTGAATGTAATAGGAAAACTGAAAATAAATAGAAAAATTTTAAATTTATTTAAAAAGGACAAAAATTGGCATTATTCAAATAGGCAGCCAGACCTTAAGGCAAAATATATGTCACTTCCAAATACCTCCTTTTTAAGTATATTTATGTTCTGACATACATTCTTTTCAGCCATGCTTAAATGTTTAATATTACTAATTTATCATATAACACTTGAAACATCAAATTAAATGAGTTAATGATGTATAAATCATATAATTTACTTTAAATTGGTATACAGAAAAGTGCCTAAATTTCTTATTTATTTAATAAAATCAATTGTTTTATTCTTTCTAGCAATTTTTTTTTTCTGATTTGTTTCTAATAACAAAGATATTTCTTATAACACATGTACACATACTAATTTGATTTCCATTCATTGGAAACTAGTTTCAATTAGTTTGAGAATTTAACGCATGCTGGCACGTTGGCCATAGTAGCTCAACCGGATGGAGACCAGAAGATCCATGGTTCAAATCCCGGCTATGGCATTGAATTTTTCAGTCTGACTCTACTTTTCCATATTTCGTCCTTCATATGACTAGTGTGAAAGAACAATTAATTTCCATTAATTGACCTAATAGTGGTGCAAACTACAAAGTCCGGGCCTTAAAGTACTTACAGCATAGCAAGTTGTCATTAAGGTAGTTGTCTCATGTGTTTAAGAGAACTCCTAGTGGTTTACCGGGAAAAACACGAGTCAGTTGGAGAATTTAATGCCATGCTGGCACGTTGGTCATGTAAGTCAATGGTTAAGAGCCCGGAAGATCTGTGGTTCAAATCCTGGCTATGGCATTGAAATTTTTAGTTTTGACTTTACCTTTCCATTTTAAAAATAGCCTGAGTTTTTCTTTCTCCTTTCTAAAGAGTAGGATATAGTTGGATCAGTATCTAATCAGTGCAGTATGACTCACTATATATGTACATAACATATTTTTATGTGTAAAGGCCCAACGCTGCACTTAGTAAAAAGGAAATTTTTGCTAACATGCAGACTCTAGTAATAACTGATTAGCTTCTTATCGCTGTATAAAATATGGCATGCTTTAGAGTTACAAATAATCCTAGGAATGGACACTACATCTCAATTTCCTACAAATAACAATGGCTGGAAGTATTGCCCACACTATCTACATAATATTTACAAGCAGAGTATAGCTAGAAACAGAGTTAGATCACCTGCAAGATTTCCATTCAGCACAACATATTTGGTGTGCATCAATCATGTTGTCCTGGAAATCTTGCAGATGCTCTAAATCTGTTTCTATCAATGTTCTGCTTCTGTTAGTAGACAGTGCTGAAAATACATGGAAATTATACCATAACTATTATAAAACTGGTAATTTTATAAATATGTTATAAAAATGAGATTCTATTTCATGACATACAAATGAGAAAAAAACAATAAGCATTCTGATTCCAGTTCTCTTGTTTTATAGTTACCACCACTTTCTGTGGACATTCAAATTACCAAGGCAGTAGAAAGACATTTCGTATAAGCTACAAATAGTACTAATCTGTCACTCACCTTAATCACTTCTTCCAGCCACTTAGCATTACTGTGTGATGTGTAAATAGGAAGCCACCAATGGTGTTTCAGCTTTGCCATATGGTCAGCATGGCAATGTGTCAAAAAATACAAAAACTAAAATGAAAAATAATGGTTGTTTCATTGCTACTGTAAATCAGAGTGTACAATTATGTTTTCCTTCTTTGCAACTCTTTTTTTTTTTTTTTTTTTTAATTTACGTCCTCTTAACATTTAGTCATATCAGACGATGAATGAAATGGGTGAAATGATGCTCAATGCGTCCAGGGTCCATGGAGCTTACAGTTACCCAACATTCATCTCTAAGGATAAGGGAAAACCCCAGAAAAACCTTATCCAGGTAACTCACCCTGACCAAGATTCGAACTTGGGACATCTTGAACGTGAGGCAGACATGCTACCATCTACGCTACCGAGGCAGGCTTTGCAACTCTTCCAGGATATATTACATCTTAATAGTATTGTCAGTTGGTAATTGTAATGTTTTTGGAGGTAAAACTAACAAAGTAAATTTAAATTCATTAAGGAGAACTAAATACAGAATGAGCAATAAGGCAGAATGTCCAATAATGCCTTAATTTTTTTGTTTATACCAAAATAGCATCTAAAAGTTTCATGAGATGAAAGCACATGATGCTGCAAATAAGATTAGTTAATTGAAAAAACTCTTTGTAGTCGAGTTTTTGACACTTTGTCACTTACATGTTTATATTATTGACAGACTAGTTTCAGAAGCCATCGCTTGCATGATCAACCTCTTTCCAACTGTCTGTTGTCGTCTGCTCTCTTCCTCTGGCGGTGGAACTATGAGATTAGTTGAGATTAATATAATTTTGAATCAAACTAGTACTTCTTGGTCCATATATTGCCAGTGTTTACCAAGAACTTATTTCATTAGGACCATCCTAACATCCTCAGCTAATGTCAACTTTTCAATTTTGAGTTAGTGAACTCCTTAGAGATAATTTTGACACTACCTCTGAAGAGAACCCAAACTTAAGAGTTCACCAAGATACCAATAGAGATGCCCCTAATAGCCTACTCCTATGTGCGTTTTTTTTTTTTTTTTTTTTTGAAGTTAACCATTTTCAAGATATTCCTTTTTAGATTTTCAAATACTTAAGCCTGTATCAAATGAGAATTTTTTTCCCCTGGTGATAATGCACAAAGAGTATGGAACTTCAACGCTCACTGTTAAAAACATCCTGACTCACTTTGCCTACAATGAAATGTCACAAGTCACCAAACAGCTGAGGATGAGATCGAATGATCTTGAAAACGTTTCAATTATACAACAAGTAAAGTTTGAGTGTAAACATAGTGACTCATAAATCAAACTCAAATATGAAGAATACTTCACTGTTAATAATGCTTCTGCTTTTAATATTTAAGCCTAACATAGTTTATGCCAGAAATGTCAGCAAAATTATGAAAGCCAACAGGATGCAGCCCATATCGGAAGCCAGGAAAAAAAAGGGCCTTTTATTTCTTGATTGCTCATAAAACTGTGCAATATAAGTAATTTGCCCCATCTCACATTCACTGGTGCACTGAACATACATCTCATCTTGTAAATGGCACTCAATGTCACAATAATCTTGCTTATTGCAGCAATAGTTCTCTTTATACCTGTAGATCACCTAAAACATTGATTCAATAGCAATGATTAAAGGAAAGGTCTAAAAGCTTGTTTTTGAATCTCAGACTCTAGCTGAGAGTTTGTCGCAACACTCTCCCACCATTCACATGCTATCACTGGGCAGCACATCTGCCTCTCAGAGCTTAATGGCCTTGAAGGGCTGTTACAATGTTCTTACAATTTGCAACTCTAATATAATCTTTAACTTATACATATCAAAATATAAATGTAACACAATTCATCTTTCAAGTAAACTAAAATGCAGTTTAAATTATAAATGAGTTACAATATAAAATTAATCTGACATATATTCCAAGAGCATCTCATATTTTCTTTTTCTCCCTCCCATATCTTGTGTAAATGTGTATGTACATATAAGTACTGTGGACCATATATCAATAATTATGAATATTTCACAAAATTATTTTATATTTAAGGATATCTGCTTTGATTAAAATGAGTAGTTACCTTTCCAGGTGTCCAATAATCAACAGCAATACATGTGTTCTTAATCACATGTCCATTCGACATTATTCTGAAAAGAAAACAACATAGTTTAATGTTTAGATGATTTTCATGGCTATGGTGATTAGATCATTTGGGATGATGTTGAACTTTAGTTATATTTTTAGAATAAAATATGTTATATTATTAAAAATAATTTAAATAATAGTTTACAATCAAATAAAAGAACTAAATATAATAGAATGCATATTAATTATCTATATTGCAATTGGTTAAGCAAATAAAAGCAATTATTAAGGCTGCTAAGTAATTATTCACCTTAGAAATTGATACAATTTATGATTTCGTCAAGAAAGAAAAAACAAGAAAATTATATTTGTATACTATTTACAAGAAGTTAGATACAAACAGTATTTATAGTAAGTTTTGCAATGTAACCATGTGGTTGAGTAATATTTAAATACATCTGTTTACTCATACCTTATTTACAATCAATTTAATCCATTTAAAACCAGTCTAAATTTATCACATTAGGATATTCTTTCCTCAGACTGATTCAATGAATGGCTTTGCATTATTTTATGTAGTAGATTTATTAGTTTTAATTAATTACACATAACTCTTTTCTCTTGATAAAATTATCTTAGAAGGTTGTTTGGAGTCAATGTTAGTTTAAGAGCATGTAACCAACTCATCCATCCTTCTTTCTCGAACACATGCTATTTTCCTTTTTTTTAAATATGCCAAATTGTTCTTAGAAAGTGGGTGCTTTACATTATACGCAATAAAAGTCTCGAATAATGGGTGTTTCAGATCCTTTATTTTGATTCATTGTTCACAACGATAATCATAGAAATAATGAAAATAGAACAAGAGAATGCCAAAACTAGTAGTAATATACGATAACCTACGTGTGTGTCAAACTGACCACTGATATAACCTATTGCCTAACAGGGACCTTACGAAGTACACACCCCCTTTATACCTTCATGGTGTTTACCTCTTGTAAGCCCAAAAATTTGTTATAAGACACAAGTATAGCTATTACTGATTTAAGTATCTCATTTTAAAATGTCTCTTCTAAACTCATAAGATTTCAATACGGTAATGATTATATGGAAACAATGTTGTAACTTCATTACCACTTGCTAAATCTCAGCTTTAATATCCAATGAATGCACCATTACTGTTATCTTTGCAGCCCCATAAATAAATATAATTCAATGTCTTTGTTAATTGTACAGAGAGTGTATCATCAACTGTTTCGAAAAGGAGTTCTGCACGTTAACCTTATTTTAATTTTCCACAACAATCGCCATTTTGCAGTACCAGTGCCATCTACTACCCTCTTTAAAAGTTTTGAAGTGAGCGTTGTAACGTAATACTCAAATTATTTCGTATGTTAAGTCTTTTGTAGAACCACTACCAATATAAATAGATATAAATAAACCAAAAAAATTATATATGTGATAAAAATATCAACATTAAAGTTTACTTTGTTTGAAATAAGCGCAAGCACCAGCCAAATAAATGCTAATGCTCGCTTAGAGGCCTTTGCAGGAAATACGTTATTTGCGGGAAATACAATTTCGCGCCACATTCATTGTTGCTACTGGCTGTTTTTAGCAGATGGCTGGGTCCACGCAAAGTTGAATTGCGGCTAGTGATTTAGAGTCGCAAATATTTAACATTTCTCGTGCTGAAGACTTTATTTCACTCATAAGCTATGCACAGTGAACAGGAAACTTATGTGATGCTCATACACATAGCAAAGCTATTTACATAAGTGTAAATTTACTATTTATTATGCGGTGACTGAGGCTTGTACGCCAGTCGCAAAACAAAAGACTACACGTTCGGTGCGGGGCATCATTGCACCTTTTTTTGTGAACATGTAGCGATTACAGTAATTTTGAGGATATGAAACAGAATTTCAAGCGTTGCTGAAGTTCCTTATCAGTCCTCTAAAAAGTAAGTAGTTATAATGGAAATACTAATGTCATAGATGAAAGCATGCTTATGGAGAGTACAACCACGAGATGCTGTTTGGTTTTCAAAGCTCATAGTTGCTTCAGCGTAATATTTCGGTTTTATTTTGCAATCTTACGACATTATTTACTAGATATTCCAGCTATTTTATTTTTACACTCGTTGGAAACTTGGTGAGTTGGGAGAATTTCCACTGATGCTCCATCTTAGCATTCCCTGCACAAAAGATGTTAGCCCCGTAGCTTACGCAAATGTTTGATAATTTCGCCTCATTTGATAAGCATTAGTATCTTTTGAGAGAAGCAACGAATATGTTTTCTCATCGCCAGTTGAAATGAGACAGCACATCAAAATATGTCATGCACAAGAACGAACTAATAATCTACAAATTTCTGAAGACCCTAGGGGGTGGTTTGTCGTGCAGTCCTTTATAGGAATATGTGGACTTAGTTATGTTTAATAATATAGCCAAGATCATTAGTGCAGTTCGGTTTGCCATTAATTACTCTTGTTTGGGATGCTATATCAGGCATTAAACTAAACAGCTCTTTGCAGTGAAGTGCAAGGCAGAACAAATGATTGGAAAATTAGTACCAGTTCAAATAAGCTCTAGTAATCTCAGTGCATAGTTAATTTTTAATTTTTTATGTTTTACAGTACTCTATAACAAGTGTGGATGTACTGGAGTTCAATGCTTCATATAATCACTGTTGCCATGATACTTGACCTTAATCTGTTGTTTGTATTTTGGTGAGCATTAAAGTATGCTTTGTGCTTGACCAACTTGCGTTAAGTGCACTGCGTTGTTAATAGTCATTTCATCACTTGAGAACTGCATACTTGTGCACATGTGCATTTACAATACTTGTTCACTATTATTGCACTTCGTAACTTATACCTTTGATCTAGCTGTCCCTCATTCACTGAAAGTGTTTGTATTTTTATTTGTAAAATTTTGACAGTTTCTGTGAAGAATTCTGCATTTATGTTTCAATAGTCAGTTTTTTTTTTTTT
This sequence comes from Mantis religiosa, assembly GCA_030765055.1. Taxonomy (NCBI): domain Eukaryota; kingdom Metazoa; phylum Arthropoda; class Insecta; order Mantodea; family Mantidae; genus Mantis; species Mantis religiosa. Next base: position 53,236,312 of record CM060956.1, read on the forward strand.
TTTTTTTTTTGTGCTTGCTCACTTTCAGTTTGCATTTATTCAAACAGTAGACTTACATAGATATAAACTTTGACATTTTCCTGTAAGTGTTATGAAACTAAATATTTATTACTTTTTCTGAGCAACTGTTTTAATTTAGGTGGGTGGAATATTTTAAGAGGACAATTTTTTTTTAAAGGAGTATAGCCATGTAATACTGAAACATTTGTGCAAAATATGGTCCTATGCTTTTCTGCCAGAAGTAAAATAATAAGTTACTTGTTCATAGTAAAGAAATGTTCTTAAGTTCAGATGGAAAATAATGTTAGGAAAGTGCATGTCATTTTATCTGTATTGTCATAATCTGTATTAAGTGACTGAAATCCTTTCCATGCAAAACCTTTTAGTTTACTGTTAAATCTTGTAAACGGTTATTCATATAATAAATAGGAGAAGTCTGCAGTTCATAATAAATTTTAAATTGTTAATTTCTTAATAGGGAAAATGTGTGTAAATATGAACTTCCCTAATCACAGCAATGCATGAAAAAGTGCTGACTTCATATTCCTCGACCCTGCTGTGTACAAGGATATCCAGATGAAGTACAGATGTGTAGTGCTTGTTTACAACTTACATTTATACTTATACAAATAAATCTTGCTAACACTGATAAATGTTTTGCAATTTATAGGTAATATTTCTGACGTACAAAATAGTGTGCTAATTACTGCAATTTATGTTTGGAGGAGGGAGGTATCAAGATTTTGGAAGGTTGTAAATTAGCTTGCAATAAAAATATATTTAATTCAATAAACCTTGCTCTAAATATTGAAATAAAATAGTGCTATTTTCCATGTAATTGTCACCTTGACAGTTTGTTCCGATCTTCTGACTTTGAGTGCTTGCAGATTTGTAGTCATGGGTAACATAGCTATATAATTACATATATGATTTTTGTGTTTTACTTATCTTGTTTCTTTGATCCTAGAATAAGCTAGTTTCAAGGATATAGAACATGTCATATAACCATGAAATATTTGTAATTTTTCAGTCCCCCCCCCCCCCCTCTCGCCTTTTTCTTTCCTTCCCAAACACCTAGGCATTAAAGTACTATAGAGGAAGGTTAACACTGGAACTTAAAGTAACTATATTATAGTATTTTATGTTGTAAGTAGTATGCATGAGTAAGAACTTCCTCAAATCTTACCAAATCTCAAATGAAATTTTTGGTTGACACAATATTTTCAGTGCTAAAGATCATTGCATACCTCTATGGCAGTGAATTACAAGGAGTTAATGTCCTTTGCAGATCATTTCTTTGTCTAGTATTGTAGCTGTGCACCAGAGAATTAAAAAAAATAGACTGAGTGTCAATTATATTTAACTTATATTCTTGTACAACTGTTACACTGATTTCAAATCCTCTATCAAATAGGAATCAGCATGATGACAAACTCAGCCATTTTGACTTCATCATATTACTTTACTGATCTTGAAGCTACTGATTAAAAAAAAAAAAGTAATAATAAGATAACTAAAAAAATTGTATCTACATAACTATTTGAATAAATTTAGAAACTCACACAGTGTACCTACATATTTTTCATGAATGACTTCTCAGCAGCGAAACTTCAGTGATTCATGACACTTGCCTGCAAGATATACAGTGGCATATCACATTGTTTATTGCAGTGCTCACATACATTTTGTTCTGGTGAGGGTATGCTGCTTTGTGGTATATCAGATGGTGGAAACTAAACGTGCATTTGCATTGCAAATATGTTCATGTGCCCAAGATCATATTTTTGCAGTATTATGTCTTGTTTGCAAAAACTCTTTCCAGATTTCTTCTCTCTTGGACATAAATTTCATCTTAATCACATTGAGTTTGTGGTTGGGAATAAGAGGTTTAATCTTATCTTTTCTGCATAAAATTGTTCTCTGGCTAAGAAATACTAAACGTGGTGGGGTATGTTTGGAGACTCAATTGTTCTTTTGTCAGATATAGCTGGTTTTCTACTCATAAGTGCTGACATGATACTCTGATATTGAACCATTTCAGATTTCATTATAGCGACATGTCCTCCTGCCATTTGCAGCTCTTTATTGTAGTTTAACTTCTTCCTCTGAGACTGTGTATGTTTCTACAATTATTACTTGCAGTTTGCTGGAGTCCACTCAATGGAAGACATGTATCTCTTGATTAGTGAAAAGTTATAAGTGTATGTTTTTCTCAAATGTTCCTGATATGCCTAGATAATTGTTAAATTACACAGAAATTGAAGCTAGTTACAGTGGAGTAATAAATATTATACAAATAAAAATATTTGCTAATTAACACCCAGTTATCTTAAGAAGTTGATGTTAACACTTCTATCTTCTTTTTAAAAAATCGATTTCTTGGACATTTGCCCACATTTTCAGTCAACACACTTTATCGTCAAAATCGCGTAATGAATTTTGATATATCGGCAATTGATTCAGTTTTTAGGTTTGTTTCGTCTTCAGATGTTGGTAATACGAAAAAACATGGTATCCTTGAAGACGAATTGTGTTTGACTGAAGATGTTGGCAAATGTCCACGGAATTAATTTCGCAAAAACATAATAGAAGTATTGTCATCGGCTTCTTAAGTTAAGTGGAGAATATTTACTAAATATTTTTATTTGTGTAGTAATTGTTTCATTGTTTGATTTAAGGTTTGCAAGGATTCCGTTCAGCTTCTTCAATTAGTTTTCTCTCTTCCTGTAAATGTGTTCGGGCTATATTTACCAGCTGTGTATACATTTTTCTTTTTATTGTACAGATTATCATCTATTGATGAATTTTCATTTTATAATTACTCATTCACATAAGTTAAATTTCTCATACCTTTTTTCTATGTACATTGTCATTAAAGTCATGATTGCTTTAGGTAGTAAACATGAAACTCTTTTTCAGAATAAATCAAGTGACTTTATATGCAAAATTTACAAGAAATGTTATTGCCCATAGGAGGGATCAGGGCATATTATATGCTATGTACTAATGGTATATTACACACACAAAATTTTTAATGTTGATAAGTTGTTGCAACTAGTGCTTAAAACCTTGAAAACAACATCCCTAAATAGAATGTAAGATAAATATTTAAAGCAGAAGCATTATTAACAGTGAAGTATTCTTCATTCTTGAGTTTGATTTATGAGTCACTATGTTTACACTCAAACTTCACAACAAGTGAAGTTTGAGTGTAAACATAGCAACTCGTAAATCAAACTCAAGAATGTAAGATGTTTAACGTAAAAGAAATTCTACTGGATTTGTACTCATTTTCCATTCTGTTATTTCATTGTTGCACGTTATGGATGCCTTTGTGTTGAAATTAAGACTATTTTTTATTGGTGACTGTCACATTGGTTTGTATGTGTAAGAGAACGCTGGCTCTAGGCACTCCTTATAAGCCACCCTGTAACCAGTAGGCCCCCATCTGCTCTGGTGTGACAAAGGGCCCACATCATATAATATATTACTACACTAAATATTGAATAATAGTTTGTGGTAATTTTCATAACTACCTTAGTTGTATGCTTTAAAGTAAATTTTTGCTAACTTTAGGAAAAGGTGTAAAATCCATGTTTTGCTTTGCAGCACATCCTCTAGTTTTATCTGCATGGCTCAGGATGTTTTATACCAAAATCCAGATGAATTTATAAACTTACATCCTCAAGCCAAACAAAATAAATATTAACACTATCAATGGCAAACTTGCTATCAAAATATTAAATATTAAATGCCTTACCAGACCTTTAGTCTATTGTCTTGGCATCAAGAAGAAATTTTTACCTTCTATTAAAAAAAAAAAATGTGTGAAAAAGGCTTAGTGTAGGGTTCTTTGATAACTGTGATGGCTGCCTAAGTTAATCTGATGTCTGTTTATTGCATATGTTGTAGTGAATTAAACACACAAGTTGTATCTCCATTAATTGTGTTATGCAAGCCATTTTTCATCATTTTGCATTGCCTGATCTGGTTTTAATGAAATTTTATTGTGCATTATATTTCTGATTTGAATGTGTAGTGAAGGTGGTTTGCTAATTTGAAATCTATTGTTGTCCCTTTTTTCCAGTAGAGATCTTTGTGTAACTAAAGTCCAAAGAAATCTGAGGCACTTCACCTGTAAACTTGCTGTGCCTTTATTGGATCCAGTTCAGGAAATGTACCATTTTATTATTTTTCACAACACATATATGGCTTCTGTGATTTAGCGATTGGCACATGATTCGAAATACTAGTTAGAATAATTTAGTACAGAGCACCTTTGGATTGGTTTATGGTATGAAGGGGACTCAACACAGAGTTCCAGTTGATGGTCTATTGTACCTATGCCCCAAATGGGGCATTCCTGGGAGGAAGAATGAGGTGAGGAGACAGGGTGACCATGCAGAGGGTCCCTACACTTTACCAGTTGGAAACTCCCTGGCAGGCCAGCACAACTGGCAGCTCACCTGGTTCAGAAACGGTCCCACCAGACCGGACTTGGAGACCAGATACCGTCTTACTGGAGGAGGATGTTTTACTCAGAGCATATCATGCATGCACCGCCAAGACATCTGCTGACACTTCTACCCTGAAAAAAGACCACCAGCGGAGATATGATGTGAAATGATAATGGAGATGAAATGGAAGGACAAGAAATTTGGGAGATGTAATTAACCAACCCAGCATTTGCCTAACAATCCAGGAAAACAAAAATGACAAAGAAAAAAAAACATGGTTCAGGTAGGTCGGCCATGGGAATCAAACCTAGGCCTCCCAAATGTGGGCTACAGGCCATCCCTCTCAGAAAGAGCAGCTTTAATTCCTGTCTCAAGGTTACATGCAATAAGCATCATTTTGCACTATTTTTGAAGCAATCTTTTGTTCTATAAACTCATTCTGTCAAATCTTGTTTTATGTGTGGTGCTCATTTCATATTTCATATCCATATTAATGGTTGGAGTTAAGTTGTATTTGTCTTGTGCATGGAAGTGTTGTAGGAATGCAGCAATGGATACATTGAAATTCAGTTCAGTGTGGTTAATACCATCAGTACGCCCAGAATTCAGTATTGGTTGCAAGAATTGCACAGTGAGTCAAAAAGTACCTTTTGCAAAGTTTGTAAAGAAGTGTTTGCCTTAAGCAACATGACCAAGAGAGCTCTCACAGAAGTTGGACATAGATGAAAGAATATCCTTGTTCTTATGGTAAGATTTGTGCCATTTGACCAATGTTTCCTACTAGTGTTCATTTCCTCATTTGAGTAATTAAAAATGCATTGTAAATTCAGGACTTTGTATCTTTGCTACTGGAAGCATTACCATAGAACCATATAAGTGCTTAATGCCCAGCTTGAGGTTACTCTGTTGAGATTCTCCCACGGGCCTACTGCGGTAGTTATGGTATTGGCGATCCCAGGGTCCCGAGCCAAATCTCTCGATTGGGTGCCTCTGAGTGGTGAGAGAGCTAATGCCAAATGTCCAAACAAGGTCTTCATCTGTGTTTGACTCTTATCTAAATAAAGTAAATTAAAAGTCAAAGCAATTAAAGTGGAGCCAGAGTAAAGCTAAAGCAAAGCCAAAGTGGAGCAGAGTGGGGCCTGAGCTTAACCAGAGCCAAGCCAGAATCAGGTTAGAGTGAATTCAGAGTGAGGTTAGAGCGAAGTCAGAGTGAGACCGGGGTGGTGGCCGGAGCCTAGCCAGAGCCAAGCCATAGTGAAGTTGCAGAATGTAGTTAGTGTGAGGCCAGAACCTAGCCAGAGTTAAGTTAAAGAATGAAGCCAGAGCATGACCAAAAGTAGACCAGAGCCTAGCAAACAAACTGTTTGTTTCACTGAGGATGAATGTAAAATGCCTTCGAAATCGATTTGGAAAAAGAAGAAAGAAGTTTTAACATCAACTTCTTAAGATAAGTGGATTATAAGTTACAAATATTTTTATTTGTATAATATTTATTACTCCACTGTAACTAGCCTCAATTTTCTGTGTAATCAGTTAAAGAATGAAGTTCGAGCAAAGCCAGAGCGGGAGCGAAGGTGTGCCAGAGCCAAGTTAGAGTGAAGCCAGAGTGGGACCGGAGTGGTGGCCGGAGTCTAGCCAGTCAAGCTAGAGTTAAGTTACAGAATGAAGTTGGTGTGAGACCAGAGTGGGGCCAAAACCTAGCCAGCGTTAAGTTAAAGAATGAAGCCAGAGTGTGACCAAACGTAGACCGGAGCCCAGTCAGAGTGAAGCTGGAGCAAAGACAGAGTTGTGTTGGAGAATGAGGTTAGAGTGAAGCCAGAGCCAAGCCAGAGTTAATTTAAAGAATGAAGTTAGAGTGAAGCCAGAGTGGGACTGGAAGAGGGGCCGGAGTTCAGCCAGAGCCAAGTTAGAGTGAAGCCAGAGCAAAGCCAAAGTGGAAAGTAAAATACCGTTTTTGAAAGGGCGCTGATGAGCATGGAGTTGAGCGCCCTTAAATATAAATCATCATCTGTTGTGATTAGAAAAATAAATGCAGAACAATTATATTTAAGCAGTTTTGACTGGCTTCAACCTTATGCATAATATAAATTGCCAATACTTCAACGTAATAGAAAGATGCACCTAATAACCATAGTTTCGGCTTTGATGTTCTTTCAACAACAAAATGCTTAAGGAGAGAATTCATGTTTAAGGACATAAATAGCTAAAATCAGTTTTAAATCTGCTGTGAAAAATGTTACCCTGTTACTACATTTATGTTTGCATTATGTTTTCATTGCAAATGTACCCTAATGGCCCAGGGAAAAACTGATATGGTGTAGTGTTTTCTTTCAATTTTATGTAACATTTTTATATTGATGGCAAACATCTAACAGTATGGTAGTGTGTGTGTGTGCGTGAAAAATTGAAAAATAGCTGGTTTGTTGTTGCCCATTCTGTTCATTTTAAAAGAACTAACGAAATCAAGAGCATGGTATGAGGAATGGTTAATTATAACTCCCATCAGTAAAACTCTGCATATATTTGAAAATTCTTGGCATGCTATTGGGAATGCAGGAGAGGACAGGTTGATAGAATTCTGCTGCTTCCTGCATATGGGATGGTCATAGACCTGGAAGCGAAGAAGCCATTTCAACCCAGAGAAATTTAGTTTTATATGAGCCACAAAACTGAAAGGTGTCTTCATGGGACCACAGAGAGAGAATTATTCTTAATGAAGAATTACCCCAAAAATTAAGTAAGAATGACCTGAGAGCTTGAGATAGCTTCATATGGGTTGGCATAAATTTTCTTGGGAAAAGCAAATCATGAGCTTAGGATACATATTTTAAAATATGTGACATGAATTATCTGAGTTAACTAATTTAAAAACTATATGTGATGGAAAGAAATCGAAAATAATTTCAAATTCAGGTAAAAATGCTTGTCTAGGAAAATTCTAGTTTCATCTCTGGTGGTTAAAATAACTTCATTTTTGTTGGCCATTGTAATTTTTATTAGCAAAATCTTTTAGTACCTTAATTTACTCAAGGTTAGTTCAGGCGATTGGGTTGAAGTCATTTTCTTAGGAAAATAAGCTTGAAATATATAGAATAAAAAGAAGTATTTCAGAAAGTGGAGTGCCATTGTTACTAGTATATGCAAGGTTGACTCACTTGCCTAGTTTTAGTAAGTTTGAAATAGTTTACTGAAATTCATTTAAATTGTTTTGTGGCATATGCAGAAGTCTAGGTCAAACTACTGTAGTGAAGTACCCTTGAACATAGGTTAAAATTAACAGCCTCTGATGTCCTTTGCAGTAAGACTCAAATTAAGTTTTAAATTATGATAAAATGTATTTTCACATGTGGAATGAAAGTATATTTGATTTATTTCTGCAATGTGTTATGGTAAAGATGTCTGGCCATAACACCCAACTTTCATTTGAGTGAAATTGTATGATATTTTAAAACTTGGAAGCCAATTTTGGACAAGGTCTTTATAGGCCAGTTTTTTATCTGTAAGCTCAAGTCTAGCTCTCTATATAAGCAGTGTCTTAATTTTCCTTCCCAAAAACAAGGTGGTTGTGCTCCTGTGTCTTTCAGTTTCTTCTAATTGTGTTTTCAGGTCTGCATTAAGGAAACATTTTACCTAATTGCATGCCTTGGTGAAGAAGAGGCCTTACATCTAGAGGAGGTTGCAGCAAGCACAGTAAAGCATCTAGCTTCCAAGACATTTGAAAGTTAAGATGCCTCGTGGACGTCGTGCAATGACTCTGATGGATGATAGTTCTAGAGGGGTTACTACTCCTGATGTGACAGCAGTTAAAATAGGTTTGTTTGATCATTATTACAGGAGCCTTTAATATTCAATTTCACTGCATATTATTTCTTATGGTTTTCTATGTCTTTTTATAGCAAATTCGAAAGCATATGACGAAGCCACTGTTCACAGTATAGATTCAGCTGTTAATCCATCACAGTCACTTCTTGGCCTTACTGTGATTAGTCCTACGTCTTTTCATTTACAAGATCATGAGTATGGCCAAACTCCACAACACCAGATTATTAGAAGACCAGCAGCTGCACCACCTCGCACTGAGGTATTTAGAAGCCTTTATAATACTTTCACTCTAGATTTGAAGAATAAGTGAACAGTTTTAACTTAATAAAATTTGGAGTTTTTTCAGCTATTTATGCCAGTTATGAATTTATTACTTATTTCTTTGTTGCTAAGATTTTCTTTAAAATGTTACTTTTTTTTTTTTCTGCTGTAATTTTCCAAAATTTCAGTTTATAAAAATAAGCTGGCCATTATGTCAAATGTGTTTTCTATTCCCTATTTTGTAGTTTCAATAATCTGAAATTTATAATGAAAATCTGACATTTTGAGCTTTCTGCTTTGTAGATCAAAGAAAGATAAATTCTATTTTATTAAATGTAACCTTACTAAAAATAATGAAACTAAAGCAGGTTAGACAGTGATCAGTGTGAGAAATGATTTATGTATTTTCCTTTCTAGGCTGTAAAAAGAAGATTGAACCTTGAATCATCTCCTGCCAGTGAAGAGGGTTTCAAAACTCCAAGATCTACTAAGAGAATGAGGACTGCTTCAAATTCAAGTGGGGTATCATCTTTTGGTGCAAGTCCTGGAGGACCAAAAAGTTCAATAAGTATGTTTCAATGGTATACAACAGTGAATATGGATTTAAAGTGTTTTCTGCAATCTTACCTGTAGTTATATCTAGGCAACAAATTTCTCTTTAATTGCTTGAGACCTATAATAGTTAAAAGGTATAATGGAAGATTTGAAAAGCCTCCGAACCTGCTTCAAGTTTTGCCTGTCAGCATTCTTGGTGCTCTTTACTAACTGCCTCTATCATAGAAAGGTGTCTATTAAACCCTACAACATTTTTAAAACTACTTTTAAAAACTATGCTTACCAGCTTTATGAAAGGGGATGCTGAAACTGGCCACTGCTATCCATAGCCTGCCTCGGTAGCATGGTGGTAGAGTGTCTGCCTCACGTTCAAGAGGTCCCGAGTTTGAATCTCGGTCAGGGTGAGTTACCTGGATGTTTTTTCCGGGGTTTTCCCTTATCCTGAAAGACAAATGTCAAGTAACTCTAAGCTCTATGGACCCTGGGCTCATTTGAGCGTCATTTCACCCATTCCATTCATCGTCCAATATGACTTAAAATGACTTAACGTTGGAGGACGTAAATTACAAAAAAAAAAAAAAAAAAAAAAAAAAAAAAAACTGCTATCCATTTTTTTGGCACCCTTTTAGGAAATTATCCATCTCTTGCTATAGTATACTTTGTGGAATGCAGGCAGTTTCATGGCAAATATTTGTTTTAATTTTTCCAGTGTGTGGGTTTGTCTTGTACTACTAGTTAAATTACCTCATAGATCGAGATTTAACTGTATTGGAACACCACAGTGAAGCGAAAAATTATTAATTTTTAGATGAGTCATTTTTATTACACATCTGCTTCACTTTCATACATGTCCTCAAAATAGGTACGAAAGTGAAGCAGATGTGTAATAAATACGACTCATCTAAAAATTAATACCTCATAGATATTTTTCATGGACATGGCTTGATTCCACCTTTTTAAGAAAATTAACAGAGAGGCAGTATAATTTGTCTTATTTCAACAATACTCTGTAACAGTTCACACAGCCAATATTTTGATGAGAACAATTGATAGTTTTGAAAAAGCTGCTTGTTGATTTTTTGACACTTTGTCACATTTTTATATTATTGAGGGACTATACCACTCACAAAAGTTAAAGGCATATGAGTGCTGGCCAATGCTCAAGCTGTTGCCAAGCATACTTCATGTACTGCAGAGGTTTAAGGATGAAGCTGCTTCACTACAAATTTGTGACACTGTGTACACTACCTACACCACAAACTTCCACATATACAATTCCCCTATATTCTGGTTTGGAGAGCTCTCGTAAAAACTTGTTCACATTAAATATAATTTTTCTGCCTGAGAATGAATCACTTCACGTTTGTTGATAAAAAAAAAATCACTTGGCCCACCTTCGAGGGAGATGTTCATGCATTTGGATTGCAAACCTGGAAAAGATGTGTATAGTAATAATTTTATGTAATATTAACAATATTTCCGCTTGAATTCAACACACGACTTAACAATGCCATTCACTTTAACAAAATAACACACTTCTACTCTGAAAACGAATTGAAAATTAACTCTTGTTTCAAACTGCATTACTTGTTTTAATAGTATGTGCATTATTTATTTATGCTTGAGATATTGTCAGGAAAGAATGGTGTTGTTTTTCAGGCTTATCTGTGTTGAAATGATGCATGTTGGTAACCATAACCATGTAAAGGTAAAACGTGCATTGCTCGTGTTCTAAGTATCGTAGATACAAGATTTGTACGGTCATGTTGAGAAAATAACGTTTTTTCTTATTATAAAGTTGGCATCAATAATTTTCAAATAATTATCCTAAATATTTAACCATAACCACGTGAGCCCGCCTCGGTAGCGTAGATGGTAGCATGTCTGCCTCACGTTCAAGAGGTCCCGAGTTCGAATCTCGGTCAGGGTGAGTTACCTGGATAAGGTTTTTCTGGGGTTTTCCCTTCTCCTTCAAGACAAATATTGGGTAACTCTAATCTCCTTGGACCCTGGAGATATTGTCAGGAAAGAATGGTGTTGTTTTTCAGGCTTATCTGTGTTGAAATGATGCATGTTGGTAACCATAACCATGTAAAGGTAAAACGTGCATTGCTCGTGTTCTAAGTATCGTAGATACAAGATTTGTACGGTCATGTTGAGAAAATAACGTTTTTTCTTATTATAAAGTTGGCATCAATAATTTTCAAATAATTATCCTAAATATTTAACCATAACCACGTGAGCCCGCCTCGGTAGCGTAGATGGTAGCATGTCTGCCTCACGTTCAAGAGGTCCCGAGTTCGAATCTCGGTCAGGGTGAGTTACCTGGATAAGGTTTTTCTGGGGTTTTCCCTTCTCCTTCAAGACAAATATTGGGTAACTCTAATCTCCTTGGACCCTGGACTCATTTGAGCATCATTTCCCCCAATTCATTCACCGTCCGATATGACTTAATGTTGGAGGACGTAAATTTAAAAAAAAAAACAAAAAAAAACACACACGTTAAGATAAAACGTGCATCACTCATGTTCTAAGTATTGTAGAGACAGGATTTTTGTACAGTTATGATGAGAAAATAAAATTCTTATTATAAGATTGGCATCTGTCATTTTTAAACATTTATCCGAGCGTAATTAATATAATCTTCTCAGTTCAGGCGCATGAGATGCATGTACCACATTTGGCAGCACTGGGAGGAGGGGTCAGCTTAAGATTTGCTGGAGTCTGCAGTACGACCTGCCTCCATTTGCCTTTAACTTTCGCAAAGATAATAGTTTCGGAGCCGTTGCGTCCATGTCCCTCAATAATATAAAAATGTAAGTGACAAAGTTTCAAAAAACTGGCTGCAAATAGCTTTTTCAGTTAATTTTGATGTCACTGTTACTACATTCCTCCAATCACACGTAATTGAAAGTGTGTTTCAAGACAATTATTAGTAGAGATTTGCAGTTAACTTTGACCCAAATCCAAAATTATTAAAAAATGTGATAAAGCATAACAAACTCAATGTGGCAGAACATGGTAATTGATTAACAAACTTTGAAATCCCGCCAGCCAATATTTTGATAAAGAAGTTCATTGTTTCCCATCAGAGAGAAGACTACACGTTGATAATAAATGTCATTCAGACCTTTGTGTGTGAAAATGAAAGCTCCAGAAACTAGTCCCTCAAAAATTAAAATGTAAGTGATAAAAACCCAACTACAAATAATTTTGTGAATTAACTTAGTATTCTTACTTCATATCAAAGGTTGTTAGCATTTCTGATGTTAACTGAAGAAGTAAACCGCTAAATTAAGATTTTTGGAAAGGTTCTCTCCACTTTTCAATTCTATTCAATATGCAAACCAAAATTGGAATACCTCATTAATTTAAAAGCAGTCTGCAGCGAAAAAATAACCATTATGGTTATATCGAGATTCAACTGTAATTAATCATTATGGTTATGTTATAGATGGAGAGATTAGACTATCATAAGTAGATTCTGCCTCAGATTCCTTATATAGTTTTAATCGTCTATTCTGCAAATTTTGGTTGAAGTTTGAACAACTTGTTACAGCCTTGCCAAGTTCTGTCTGGTATTCTTAACTTCTTAACCACATTATTTAGGGGAAGAAAATTATCTTAACAATAACCATAGTTGTGACTGTGTTAGCATTAGCAGTACAACTATTACTAGCTGAAAAATTGATGCTCTCTTACCTGATTCTTAATCTGGAAACTGAAGGGAAAGAAAACGGAGCATGCAGTTGGTAATGTAAGAATAATGTTATACAATAAGATGAAACCTATATATACTAAGTGTGAAACAGTCCTACACCTATGCTTGCGCAAGAAATCCTAACCTAATTTTTTATTTTTTTATTTTCCTAACTGAGAAAAACAGCATTTTACATGGCAAAGTCAAAGAGTCTTATTGTTAATATTATACCCTGCTACACAGGACTAACCCTTTGCTCTTGTGAACTGTTTGCAAATTGGGGCAGTTATTTTTAATTTTCTGTTATTCAAACCTATTAATTTTGACTGAGTTTTATAACCCATAACTTTTACTCTCCTGCACCAACTTCATGCCAAAGTTAATAATTACTGAAATTCAGCCAAATTGCACAAAGTTATAGCGTTTGGGTGAAACAGTAAAAGATAAAAATATATAACAAGTTCATATTTAGGATGCATCAAATCTCATACTATGTCAGTACTGATTGAGGTGATTACAAGGAAAAGAAACAAATGCAAATCATTTTAATATTTTGCTGTTACTTGTAACATAGAAGCAAAAGTGACAAGTTTCAATAAACTGACTACAAATAGTTTTTACGATTAATTTTGACATCACTGTTACTAAATTTCCAAACATACATAACAGTGAAGGATTTCAAATTAAAATAAATTAGTAGGAAAGCCCATTTACACAGCACTAAAATACAAAGTACCTACACATGTTTTGATTTTGTTCTCATCAACTGTTGACTTGGTTTTAAAAATTGAAGCTACTAACAGTGAAGCAATACATTTATTGCAATAAAATATAATTTGTTACAAACTTCACTTATCTTTTCACAAAATAAATTCTCTGCAGTACTCCGGACTACTTTTGCAAATATATTTTCTGCATCTTCAGCTAAGGTGTTGTTTCTTTGTCATCGTTACTGCTGTTAGGGGACTCATCACACAATTTCTGCTTTTTAAGATATTTAAGATAATTTCTCCCAAACCATTAAAGCTATGGTCCATTTAACTCCTGGACTTATTTCATGGTTAAATGACCAAAAACGATCTACCACAGATGATTTATTAATTTGTTAATGCCTGATATCTCTTTTTATGTATATAATCTGTATTAAAACCATTAATTAAAGCAGTATTGTGTGTTTATATTCTGTATAAAGGATATATTTATTGATCTGTAAATAAAACCAATAAAAATAGCAAATTTGTGTGAAAAGGGTTAAAGGTTTTATTTATGTAATTATGAATGAGTTGATTTCCTATAAATACCAAAGTTTAGGTTGTTCTTAATTTTTATTATCTTAGGTCTAGAAAAAGAAGGGAACCATTATTTTCAATTTCTGATGTGAACTTCATAATCCTTTAAATTTAAAAGTTTCAAACCATCATTTATATATTCATCCGGAACAATAGCAAAAATGTTATCTATGTATCTTTACCAAGTTTTAAAAATTGAATGGATAGCTTTAGCGACTTCCATTTCAAAAAAGCTCATAAAAGATCTACAAGAAAAGTTGAAAGTGGATTACCCATTGCTAAACCAGAAGTTTGTTGAAAAAGTTTGCCATTAAAATTTGGGGGCGCGGGGGGGAATTGATCCATCAAATATTTGTAATATAATTTTGAGTACTAGTTCAACTCAAAATTACATTAAATTTCTACTTCATTGTGTCATAGTCCTTACTCATAGGAAAGAAAGTTTAACAAAACCAAGTCCTCAGGCAAATCTGTAGAACTCAACCAGTTTTTCAAAGACATCAGAAGTTTTTCTCAAGGATTACTAGGAAATAAAGCAGTTAAATCAAAGGAATCAAGTTTTTTTTTTTTTTTTTTTTTCTAACTTTTGCAATATGTTTTTATATATTTGATGTGTTTACTTCATTGATCTTTTCATTAAAATTTGAAATGCAGGCTTTAAAACTGCCATTAATTCTTACTCTTTACCTTGAAATAAAACTTTCAAATTCATTTAAGATTACAATCCTATTACCTTTTTCAGCTTTAGTAAAAGTACAACTTTTTTATTTAATGATGTAATAATACATTTATTTCCTTAGGCTGGTTTTTCAAATTTTGTAAGATTTTGTTGCATTTTGTTTTAATCAATTATTTATCATTTCCATTTAAACCCTAGCTAGCAATGGTAGCTCAATGGGTTAGAGCGACTGTACGGAAACCAGAAGATCCGTGTCTCAGATCCTGGCCATGGCATTTAATTTTTCAGGTTGACTATCTATTCAAAATCTTAGCCTATATACGGCTAGTGTGACAAAATTAATAATTTTCATCAATTAACTTAAATAGGTGAAGTTTGTTACAAATTATCTATTTTATTGTAATACTTGTTGTAGTTAGGTTATCATGTGTCTGCATGTCCTGCCTTGTTTGTTGTGTCATCTAATGAGCCATTTGCTGTTTGACCACCAAAATGGGCACCCTTGCTTAAGAGGGGAATTTAACTCATAAGCCACACATCTAATTAATTTATGTACTATAAAATGTGTGGTTATGTATGTGTGAATCACCCATGCTACCAGAGCAGATAACTGCTGTGTTAAATATTATGCACATATTTGATAAAACTGCAATGCAGGTGGTAGGAAATGTATTGCTTGCCTGGTGGTAGTGAGTACCTGGTAATGTTGTCTTCTGTCATGTCGAAATTCATGGTAGTATACTTATTCTTCAAATTGTAGATTGTGTTCCATGTAGTTCCATGGATTTGTGGACTTTTGTAAATTAAATTGTAGGAAATATAAATGCAGAAATTTCATATTGAGGATGTAATAGAATTTGCTTCATTTTATACTGATTGCAGATTATTAAGAAAAATAGTTCTAATTCATAGTGGTGTATACAGTACTTGTTTGCTTTTTGAGGCACAACTAAGAATTACGCTAACTTGCAAGTCATGCAGATACATAATACAGTCATGCTGCTTTTGTATTATCTAGGTTGGGTATGGTTTACTAGCTCAAGTTAGCCTTCCTGTTTTCGTAATAGGACTTCCTGCAATATTCAACATATATTTTATATAATTTTGTGCTTCATTGTATCATAGTCCTTACAAAATGGAATATATTTTATATTGTTTTGGAGTGTTACAGCACATTTTCATTCCAATCTTCAACCACAAAGAACAGGAATGTTACCACAATATATCTGTATTTAATACAATTACACTTAAGAGTGGATAAACAAAGAATGCATCCAAAGTATACATATTTGCATTAAATGCTAACAGCCATATTCATAACCAGCACAGTTAGAGAATTAAATGTGCTGTTGTTTAAGGTTCATTAGCTGTAAGAATAATGGTTAATAATCTTCTTAACCAAAAGTTGCAGAATAACCTTAGCAAATACTGTTAATAAAGGGAATGACTTAGGTAATTATTTAAGAGTTGCATAAGGCATTAATAGCATTATATTAAAAGTAATATTGCAAGTTTGAGAAGAAAGTCATAAAACAAAACCGTTGTTAACAGTGCAGCTAATTTTATTTATAAAGACAAATTGAGTCATACCTTTTAAAACTTGTAACTCCACTCATGTCATAAAATAACTGACGTGAGTGAAGTTACAAGTTTTAAAAGGTATGACTCAATTTTTTAGTCTTTATACATAATATTGCATGTTTTATTCTTAGTTGATAAATTATTACTAATATAACTAGGAATACATGAAGAAACTAATACTTGTATCTTTTTGCTTTCAAGGAAAAGTGGAACGTACACGGTATGATACCTCACTTGGACTGCTCACAAAAAAATTTGTAAGCCTTCTTCAGTCATCACCAGATGGAGTAGTAGATTTGAATGTAGCATCTGAGCGCCTTGATGTACAAAAGAGACGAATTTATGATATCACAAATGTTTTAGAAGGAATTGGCATTTTGGAAAAGAAATCAAAAAACAACATACAGTGGAGGTTAGTAATGAAAATTGTAAAATTCTCTTTAAGACATATTGCAGATTCTGTTTCTAATTTTTTCTCTCTGTAAAATTGGAAGTAAAGAAATACAAAGTCGTGAAAGCTATGCATTATATGGAAGTATACCAGAAGCATACTGTTTAAATCTATTCTTGCTTGTCTTTGAGTTGTCAATTGAATTCAAAGGTTATACAGACAAATTCTTATTTATTTATTAAATTTTAGATGAGTCGCATTTTTTAACACATCTGCTTCACTTTCGTACCTATTTTGAGGACATGTTTCGCAAATCTTCGCTTGCATCTACGGCTCTTGTGCGACTGACGCTAGATCCAGCGGTGTGGGTAATTCTGGGGTTGTTGCTGCCATCTGTTGATTTAGTGATGAACTGAAAAGTGGGATTCTCTTCTAGCGGGATTTCAAAGTTCATTAGTTGGTTTTTTTGTTTTTCTATGTATATCCTCTCCCATATGACGAGTTCACTATGTTTTTGTACGTATTTTAGTAATTCTGTGCTATCTTCAATTTCATGATTTTCAGACCAGAAATGAGCTGCTATTGCGGACTTATCAATATTTTTGTATCTTAAGTGCCTGAAGTGTTCTTTCTTTCTAGTGCCTATGTTCCTTTTTGTCCTTCCTATGTAAATTTTTTCGCAGTCTTTACACTTAATTTTGTAAATGCCTGACTTTTCCTCTGGTTTTATCTTATCAGTATTATTACTGTGAAGTAGGTTTTTAATGTTGTAATTGTTTTTTGGTGCCAATGTTATATTGTATTTCTTGAATATTTTTTGGAACTTTTTTGTGGCAGATGTGTTAAAAAATGCGACTCATCTAAAATTTAATAATTTTTCGCTTCACTGTGGTGTTCCAATACAGTTGAATCTCGATATCTTATTTATTTGTTTTATCCAGCATTGTACAGTTACATTCTGTTAATAAGGAGTTGAAACTTATGAGGGCTTTGAAATTTGTGAGTAGCCTATAAATTTACACTCATACCTAAACTATAAGTATCCAAAGTTTTATCCAGACGTTCTAAAGGTACCAATTTTGTGTTGAAGATTTGACAAGTAGTTTTTTGAAGTGGTATGGTACCCTATTATTTTTGCCAAGTCCAAGTGCACAAATTTACACTGTTATACACTTACACTGTTGACCAAAGCAGTATAGCTCTAATACAATATAATTCACAATGCAGAATACAATGGACTCATGCTGAATTGGTCTAAAAGAAAATTGATAAATTCAAACGACACAGTGATGCAAACAAGTAACTACTCTTTCCCCAATCAGCAATAATAGTTAATGCAGAAAATTTACATATCATCCCAGAGCTACACACCTTTTCCAAAAAGTCTTCAAAGATCACATTACTTTGGCCCCACAGAACATATTCAGTGTACAACACCTTTTGATATCACATAATACAAAGGAAATACCTACACAGAAAAAACCAGGTGTGTACCGGATAAACTGCAAAGGCTGTGACAACTTTAACATTGGAAAAACTAAAAGGAATTTGAACATTAGGCTTAAAGAGCATTTTAGAAACATCAGGAACAAAGAAATAGATAAATCGGTGGTAGCGTACCATTTTTTGGAAGGATAATCACGATATAGAATGAAAAATCCACTTACTAAAAAATGTCCTAGGTCCACCTGTATTAACCATGTGGGAAAAAATTTGCATAAAGAACTATGAAAGAAAATTGTTCAATTTCAATACTACCTTTGAAGAGAACCCAAACTTCAAGATACCAACAGAGATGCCCCTATCACCTCCAAGGAGTTCACCAAACCAACATCCATTAGTCGACAACGTTGTTGATGTTAGGAAGATCCTAACGAAACGCGTTCTAGCTAAATACTAACAATAAATGGAATATTGAGTACTAGTTCGACTCAAAATTATATTGATGTTGTGCTTCATTGTATCATAATGCTTACACAGTGGAATACAGTATAGATTTGTTTATAAAGGTGAAAAATAAAGTAATAGAAGATCTTAAAATTTTCAGGGTGCTGTTATAATTAAAAATAGGGATTTGGTGTTTCATGAAAGTTTTAGCAAATTTTATGATTTTGGCACTTTCATTTTGTAAAATTATGCAATATATTTGTCAGATACTTTAGTGTAGAGTTGTACACAAAGGATTGAAAATATGGAACTATTAAGAATTCTATAAAATTTATGTTGGGATACAAGGTTATGAGGGTCGGTAGATAATTCGCAGGTTTTGCAAAAACAAAAAACACACAAAAAAAAGTTTTTCTTTATTTCTCAACCTTATATTCTTAAAGGCTAATACATTTTCATATTGGTGTTCTAATTTAATTAAACCATCTCTGTAATATGATTTGTCATGGTCCTCAAAATAGCTGTTTTTGGCATCAATGACCTCATTGCTGTGGAATCTTCATCCTCCAAGAAATTTTTTTGAGGTTCGGGAACAGATGGTAGTCACTGGGTTAGTTAATGCCAAAGGTTCTACTCCCATTAGTCCTGGACCCGTAGGACCAAGGACCTGGGCCTCCTTCGACCAGGGAGTTACCGAGCTGTCCCGAAAGGGCACCCAGTGCCTCCGTGGGGCTTTCCATAGGGCAAGACCTAGAGACTAACAAGCCCCGCCATCTGGTCCTGTGGACTCAACACGGGATGGAAGTGGATACGCCACTTGCGCGTGCCAACTCCAAAATGGGAAGGCTACCGATATGACCTCGGGGCCGCCTTGTGATCTAGCACACCTAGCTATGCTGGCTACTATGCGGGAATATTGATGGTTTCCCTCAACCCTGTCCAGAGATGTACCCGATCTCCCACAGGTATCGGAACCACTGCCCCCTCGAGTCCAACCCAATCCGAACAAATTCCTATGAGGGAGGGGCTCGAATGTTCGGCCCGAGGTTCCTCTAGAAACAACAGAGGTACCACGAGTGCTAGGGGTCCGCAGCACCCGCACCACGGCAGCTGAAGGGGATGGATACCCGCTGCTACGGGAGGTAGTCACTGGGTGCTAGATCTAGTGAATAGGGTGGATGATCAAGCAATTCAAACTTTAATTTACACATTTTACCCATTGCAATAGTTGAACGATGGGCCGAAGCATTGTCATGAAGAAACAAGATTTTTTTCTATGCCAAATTAGGTTTTTTTCTTTTTACCTCATCACTCAAACGTTGCAGTAAGCTTGCGCAGTGGTCACCATTGATACTTTTACTCTTTTCCAAGTAATTAATAAAAATAATTTCCTGTGCATCCCAGAAAACCTTTGCCATAACCTTGTTAGTGGACAAAATTAACTTGCCTTTTTTTGAGTTGGTTCACCTCGCGCAATCCACTGTTTTGACTGATTTACTTTCTGGAGTGTAGTGATGTATCCAAGTTTCACCCATGGTAATAAGCCATCTCTAAAGCTCACTGGGATTTTTACAGTAGAGCTCCAAATTCTTTAACAGACTTTCAGACTTTTTAACTTTTGGTCAGGTGTTAACAAAGGTGGCATCCATCTTGCACTTTTTTGTGAAAGCTCGAAACATTAGTTAAAATATTACCTGTACGTTCTTTGAATATGTTTACAGCCTCTGCTATCTCAAACAACTTTAATTTGCGGTCTTCAAGTACTAGTGATGAATTTTTTCAATGATCTCTGTAGTTGTGACTTCCACAGGGCATACAGAGTAAGTCTCATCACTAGTGCTCATACGTCCCATTTTAAACTCTGCAACCCACCTTTTAATTATTGTATATGAAGGGGCAGATTCTTTCAATGCCCTGATCCATTTCTTCCTTGATTTCTTTAGGCATTAATGCCCGTTAAAATCGACGTTAACAAATGTAACAATTGTCACAGCTTTAACACTATTGTTAAATTTCTTGCATTTCACCAACCTGTTTTCTGAAAATGTTAACAAACACTTGTTAATGCCAAGAAACTTGTAAATATTACAGCTATAGAAGGCTGTTGATGAGTCGTATTATTTTCTGAACGTACTGCGATGCGCTTTTGTTTTTATTTTCGTCTGCACACAGCAGAAAATAATGGCGGTGAACAAAATTGTAAACAAAAGCCACGAGACAAATTTCTCATCGATGGAGAAAGAATTGTTAATTGAATTGATGAAGAAGTGTAAGGATATCATAGAAAATAAGAGGACGAATGCTGTGAATGTAAAAGAGAGAGATGTCACATGGGAAAATATTGGAAACGAATTTAATTCAAATGCATGTTTGACTACTACAAGCACCAAACAACTTTGTCAGTATTAAGTAAATTTAAAACAAGGTGTGAATAAGGACAAGTGACTTGAACATTTCAAGATGGTAGGTGGACATTGTATTATCCACATAATTCAGTGAATTATAAAATCACAAAGTTATTAATACTTGAAGCAAAGGCGACATCTGCATATTCCTTTCGATGTAATTTCTAACTCGCTATTACGTAAATTTAAAATGAGGAGCGACGAAGGACAAATTACAAGTGACTTGACCGTTTCAAGATGGGAGGTGGACAGTGTATTAACCGCATAATTTAGTGAATTATAAGATAGGAAAGTTATTAATACTGGAAGCAATGGCGAGATCGGCATATTCCTTTCGATGCATGTTCTAACCTCTATTGTACTTCCATAGTAACCTTCATAGCAACTTGTTTCGACAGTCTGTAACTCTGTAGAAAATTTTCTTCTGATGGCTTCTCAAAATAATTTCTGCTCATAGGCTTTACTCTATTACGAATGCTATTTAGATGGTCTTAAATATAGCAAATTGATATCAACAGCTGCGTTCACGCCCGCCATCTTGACTATTTATAATTGTTAAGGACTTGACAACAGAAATTTGACTTGTTAGTTTAACAAGAGCTTTAATACGAGTGTTAAGCCAACATGTGTTGGTGAAATGCAATTTTTGTTTTAACTATTGCTAAACTCGTGTTAAGTCTTAACATCTGTTGGTGAAATAGGGCATAAGCCTTTCAAATGGAAGTATTTAATCATTACTCGTTTTTCCAAACCCTCCTTTTTCATGAAACCTCTACACTTGTCTTGTTTAAAATGCTGTCATTCAAAAACTAAACAAGCTAGCTGATCTAGAGTTAAACTATATGATGCTATCCGTCAAACTGGCCCAGTAGGGCCATCTCTATATGAGGCATGGTACTTATCTGACAGTCGTACATCTAATTATGTAAAAGAATGTTGATTTGTATGTTAGATATGAATATATAGGAATTGTGTGTAATTTTTCAACAGTCGACATTAGCTGAGGATGTTAGGAAGGTCCTAATGAAAGACTTTCTAGGTAAACACTAGTAATATATTGAGCATGGAGTACTAATTCAACTAAAATTATACATAAAATAGTGTTTATTCCTTGTAATATGAGCTTGTATAAAATGCATATAAAGATTGTTACTTTGTGTAAGTAATACAATGCAATGTAGGTTCTCTTTTGAAAATGATGGCCAAATAGATACACGGGTAATTGGACACAACACATTCCAGAAGATGTTATAAGAGAAGACGTCAAAGTAAATTGCAGATGATCTTCACAAATGACAGCATTTTGATAGGCATACTAATTAACCCTGAAAGTATTTACCCTTTAATACCCATCAGATTTGCATCTTATCAAATTCATTCCTGTTTGTAAGCATGTACATTTGAAATTATAGTGACAAATTCTTTTTCACCGCCACAAACAGGCTTTTCAAGTTCTTTCATATAACATTTCTTTGGGCAAGAAGAAAGAACAAGAATTGTGAAGGGCAAACCATCCGGAAATACAAGCTTAAGATATGTGTGTCAAATAGTTTTTATGACAAGCTTAGGACTTATATTTCAATGTCTTTATGTGCGTGGACAGTCCACCAGAATATGAAGCTCATGGTGGGTCTGGGTCATTCTCATAAAAATTAAAACATGTGGGAGCCTTTGCTCCCATCCTTAGCCAATAGCCGACAGTTGATGTTGTCTCGTGCCCCTTTGATGGTGGTGAGGATATAGAATTGCTGAGTTGATCCAATAATGGGAGGTTGAAGTTCATAATTTGATCCTTGTTTTTTGTGTTAATGTTTTCCCAAACTGAGAGCTTGTTTGAGTTAACTTGCTATCCTGAGAAGATTGACTCCCAGACCAACACGGTGTTTGTTCCAAAAGTGCACTGTAAGGGCTAATTTTTCTCTCTGTTAGATAGAGTCAACATGAAAACTTCAATGCCATGGCTGGGATTTGAACCACGGATCTCCTGGTTTCCATCCAGTCGCTCTAACCCATTGAGCTACCATGGTCAATGTGCCGTCCTGACATTAAATTCCCCATTCGACTTGTATATTTTCCCGGTAGACCACTATGGGCTCTCGCATCCGAGAGTCATGTTGATTCTATTCATCAAAAACCTTAGCCTATGTACGGCTAGTGTGAAGAAATGATTAATTTCCATCAATTAACTAAATAATAAGAGTTAAATGATGGAGCCTGGGACTCAAGTACTGACGATAGTAAGTCGCCACAAACGGTGTATCTCGGATGCGAGAGTCCCTAGTGGTCTACTGGGAAAATATACGAGTCGAATGGAGAATTTAACGTCAGGACGGCACGTTGACCATGGTAGCTCAATGGGTCAGAGCTACTGGACGTAAATCAGGAGATCCGTGGTTCAAATCCTGACCATGGCATTGAATTTTTCATGTTGACTATCCATCAAAAACCTTAGCCTATGTACGGCTAGTGTGAAGAAATGACTCAAGTACTTACGACAGTAAGTCGCCACAAACTGTGTATCTTGGATGCGAGAGTCCATAGTGGTCTACTGGGGAAATATTAGTCATCTGGAGAATTTAATGTCAGGACGGCATGTTAGCCATGGTAGCTCAAAGGTTAAGAGCGACTGGATGGAAACCAGGAGATCCGTGGTTCAAATCACGGCCATGGCATTGAATTTTTCATGTTGACTATCCATAAAAATCCTTAGCCTATGTACGGCTAGTGTGGAGAAATTATTAATTTCCATCAATTAACTAAAATAGCACGCTCTTGATGTGTGTTTGGACAGAGATTGAAAATGGAGGCCAGGGCCTTTGAAACTAGTCTCTCATAAATATATGAAAAAGTAAGTGACGAGTGTCAATAAACCAACCACAAATAATTTTTATAGCACGCTCTTGTTTCTGCAGTGTGGTCAACCTAGAAAAACACCATTTCAGCCAAATCGTGGCGCTGAAGGTGTGAAGGTGTGACATGTGTGGACAATCAATAAATTGAATTTAATCCGATAAGCTGTATACTTATATATTTACTATGTTATGAAACAAAATTAGAAAACAAGTATTATGACTCACTCACTCGATTTGTGATTCTTCGATCTCCAAGTTCGCTGTGTCACTGTTATCGCTGGTATCCTCTGATGTGTTAGCAATTTCAGTAATTGCATTTTCTATTACACCATCATTTCTTCAATATTGCATTTCCAGCTCTTAGACCTTCTTGCAGTATCCTACCCAATCTGTCGCTTCTATGGCAAGCTTCCGCAGATTTGTGGCTCTCCAGTAACAGTGCATCCTCTGAAAATGCTTGCCCACGCCAGCTCAATTGCACTCAGATCACAGCTATATGGAAGTAGACGAATAATAGTGTCCCCTTTTGAGAGCCATAATATCCAAAACACACGTCTTGCTCTTAGAATTGTAAACTGGTTAGCTAATAATTAACCTCAAAATTGCTCAAAATGAAATGGCGTACATGTGAAAGCTTCACATATTAGCCACTAGATGTCAAAGTGTATAGCGCATTTTGCATTTTAAAGTTGTCATCTATGTTTACGGAAATAGGCAAAACCTATCAAATGAGGACTTGGGGCCCCAACACTCAAGAAATGGTGTGCATGTCATATGTGCAGCATATGCTGCATGTTTTGAGATGCTAGAATGATATGTTTTCTTACTGTTTTCTTAAATCTTTGGTCTGTCCAAGAATGGTGTGCAAATTTCTTATACTGGATAATATCTCCTTGAGGTTTTAATGTGGTAGTCTCCCACATGATTTTAAGTTTTTAATGATCTTTTGTTGTATGATGTTATGATACTATTGACTTGTGCTACTTGGAAAATATTCTGTATTTTCGTTTTAAAGAATAGTAACATCAACCCCAAATTTTTGAGCTTGATTAATGAGTCACTATGTTTACACTCAACTTCACTTATTATGTTGTATAATCAAAATGTTTTCAAGATCATTCTATCTCATCCTCAGCTGTTTGGTGACTAAATGAACATTCTTCTTCCTCCTCCACTACTATGGTGCTCCGATCCCTCTGCCATCTGGTGTTAGGGGCACTAAGTTTTAATACTTCATTTAATGCCAGGATTTCAAAATTTATAACTTTATCCCAGTTTTTGGTTATGAATATTTTTTCCCAAATATCCAATTCTGTGGGTGTACTTAAAGATTTTTTTAACTGTTATCTTATACCAGTCCTGATTCCAGTGTTTGATAGCTTTATTTAAGATGTTTGCCGAGAGTAGTTGGTAAACCTAAGTCTTTAGTCAGAGTTGGATAGTCCAAAGGACAGCACTGTCAAATCGAAAACAAAACGAAGCTTCAAAATCAGCACTTTAAAAAAAATTAATGTAACAATACATAAATGAAACACTATATGAAGAACAACACAGACTGACCCGGGAATCATGTGATTTGCAGCTTCAAACACTGCTTTGCGCAGTATTGGGTAAGAATTAAAACAAGCATGTTATATATGAATAATGTAAAGATTTCAATTGTGGGCGCTGTACATCCAGTTTCACAAATCAGGCACAATATAGTGTCCCCAGAAGTGAATTCCGCTCTCATCCATGATTTACATTACTGTGTGCATTCTCACTTTTTTTGCTAACCTTGCAGTAGCATAGTGATCACAAAAAAGCCCTTTATGCTCTGAATTTCACCTTGCAAAAGCTTTTTGTGTGCTTTTATTTGGTATTTATTCTTAGGAGTTTATGGGTCACAGATTTTCCAGATCTAAATATGGGACATTTTAGAGATTCCACGGAACTAATGTACGACTTAATGCTGAGTAGTGAATGATTAATGTTTAAAGCATGATGTAATATTCAAGGGTCATAATGTTCAGCATGCTTGTTTTCTTTCAGAGGTGGCCACATACCCAGTGATGGCATATCTGCAGGCTCTCTTCAGAATGATATTGCAAAACTTGAAGCCAAAGAAAATATTTTAGATGAGTTAATAACAAATGCAGGTAATAACTTCTGCCTTTTGCAAGTGATGTAGTATGCCATGAAAGGAGGCAGTAGGGTAAGTTGCCTAATTTCCTAATACTGTGATACAGGGTTCAGTATCTTGCCATGACCTTATTCTGCAAATGTTAGTGACTCTGAAGTATCCAATAGATAGCTAGGCTGTTATGCTCTCTAATTGTCTAAACTCCAGCACTCACTGAGAAAGGAGGGCGTATTTTTTAAAGTAAATTTCTACAAGTTACGGAAATGTGGAGTCAGACTGAAAAATTCAGTGCCACAGCCATACAATGCCATTCAATACTGTGTTCTAAACACAGCTAATGTGAAAGAACAATTTCCATTAATTTATTCTACAAGTTTTTAATTCTCAAGTCAGATGAAATATGTTCAAGAATGTTCAAATTGTGTTCAATGAATTATAAATTACCTTTGTCCATTTATGACCATTACAAAGAATATATTAAAAGATATCACAGAATTAGGCAAACTTACCCTGCACACGTTTGTTTTCCATCTAAATGAGAAGTCATAGGGAAGGAGGGGCTTTTAGAATTTTCAGGTGCCAGCACTCTTTATTACTGTAAGAATTGTGAATTAAAATTAGGTTCAACTGTTACTGTTATTAAAACTTTTTTATTTTTTCCTGTATCTAAAATGTTTATTAGTACAGAGAAGGTAAGCAGTTCATATAGAAATCTAAATGTTACCATTTGAACTTGCCTAAAACTTGACTGTTGACATGTGCATGACAAAGGTAGATAATTGTCCAAATAGTAGGGCGAAATGTGGTCAGTGCCATGCTTTTTCAACTAGAAATTTGTTTACTAGGCCCACGAGTTACAACGTATTTCCTTATAATAGGGCCTAGAGTACTCTGTTCTCATATGTTGTTTGCTGTCCATAGACGCTTGATACCATTACGTAGAAAATGAAGCTAGCTACAGTGAAGCAATAAATATTACACAAATATAAATATTTGCTACAAAGGCTTCACTTATCTTAAGAAATTGATACCATGCCCATTACGCAGCATACTGGAGCTCTATTGCAGACGTTTCAGATGTTCAAATGTGTGTAAATTTTCTGGGTTACTTGGTGTTGCTCTCTGTATTGTGACTATGTGGGTTCGTAGAATTAAAAGGCCGAGTTGCAGAAATTAAAAATCTCCTTTATTTTCGCCAAAATACACTATTCAATTCTCACATAAGAACATTAAATCACATATACAGTCTTACAAGGTCGATCACAATAACAAAAGTGACAGCAGATTACATAGTACTAAATTGAATCGAGAATATATTGACACATTGCTTCACTCACACTGTTTATTCACAGGACATGTTTCAAGAGCTCTTGCTCCTATCCTCAGCTGATACTCGACTAGTGCAAGTTGTAGTGGTTTCTTCTTTCTCTGTATTGTCAATAGATGGCGTGATGTACTTGTCAAAGATGTCCGGTGGTGGAGTTTCAAAATTCATGACTCTGCTAGTGTAAGGACGAGAAGACTGTGTATGTGCAACGGAAGAATTTACGTAATTGTGACCGTACAATGGAATTGTAACGGACGAACTGGTGAATCGTAATTGTGTGCATTACGTAATTCCATGTAATTGGCAAGTGTTTAACTGTAAGTCGGTGGAAATAAGGAACATTTTTGAGTGGTGTAATTGGACTTTTCATTTCACGAACCCACAGTCACAATATATTGTGTTGGCAATTATAATTCATCAGAGTTAGATTAACATTTCATGAATATACTATGAAGGGACACCTGGCTTTGTTGCTGTTAATGCTGCCATTCTGCCTCAGAGAGTACAGTTTTTACACTTTATTTTATATGTTGGAAGATATTTACTAGACATTTATGAAGGTTATCCTATTTCACAAACTACAAAATGGGCATATGAAGTCATTTATTACTGAACTTGTTGAGCGTAGGTTGAATGCTTTTATTTATGTTTCTGCATTTATTTTTCTCTATCTAAGTACAAAATTTGTTTTTATGTAACTATTATTATGTCACCTAGTTTTATATTTGTTGAATCCAATTGGTTCTGTAGACATTCCACGCACTAAATGTTCTCAGAGAGTAGCAAGTATCTTCCAGAGAATGGAGGAGCATAAAGTGAGTTGAAAGCTAAATTAAATGAATTTTAGAAGCATGAGTTTTGGGTATTTACAATAGATCTATAAAGACCACAGTGAGATGAGGTAATATTTAAGCCTATACGACCCTCCGCATAATCTAATGTCA
Source organism: Mantis religiosa (assembly GCA_030765055.1). NCBI lineage: Eukaryota > Metazoa > Arthropoda > Insecta > Mantodea > Mantidae > Mantis > Mantis religiosa. The sequence continues at coordinate 53,264,584 of CM060956.1, forward strand.
TTATCTTATAGCATTATTTGTAATGAAACAACAGATAAGTGGTACAAAATTGAAATTGAGTTTTTATTTATGGATGCTAATTGCTGTATCCCATTCTATACTGGGCGTGAAAGACACCTTCATTTGGTCAGAGTCCTCTTTATCAGGCTTGAGCTTCATATATGTATTGTAAATCTATGACAGTAGCACCGGATGTACTTGCCTTCCAAAGAATTTCTTGCTGAGGATTTTTACACCTGAATTTTTTTTATATATATATATCCTCCAGCGTTAAGTCATATCGGGCGATGAATGAAATTGGTGAAATGATGCTCACATGACTCCGGGGTCCATGGAGCTTAGAGCTACCCGACATTTGTCTTTAAGGATAAGGGAAAACCCCGGAAAAGACCTTATCCAGGCAACTCGCCCAGACTGAGATTCGAACTCGGGACCACTACACTACCAAGGTGGGCAACAGTAGTTGACAGACTTAAATGATGTTCACACCCTTGAATCCGTGACATGTTGCTCTAATATTTGATTTGGCAAGTATAACATAAAGTAATTTGACAGATTAAACCACTCTTTTGTCAGCTGTGTTAGATAAGTGCTTGGTGAATTGCAAGCTGCCATCCCAAAGTGAAATCTGCATTTCTAAATTTGAAGAAGAAACCCCTATTCAAGGACTTGATCTTAATTGTATTCTGGTCATACTGTGTCCCAAATTCCCGTGCCTTTACTGACAAGATATTAGTTTGAGTAGGTGTACCTGCAGATCTCTTCATGAGAAATAAGATTTAGGCGATCAACAGTCGGTTATTTTTACAAAGTATAGAGCCGATGCTGCTTAGGAAATTGGTCCAAACATTGGAAATTTAATCCAACTTTAGGAAGACCAGTCATATCTAACTATCCATGTGCTAGATCAGTGGAAGACAGATTAGTCACCTGATGATGATATTTGTAATGGAAGTGCAAAAGATTCAAGTTGTGTGACGTCGGCTACATGTGTATAGATAATCATACACCCGCAACGTAGTTAATTTGTACTCGGTTGTAACAATTACTAGCAGTAGTAATGCAGAAGCAGCTGTTTATCTATCAATAAGGGAAAATTTCTGTTGATGAAAGTTGGAGAAAGTGCAAAATGTCTATTATGTCAAAAAGTATTAGTGTTTGAAAAAGTTTACAGGCCTTCATTTCAAGGTGGCGTAAAGCCGTAGCCGTGTAACTAAAAGATTGGGGAATAACATGGTGTATTTGAATGCTGAATAAAAGAACCCCTGTTTCAGAAACAAAATGTCTTGCATTACTTATTGAACTGCCCTCGTAGTTTGTATGCACGATAAAACAAAATAACTCACAGTTAAATGTTCTATGCAAAGTGATACAAAATAATGAAATTTCAATGATTTATTAATAGATCTCTACTTTAATGACACTATGGATGTATACTACCTTTAATAGGCTTTAAACCAGTTTTTTTTTTTTTTTTTCCTTTTCTTTTTTTTTTTTTCCCCGCTAAAATAACTTAATAAATATGGAAGATACGAATATGTATTTATGAAGCATTTTTACAGCATTTAACAATTTAAATGTCTTGATCTGTTTATTGGGTATTCGTTCCTGGCTCATGCAGGGTTTAAATGTCCATCAGAGAAGCGGTTAAGGATACTATTGCAGGATATTTAAAGGTTTTGAAAATGCAGGCTTGCATTAGAAGAAAATTGTTGGCAGATGGAGCGCCATCTGTTTTGGAAAACAAGGTAGTACTAATAACTCAGATTAAGGAAAAATATTAAACTTCTTCCTGATACAACACATGACTTGATTTCAATCCACTGCATTCTCTATCAAGAGAATCTGTGTGAAGAATATTACAGGTGTGATGGAGACAGTGGTAAAAGTCACAAATTTCATCTGATCAAGTGGCCTAAGAGATCAGCGATTTCTTTTCTTGCAGAATGCAAACATCAGTATGGTGATACTCTATATTCTCAGTAATGTGCATTGGTTGCACAGAGGTAAAATGCTCAATCATTTCTTTAAAGTGCGAGAAGAGATATCATTGTTCATGACTATTCTCTGTTTCATATAACCTTGCCCGGCTGAAATGTATCACTCCGCGTTCAACAACCCTCCCCCTCGCCCTAATTGGCTAATGCTTTCGCGCCATAGGCCATAGGCGGTGCCTTCCCATCACATTTAAAACTGCAGTAAACGTCAAATGCCAGGAGATAGCTAAAATCATGCAAATAAGTATATGAAGGCATGCAAAAATACAAGTTTATAATGAAACTGAACTCACGCGTTATGGAGAATCTGGTAATGGAGTAATCCCCTCCATCTCGGATTCGGATTCTGATTCTGCAGTAACAGTTTCGCTGTTTCATTTACAGCAGACAAAATTTTATTTATGTTAGGGAGTTCGTTTCTAAAGAAAAAACTATGCACATGTCGACGTACAGCAGTTTTAACGAACTCATCGCATTCTCCGAGCACGCGCTTTTCTTTATTCCTGCGTTTGCCTGGAGTGGTAAGTTTTCCTGTTTTCTCAACTTCACGTCGCGATGTTCCTATGGACCTAACACTCACACCTGTAAGTTCGGAGCACAACTGTTCGACTTCCCTCACTAACAAAGACGGATTCTTCTCTGTGAGTGCATTAAACACATGCAACACAATTCTTTTTTCACCGCTTTGTAATGGCTTACCCTTACGATGCTTCAGCGAAAAACTGGCGGTAGACTCTGCCATTATACATATAATAAGTACATGCGCAATAAACGATGGATAAAATAACGTATCTCTCGAACGCACACAGTACACCTTCTAATGACAATACATGACTAATCCAGTTCAGAACAAGGTCAGTGATAAAACTCATATAAACAAATATAAATATATGTAATTCACTACCGCTAAAGCACGTGCTCTTGTGTAATCAGAAAGGCAGGCCTAGATGCAAAGGAACCTCCTCTTTACTTTGTTTAAGAATTAACATGCATTTCAGATAAATTAACTCTGTTGCGTAATATATTTAATTGAAACAGTTATGAAAGTAAATATTTGACAATTCTCTTTCAACATATAAAGATATATCACCATGTTAAATAACGAACTAATTTTTACCGCAAAACAGTCTCTACCAAACAGCAGCCAATGAGAGGAGATGAGGTCACGTGACCGTTAAGAGATTACCGGGCAAGCTTACGTGAAACAAGGTATAGTTTAATTCAACGTATTCCTGAATTGCAACATAAAAACTTGATGTGTGGCCTTGCATTCCTCAGTGATTTCACTAGACATTTAAATGACTCACTACAAGGCAAGGGCCACCTCATATGTGTTCTAGAGTAAAATCTTTCAAATTGATTTTAACTTTGTGGCTGGAACAATTATTTGTTAGAAATACAGAACATTTTTTAACGTTAGTGCTAGTTTCCTGATATTAGTGTCTGAAGAATATATGCCAGTCCTGCAAGATCTTCTAGTACAGTTTGAATCTGACAAATTTTTCTCCAATGTGTATATAGTGTGTTACACCATATCCAGTTAAAGTAAAAGAAATCCCTTGTTGCTATCAATTGAAACTTGAATTTAAGTACAATGCAACAAATCGTTAAAGGACAAATATGACTAAAGTGAACTTATTCCCAAGATTGCATACAATTGCTGCTAAAATGTTTGTTTTGATCGATATATGTAGCAGAAATTTTTTTTTTTTTCTTCTTCTCTAATGAAGTTTGTAAAGTCAAAATCAAGAAAATGATTATCAGAAAACAACCTAACATGTAGTCGTAGACTAAATAATACATTACGTCCCAATATTGATAAACTTGTTGCAAAGAAAAGAAACAGAAAAGCAAGAAAATTGTCAATATAAATTTGAAGAATAAGACCTGATGCTTTCCTGGCAATGAATATGTTTGAGATGATTATAGTCTTTTCACCTGACTTGTTTCCCAAGAAGATCTTGAAATATAAATTTGGTTACAGATGTACATTCATAATTATTAAATTGGTATTTATTTTTATTGTGCTGTATTACATTAATTCAGATAATTGCAGGCGTATAAACGTGTGTATTTTCTTTAAGTGCTATAGAATTATATATTGTGTTAAACATCATAAGTAGTTATTGTCACAGTACAGAGAAATAAAATAATTATTGCAATTTGTACAAACACTAAAGCCATTAATGGATAAACTAAAATGAAAATCAGTTGTGTTACAATTACGTTCTTGGAAGTGTTGAAAACAGTGTTGTTATGATAATTAACTTTAAAGAGAGTCGATTAAAGACACTAGACAACACTTACTTTTAAATTTTTTCGGAACTAGTTTCAGAGGCTTTGCCTCTATCATCGGCCGGCTACACCAAGGAGAACCAATCGAGAGCCGGCCGATGATAGAGGCAAAGCCTCTGAAACTAGTTCCGGAAAAATTTAAAAGTAAGTGTTGTCTAGTGTCTTTAATCGACTCTCTTTATCAGTTGTGTTATTACTTTTAAAACCTTGTCTTAATGTATGTTCGGAATTTCAGCTTTCTGCAGTGTTAACATTTCTCTCTTCTCCCCTGTTACCTGCTGCCTAAATTTCACAAACCCTTCACAGGTGTTCATGCCAAAACGATAAAGCACAGCAGCCTTCTATCACAGAACTGTTTCATGTCCTTGCCCGTGCTAGATGATTTCTTCCAACACATTGAGCAGTCTCCAGCTTACTGCTACTGGTGACCACAGCAGTAAATCCAGAGTGTAAATGGAGACATGCTCTAAAATGTTAGGAAACAAAAATCATATCTACTCTCAAAAATGTAGCAAATAAATTAATTTCCATGTGAACCTCTTGACCATGCAAGTGTCTGCTCCACGGCTGTCAGTGTGTTAGATTGTGGAAATGGGTGTCTTACAAGAGCTGATTTAATGTGTAAACAATATATATGTTTCTGATTTGCATGAGAGTGAAATGGCAAGGGGTTACTTTAAATTTCACCATTTGATGAAGAAATCTTGATGGAGAAAGCAAAGCACTGGTGGGGTAGCCGTACTTCCATAAAGTCCCTGGCAATGGAGGCAGTTCCAGTAGGCAAGCCATCACATGTGCAAACCTGTATGCGCGAAAGTCAGTGTGTTGTGTCCTACAGATAAGTAAAGTACTCATAACTTTTTTTCATATACAGATATTATTATTCAGTTGTGTTTAACTTAGTGCATAGTATGTAAGGGCATAGTTCTCATCTAATCGTTCCAGAGTTTATCAAAGAAATTTACTGAGATAATTTAGAGAAACTAGCCAATATATTATTAATTCATGCAACAAGAGGTAAATGGAGACACATTTATAATTCCTGTGAAAATAATTCTAGAGCACATTGCAGTTGTAAAAAGGTATTTCAAAATCCACAATTAAAAAGATGAGAAAGGAATTGAATGAGGTGCACACTGGCACAGTATCCACATTCGTACTCGAAACCGAAACAAAAACTGGCCAAAACGATGTACAAATTTAGACAAATTTGATGTGTATAGTATATAGAACAGTAAATGAATTTTACATTACTGAAAAGAAGGAAGTGTGTTAAAGGTGTTAAAGAGCCTCAGATGTCGGTGGTGAAAGACGTGCCAAAATAGATGCATTCTTCTTGAAAGATACAATATACAAAATTTTTCTGTGTCCTTTTTACAGAATATTGCAAGAAACTGCCAGGAGGGTAGCCCTTTTGTGTACACCGACAAAACGTATACTCACAGCTCACACACAAAAATTAAAGCTTTGGGCGATGATAGTTCATATGGTGCCTACTTCCAATCCCTTCCCCAATTCCTTGGAGCACCGTCACACCCCCTACCACTCCCACTGATTGGATGGGACTCGCATCTAAGGTAAGCTATCTTAAATGCATTGACTTCATGGAAGTACGGCTACTCTCTCAATGACTCTAATAAGAGCTCAGACTTTGCAAAGGCTGCATTAAAGGTGATCTGCCATGTGTCAATGTAGTTTGTAGACTACTACTATTCTCTGACTCCCCTCCCCCTTTTTTTTTTTTTTTTTTTTTAAATTAACCTTAGATAAGACAATGTCTTAACAATCGTACTGCCTGTAGCAAAAATAAATCTGTTTTCTAAAATGTATTTTGAGGTCAGAAATTTTTAGTTATCATTTGTGCATAGTAACTAGAAGTTTACTGGATATACATGTACATTTTATTCCAGTACTTATAATTAGACAGCATTATGTGTGAACCAGCTCTGCCAGTATTAAAGTAAACATGCATAGTTGTAAAAAGTTTTTGGAACATAAATTGTTTTATGGCAGGTGATTTGATTCATGGTATTTAGGTCATCATTACAGAAATGGTAACAAAACCTTATGTATAGTTTGTTGTACACAGTTGTTGACATCAAAATACTGAGTATGCTAAAAATTGACGCTTAAGCAGTTGATGCATACTGCATCAAATTTCGTAAATCTTTTCTCACATTTGCTTCAACCTTTTAAGATATTAATTTGTGCAACTGAATGGAAATTTCCATGCTTTCAACTCCTTAAAAAATTTCAAAACCTAATTTCCTACATATAGTTCACTCTTTATATTTTATTTTTGTTATGCAATTTTGTTCTGAGTTGATTGCATTTGCATTTGTTCAGGTTACCATTTCTAATTATTTTAAGACTTATGTGGTGCATTTTTGTTGAACTGTTAGTTTTATATTGTTTTTTATATGAATTTTCTATTTTGTTTAGCTAGTATCCCATATCTGTAGCTTTAATGAGAAGTGATAAGATATGTATATACTTAATATTTTTTAGAATGTGATCTGAGGCAACTGAGTGAAGATAAACGTTATGCATACATCACTTATCAAGACTTAAGGGACATTCCTGAGTACAAGAATCAGACCATTATGGCCATCAAAGCTCCACCTGAAGCAAAGCTGCAGGTGCCTCACCCCAGTCAAGTAAGTCTACTATATCTATCCTAGCATTTTCATAGGATAATACATTATTTGGTGCATTAAGTGCCATATACAATAATAGGAACAGAATCAAATCCACAGATCTTTATCCTTGTATACCAGTGGTATGTGCATAACAACTTAGCCGTCATGATTGCTTTGTAAACTAAAGTGTTTAAATCAAGAATTATTTTACAGGTGATGAAACAGAATTTTGAAGTATTATATCTCTTAAAGACATCCTTATTGTGAAATCAGAAAGTACGCCTGCAATTAATATTGCAGGCTAGTTATGCCAATAATAGGCTTTTAGAAGTGTTATATTAAAACCCCACATTAATTTACTGCATCAAAGAACGTATTATTCGAGATATAGTTGTCCATTGTGATAAAAGTTTTCCTGAGCATTGGTCCATTAAAATAAGGTACTTGTACTGTCTTGTAATGAATGTCTTTAAAATGTTTTATGTACCAAATGAAAGTTCACTAGTAATGGTACAGTTTAATTAAAAATTTCCCTATTGATTTATGTCAGTAAGTAGAAACAATTTCAACTGTCACAGAGTATGTAAAGATGGTAGAAATTCTAATATCTATTGACTAGATAAGTAACATCAAAATACTATTCAAGAAAACACTGACAAGATTCATATTCAAAAATGGACATGACAGCATTTAATTTATATAAAATTAAAATACATTATTCATATGAATACAGATTACAGGAATCACAACTTTAATTGCAGGAGACATTGTGATGTTGCTACATACTTCATGAGCTAAAGTTACTCAGAAAGACCATAGGATGGATGGAAGAGAAGACTTTAATTTCTATTACATATCAAAATTGGTGCCATAATAGTAAACTAAGTCCTGAATTGTGATGGTGATAATGAATGTATTAAATAATTTGTACAACTTCCTTTACATGAGTTTTTATAATTTTTCATTTGTTTAATCTGAATAATGTACAAAGTGTTCTTGTACTACTTACTCTTACCATTTTTGTTTAGCTTTCTGTACATTCCTACCTATACTTCAAATATTTTCTTCTCTTTCTGTTAGCAGTTTTATAGCTAAAGTTTTCCTCTATTTTTCCCCATTTTTATCTCCCAAACCTCTTTTCTCCACAATACTAACTCCATATTTTGTTATTAATATGCTATACGAGGGTGGTTTGATGAGTATGCTAAAAGAAAAAAGGAAGGAAAAATATATTATAACCAACATTCCTTAATTCTTGACACAGAGATATACTAAATTTAATTTAGTGTTAGTCGATGGCCGGTTGAGGATGGAGGCAAAGTCTCTGAAACATGTTCCGGAAAAATTTAAAAAGTAAGTGTTGTTTAGTATCATTAATCGACTCCCTTTAAATTTAATTTATTATAACAACACTGTTTTCAACACTTCCAAGAATGGAATAGAGATATACATTTGTTCCATCTGTCCTTCAGATTTTTCATGCCATTGGGGGGGGGGGGGGGGGGGGGGGGTTTTGTCAAACCTTTATCACTTCATTTGAATGAAATTTCTTCTCAGCAACCCTAAGTTACAAGATAGAGAACAGGAAAAATCTCTTGGGACTAAATTTGGTGAATAGGGTAGATGAAGAACCAATTCAAAAAAGCACTTTCTTTGTGTTAATCTGTCCTTTTACAGTTAACACGCATTCCAAACGATCCAGCAATGAAGCATAATAGAGTCCAGTTATTATTCTGCTTATTTCTAAGTAATCTATGAGGATTATTCATTTAGGAATCATACAAAACTGGCAATCACCTTGCCAGCTGACAAAATGGTCTTTGCCTTCTTTGGTACACTTTTCACCAGGCTTTGTCCATTGTTTGGACTCTGGTGTGTTATAATGGATCCAGGTTTCAATAATAAATTGGGGTAAAAAGTCGTACAGTTTACTATTAAATATTGCCAGATTTGTGTTAAAGTGTGCTGGATGCACTTCAGTTGACTGAGCCATTGCTGTACTCGCCTCGTACACAGCTTCTTCATAGCCAATTCTATGTGCAGGATATGTGAACTTGCTCAGTTGAGAGGCCTAGAATCTTCGCAATCTGACATATTCTTATTCAATAATCTTGCATTACCATATTTTGGGTTTTGTCAGAGGCTTCCGATGTGGTGACCTCAATTGGAGTACGCTTTTGACTTTGGTGCTTGTCCAACCATGTTTAAATTCATTAATCCAAAAGTAAATCATCGTTAATGATGGTGCAGAGTCATTTTGAATGTCATCTTAGGTTTTGATTTGTGCTGCAGTCCAACCTTAAATGAAAATGTTTAAGAGCTCCAATTTTGTAATTGAAAAAATAACCAATTCAGAGAGTTAACAATGAATCGTAAGCTGTAATTGTTGAAATTTAGCATACAATAATAACCAAGCTTACCAAACATGAAACCCAACAATCAATTTGCATTCTTTCATGGAGATTTACTTGACTTATGAAATCACTATCATACTTCTTATCACTATAAATTTCACATGTTTGTTTTTTGCTACCAATTATTGCTCTTAAGAAAAACATTCAGTTCTCATCCAAGCCAGCCCTTCCTTTTCTCTTATATTACAGTATCCTGCTTATTCTCTTCCCCAATTTTTTTTCTTCCCCTCTTCTTCCCTCCACTTTAATTCCTTCCTTTCTTTTAACATCCATGTTTCTCCCATTCCTATTTTTCCCATAATTCTTCTGTCTTTTAAGATTGTCAAAATATTTTTGCTAGCTTGTGGTTCCTGAGATTGCTGCTTCAAACCCAGTGGAGAGCAATATATATTTTTAATGCTTAACCTTTCTTTGGAAAGGAAGTAGAGCAGGGGATCACCTTATATTTATGGCACATAAAAGAACCTCAATATAATAAAGAGGCCTCTGAGCAAATATAAGTGTCTTTATGCTAAATTAGAATGAGATGCTGAGAGCCACAGTTAAGAAGCATCCATGAACAACAAAAAATAATAAATATTTAATATTTTGTTAACTACACTGTTAATTTCTAGAAGACTCGGTTACATGCCAGTAAATCTACTAATATGTTGCTTTGCTTCACTGTAAGCTCACTTCAAAATGATCAGCCTCGATTAAATTTGATCCGCAACTCTGGGATCATTAGGCCAATGCCTAACCAACTTACCATCCAGACCAATAATTCCACTAATGCCTCATACTTTCTTTCCAAAGTATGGCGGTCATTTCTAGTTTGTATTTATATATTCTTGTTCCTATCATTGCAACCCTTCATTTTGCTTGTATTTTCTTAATAGTGCCTTCCATTCTCCAATTTCTTTAACTTTTAAGCCTTTACTATTTAATTTTTTTTTTTTTTTTTTTTTTTTTTTTTTTGTGTAATTTTCCATTCTTCACATTATTTCTGAACTGCATTTATTGCACATTGTCAGGGTTTTCAGTTTTTGAAATTTGACTCAAAGATCTTGATGCTTATCTAGATGTCACCTGGCGGTTTGATAAACATTTAGTTAGGATTTTCTATGTTAACAATATTAAGGTAAACTTGCTTAGTGTTTTATTTTTATCTTTCAGGGTCTTCAAGTGTACATGAAGAGTGACAATGGTGAGATAGAAGTGTTCTTGTGTCCGGATGAAGGCTCATTTAATAGCAGTGAAAACTGTGGAAATGCTTCACTGGTTCAAAATCAGTCATCGCCAGAGCGAAACAATCCAAGTAATACAACTTCTCAGAGTTTTGATGCATCTCAAGATGTAAAATCAGGCTCCCTCCCGTATCTCGAGTCTTTTGATATAACGGATGAATTAGTGATAAAAGAGGAACCTGTTAGTGAAGATAGGGAAAGTGTACCTGGAGTGTCTCGTGTTCAGAATGTTTTGCCATCAGAACAAGATGATTTTGAGCCAATGGGTGGTGGGAGATTCCAGCTACAAACTGAGGACCAACATAGTGCATCCATTTCAGGTGAGAAGCTACTTTAATTATTTGAAATAACTGCACAAGTTGTTTGAAGTATGTGCTGTTCTATTTCAGTTGTGTATCTGTACCCTTCCTGTCTTCATTAATTTAATCTTGTCTACTATAAATTTCCCGCATGTGGTTGTTTTCCTTAGTGTTTGTTTTATACAGCTTTATGAGAAATTGTATATTTTTTGTGTTTTAATATTAGGAAATTAGCCATAAGTTCTTTTATGTTTTTCTGTCCTTGTTTACTCTCTCATCTTGGGCAGTAATTAAAAAGTTCAATGTTGCAGTGTATTTCCTAGCTATCTAGCTTGATTTTCAAGTGCAAATCATTCATTACTAAAATATCCATAGATGCAGAAGTTGCCTCCTCTTTATTCAGATTGAGCATAGAGTATAAGAGAAATAGATAGTCAACATGAAAAATTCAGTGCCATGGCCAGGATTTGAACCAAGGATCTCTGGTTCCCGTCCAGTCACTCTAACCCATTGAGCTACCATGGCCAACTTGCTGTCATGGCATTAAATTCTCCATTTGACTCATATTTCCCTGGTAGACCACTAGGGGCTCTCTCATTCAAGATACACCGTTTGTGGCGACTTACTATCGCAAGTACTTGAGTCCCACGCTTCATCATTTAACTCTTTATTATTTTAGTTAATTAATGGAAACTAATCATTTCTTCACACTAGCCATATATAGGCTAAGGTTTTTGATAGTCAACATGAAAAATTCAATGCCATGAATTCAATTTCTGGCCATGGCATTGAATGTTTCATGTTGACTCTATTTATCAAAAACCCTAGCCTTTATAAGGCTAGTGTGAAGAAATGATTAATTTCCATCAATTAACTAAAATAGTATAAGAGAAATGTTGACAAGTAGGTACTGCTAATTTTCCAAATTTACTAGTTCCAAGCCAGTCATATCTTAGTTTGCAAATAAGTACTTAAGACAAAATTGCTGACAAGTGTGAAATATTTAACTTGTACGAAAATAATTTGATATAAATTTAAACATAGAGCACAATGAAATTAATGTATTCATCTGTAACAAACAATTTATATTAAATTTAAAGGGAGTTGATTAATGGCACTAAACAACACTTTTAAATTTTTCCAGAACATGTTTCAGAGACTTTGCCTCCATCCTCAACCGGCCATCGACTGGTTCTCATTGGTGAAGTTGACAATATTTTGTCATAGGTTTCCTCTGGTGGCGGTTCAAGGAACTTGCTGAACAATTTTTTCTTGGGGATGTCGAAATTGAAGATTTGTTCCCATGTGGATAGTTCTTGTTTTCCTGGTGTATGTTTTAGTAGTTTTGGTTCTGGATTTATGTTGTGTTTTTTTTTTTTTTTTTTTTCCAAAAATGTGTGGCAACTGCTCTTGCTTCTAAATTTCTTTTGGTTTTTCCAATATAAATTTGACTACAATCACAACATTCAATTTGATTTATACCAGATTATCAAAAAACACATCAGTGATGCACTAAAACTTCTAAATATCCAAGAAAAAAGCATCAAGTTCACTGTAGAAAAAGAAAAGGACGAGTATTTACCATTTTTGGATCTAAAAATAATGAGAAATAAAAACAGACTAAACTTTGGCATTTACAGAAAACAACACAGACAACTACATAAAAGCTAATGGCTACAACCCAAGATCCCACAAACAGGCAATCTTCAATAGTTTAGCACACAGACTAGTTAACATCCCTCTCACAGCTGAAGAATACAACAAAATTATTGAAATAGCACAAAAAATGGCTTTCCCAAATCATTAGTAGACAAAAAAGTGAACTTAGCAAAAAAGAAGAAGCTAATAAAGGAAACCACAACCCTCTCAGCTACAGAAACTAATATGCTTTTCAAAAAATTCACTTACCATCCATGGACCTTTGATATATTCAAAAAAGTCTTCAAAAAACAAAACATTCAACTAGCACCAGTCAACCATTTCTCCTTAAAAAACCTAGTTTGTTCAAACATCAAAGATGCCATTCCATCTAACAAAAAATCTGGTATATATTAAATTGAATGCAGTGACTGTAGTCAAATTTATATTGGAAAAACAGAAAGAAATTTAGAAACAATCGCAAAGGAACGCTTTAGAAACATAAAATATAAACAATTAGAAAAATCGGCAGTTGCCACGCATTTTTGGGGGGGGAAAAACCACAACATAAATCCAGAACCAAAACTACTAAAACATACATCAGGAAAACAAGAACTATCCACATGGGAACAAATCTTCATTTCAAAAAATAGGAACAAAGTATTCAATTTCGACATCCCCCAGAAAGATTTGTTCAGCAAGTTCCTTGAACCGCCACCAGAGGAGACCTATGACAAAATATTGTCAACTACACCAATGAGAACCAGTCGATGGCCGGCTGAGGATAGAGGCAAAGTCTCTGAAACATGTTCCGGAAAAATTTAAAAGTGTTGTTTAGTGTCATTAATCGACTCCCTTTAAATTTAATTTATTATAACAACACTGTTTTCAACACTTCCAAGTAAGGAAACAATTTTTAGTTGCTGTTCTACTGGGCATGTGAAAATCTAATGATATCTCGGAAGCAAGTTACCAGCTCTGGTTGCAATGTACAACTGCATGCTGAAGCAGTGTCTGGACAGTCTAATGTCAAATATCTGTATACTTTATTATGTACTGCACTATTCAACTTACATTTATTGTTAAAATTATAGAGTGTAAAGTGTATTAAAACATATCACTCTCTCATATAAACTTTGCTTAACATAAGCACAATGCCAATCAACTACCTCCAAATTTACTACACTTGAAATGTCTTCCTCTTCTGTAGTTACACGCACATCATAGGCATCATCAGTGTTGCTACTTTCTGTGTCATTAACCTGAAGAAGAAATCTACTTTTCTATTCTTGTGCTTTTCCATCTAAGTGATGTTAGTTTCTTCAACATGTCAGTATTTTCCCATTCTGGTCTTCCAATTTCTGCCAGTTGCTAGTGGCACAACTGTTCCATATCTTTTAGCTTAAAAGTAACATTTCTGTTGGGCACCCATTTTTTTAACATAAGCCCAGATTAATTAAATTGGTTGAGTTCTGGATGATAAGGTGACAGCTTAAGTGCACTATTATCATGTGTTAATAGTTGGTAAAGTATGCATTACCTCTGAGGTCTTTTGTTGGCTTCAGTACATATTCATTTTGCTCATTGTTTCATTAAAACCTATATTACGTTTCTCTCACCTTTATTTCAAAGATTTTATATAGGTGATTTATCTACCTAAGTTTTATGGTAAGAAGCATTGTTAATAACAAGAACAGATTATGTAAATCCTTTCATGGAAGTGTTGAAAACAGTGTTGTATAAATTAAATTTATTGGGAGTCGATTAATGACACTAAACAACACTTCTAGTGTTGTCACTTCTGTTTAGGTCATTAATCAACTCCCAATAAATTTAAATTAGATTATTATGTGTTTCAAATGGAAAGAGTTCTCACCTGTGGCGAATCAGATGCGTTAGAGCCTTTACCGTTGCCTTCTCGTTATCCCCACACTTTTTATATTTTCTTCTCTCTTGCACACTTGCGAGTGTTCGTGGCGCTAGACATAAGGGAATGCAAACTTAATTTTCCAAAGTTTTATAATGCAGTTGTTGAAATCACAATTTCAACCCGAATATTCATATATTATGCAAATGTTTTAAATATTTAGTTTAAAGTTAATTATAGTTTATGAATTACTTATTTTTCTAATCCAATGTAAATGCCAGTGGTGCATCCGTATAGCTGTGAATGTTACTTACGTTAAGAAATAATTTGTCACTGTCTTCAACATCTGAGTACTGCAAATTTATGATATTAGGTTCCATAGTCTCGTTACGTGCTATTTCTTTCCAAAAGTCATCTTGTAGTTTATCTGATGTCTCATGCAGTTTTCCCAGTCTTGTTGTGTTCCTTGTCAATTTCTTCATATTCATATTTATTCACCTTAGGAATATACAATATTCATGGCTTCGTCAATAATAAGTTGTGAAAAAGTTGTTCAACGTCGCTCAGTTTAAAAATATTATTTCTGTTTGCAACATAATTTGAGCCCACATTAACTCTATTGGATTGTTCTAGCAGTAGAAGAAAGGGGGGGGGGGGGGAGGTGGATCGTGTCTCATTCATCCAGCTGATACACTTTTTCATGTAAGAGGAACTGAATAATGCTGATTTGAGCTCTAGAGTAAATAGAGATTACAAACCATTCATAAACAAAGATATAATATGACCAGACACGTTCTGCCAGACTCTCAAAAAGTTTATCATTTCCTCTCATCAAATTTAACAAACACCTTGGCTTATTCAAAGTACATATTTCTTTTACCACGTCATGTCAAATGTTTACATTTCAGTTCTGAGTAATTTCAAATATATGTTCATGCATACATGCCAACCAATAATGATGTTCATTACAGTGCTTACGTCGCAACGTCGCAACATATTGTTTTAATATAATGGTATCTACCTTATTTATTTGCATTAGTAAAACTATTTGAGCTAAAAATATGGGGTTTTTACAGTTATGTTAAATACATTACTCTCTCCTTCCTCATGGATCAGTTTTTTCAAAATCTGAATTTTTGTATTAGCGTGAATAGTATTTATTAGAGATTGATTAGTTTGCCACTCGTCACCCACCACTTATGGAAAATGCAATATGACAACATCGCAGGACTCCTATTGGTTGCTCGCCTAGTAGCACCATTTGAAACAGCTGAAATTGTACCAATTATAAAACTAAATCAGCCAGCAATGCAGCCGAACTCGTTTGGGAAAAGTTGCTAACTATAAAAAACAAACAGTATACTTTAAATTTCGAATTGCCGCCTGAAAACTCTCTTTGGAAGTTCATCTCACAGACAACCAGCTCATTTCAAGAAACCATGGATGCAACCAGTTGGATAACTGCTGACGATGGGGACAAAATGTTCTCCGAAACATGTCCAAGTAAGGATAATTTAAGTGATGTTTGTTTTTTAATTACCGACTCGTTACTTTCAAAAGCTAATAACAGGCTTATTGGCTGTCAACATGGTTTTGATCTACGAAGGGGTATCAAAAAATAAACGGATACTGGAGAATGCTGTTCACCTTTATTCAAATTCCATTACACACCTTCAAAATATTCTCCCTTGGACACAATACGATTCCAGCATTCAGTCCAATGTTCAAAACACTCCCTGAAGCCCCTTTTTTATAATATGTTGGGTACACCCAAAATTTTATAGTTTAGCTTTCAATCACTCTGAAAATGATGACCCAAAACTCTTTTTTACTGCAGGAAATAAGTGGAAGTCACACGGGACTAGGTCTGGTGAATAAGGTGGATGTGGCATCACCTTAATGCCTAATTCAGTGATTGTTTCCTGAGTCTTGATAGTGCGATGAGCGGGGACATTATCCTGATGAAGGTTCCATCCCATTTGAGCAAGATTTGGTCGTTACATTGCAGTTCACCTTCTTAATGATCAAACTAAAAGAAACCTAAAAACCAGTGTCAAAGAGCACTTTAGAAACATCAAAATTAAACAAGAAGATAAGTTAGCAGTAGCATTTCATTTTTGGAATGCAAATCATGACATTGGTCCAAATCCAAAATTACTAAAAGGAGTGAGTGATAAACCAAAATACTGACAAGGGAGAACATATTCATATGGAAAAGTAAGGACAGAGCAATGAACTTTGAAATCCCACCAGTAGATAATTTGACAAAGAAGTTCATAGTTCCACTGCCAGAGAGAAGAGAGCAGATGACTCGCACGTTAGTTGGAGAGAGGTTGAAGGTGGAAGCAATGGCTTTCGAAACTAGTTCCTCAATAATATAAAAATGTGGCGAAGTGTCAAAAAAACTGAAACAAATAGTTTTTTCAATTAATTTTGACATCACTTACTAAATTTCTCCAATCATGCATAGTATTCAATGCTCCATACTGTTTACCTAGAACACATTTCGTTAGGACCTGCCTAACATCGTCACCTAATGTTGACTGTCGATGTTAAGAAGGTCTTAGCGAAACATGTTCTAGGTAAACACAGCAATATATGTCGCACTGAGTACTAGTTCAACTCAAAAATTATTTTATATGCATTCTTTTACTCTGTTATTCACCGTTGGCATCGCAGAAACCTTTGAACTTATTCTTTCACAGAATACTTGCAATCACCATTTTTCTCAATGACAGTTAATCCATTGAAAGGTTTGTCATAGAGCTGCATATAATTACAATTTACTGATCTGTTTTCAATACATTATGGATCTGAAGTAATCTCTAAAATATTTTTAATTGCTTCCCCCTCCCTCCCCTCAACATTTTATTTTCTCAAATGATCTAATAGATCCACATAATTACAATGTCATGAATATGTGGAAAAAGGTTCAAAGTGATAGCTTTTCCAGATTCATAAATAACAAGAAACTTACATGAAAGGAACCTAAACTAAACCTCTACAGCACTGTAATCCTCATATGCTTGATTGTCTTATGCTGTATTCATTTTTCTGATATATCTTGCTACTTCTATCATACTACTGCCAAAAATCTGTGCTTTGGAACTGTAACAGGGTTTCAAATGGAATGATGCTATTCAGCACCACATTGTGGCGACTTTTGCAACATGATTTTGATGTGATTTTGCCCTCAGATATTGCTGCTTCCTGTCCTTGGGGATGGTGACAATGTTCCGGGTATCACAGTTAAAATTTGAGCTCGTCTCAGGATGAGTAATACCTTTAAATGTTGTCCACGGCTTTTGCAGTCAATGCATGAATACCCCTTACCTTGGGTTTGGTCTCAGATAGGAATTGTAGCTAATTCACTAAATGAACTAAAATAATTGTTTAATTATATGTGTTTGGAGGAATTTAGTAACAGTGACGTAAAAATTAATGTCAGAAAATATTTGAAACTATCATGGGAGAACATATTCATATGGAAAAATACGGAACGCGTAATGAACTTCAAAATCCCACCGGTAGATAATTTGATAAAAAGTTCGTAGTTCCACCACCAGAGAGAGAGAGCAGACAACAGATGCCAGTTGGAAAGAGATTGAAAATGGAGGCAATTGCCTTTGAAACTAGTCTCTCATTAATATAAAAAAGTAAGTGACGAGTATCAATAAACCAGCTACAAATAGTTTTTGAGATTAACTATAAATATCTTAAATGTAGACTATAGATATTGAATAGTAACAAATTTACTAATAATTTACTCCAAAATAACATTATGGTAAGTTCAGTTCTAAATGCAAATGGTTCCAACAAATTTGTAATCACAATTCTTCCAAAAAAAAAAAAAAACCCCCTGACTCAATCGAAGACTTTACCACAATATTTTATATTGATAAATGTAAAACTGTTATATTAGCTATGGCATTTAAATGTAGAGTGTAAGAAGAAAATTTAATTTTTATATGATCAAAGGAATGAAACTGTAAAGTATGTGTGTTTTAATTTTAGAGTGAAAACCCGTATGGACAGCTAAATATTCAGACATTTTAAGCTTAATATCTTCACGATTGTTCAGAAGTACTGTATCATCAATTAGAGAAGGAGGTACATTTGTTGTATTTTCAAGCTATATTTTGCAAAGAAAACAATGTGGTTCATAAATGGATGAGAAGATGAACAGGACTGTTGAAGAAAATTAAGTCCTGATATAATACAAACATTTTCAATCATTGGGAGAGTATAACTGTCATCTGTGTGCACACATGTTTTCTGAACAAACTAGAGTAGAAATGTTACCTCAGGAAAAAATTCAGACTGACAATGTGTCCATCAAATGGGATGTGGTCATCTGAAACCCAGTGAGCAGCTCTAAGACATACAAGTTGCAAGTGCTGGTAAAACAAAGTATTTTCAACTCATACATAAGCATATGAAATTTTGCTGCAGAAAAATAGTTGAGATAAGTGAACATGGTTACGTATATGTGCTCAAATGCCCTTTGTTTCTAAGCACACACAAGCCTAGTATATTTGTATTGCTTTGTGCAGACGAAACAACACTAATAAAAATGAAGTCAATGTAAGTATAATACTTTGAGCCTATTCTCTGTTAAGGAGACTTAAGAAAGTACTTTATATTATCACTCTTACTGCGCTATCATTTTAGGACATTTAAATGTAAATTTTATATGCTGCTTATGTTTCAAGCTTAAAATGTGTAAATTGCAACTCTTGTTTGGAAATGAGAAATCGTTTAAAATTATTATTAGTAACTTTGAATGCATCTGAATTGATCACAAGCTTCATAAAACTTCAATGGAAAAATGAATAGGGCTAATCAAGTTCGCTATGGATATGAAGTTTTACTTATATTTCACTACGAGTTTTATATTTCTGATCTATTAACTTTTCCATTTTAATACCATTGATAGCGCAATTCAAATATGCCCTTAATTATAAATATGAGGCATGTTTTGTAAGTCAGTACTGTTTTGGAATTAAAAAATGATGTGCATAGACATCGCAATAATTTTATTTTAACGTGAAAGCCTGTACCTTAATCTGCTTTTCTACATAATTTCCGTGAATATTGAGGCACTTGTCATAACGTGGCACCAGTTTTTGAATACCCTCCTCATAAAATTCTTCTGTCTGACGTGTTAACCACTGTATCCCAACTGTTTTGACTTAGTTATCATCTTGAAGATGCTGACCGCCCAGATGTTTGTTCAAGTGCAGGAACAAATGGTAGTCGCTGAGTGCCAGATCAGGGCTGTATGGAGGATGATCTAGAGTTTCCCATTGAAAAGATTTGATGAGATCTTTGGTCCGATTAGCCACATGTGGACGGGCATTGTCATGCAGCAAAACGATACCCTTGCTTAACTTGCCACGTCTTTTGTTCTGGATTGCATGGCGCAGATTGTTCAATGTCTCATAATAAGATGCTGCATTGATTGTCTCACTACGAGGCAGAAACTCCACTAGCAATACTCCTTTTCTGTCCCAAAAAACTGCACATGGTTTTCCAGGCAGAAATTGTTTGTTTAAACTTCACTTTTGTGGGTGATGATGAAGTCGCCATTCCATGGATTGATGTTTCGATTCTGGTGTGACGTAGGCCATCCATGTTTCGTCACCAGTAACAATTTGGTCTAAAAAAATCTTCACCTTCATTGTGGTACTGCTCAAGGAAAGTCAATGCACTGCCTAAACGTTGGGTTTTGTGCAAATCCGTCAACATTTTCAGAATCCAATGTGAACACAATTTCCAGTACTTCAAGTTCTCGGTCACAATGTGATACAAAACACTACGAGAATATTGAGGAATATAGTCGCACAATGATGAAATTGTAAAGCATCTGTTTTCTCTCACCTTTTCATCCACTTTCTGCACCAAATCTTCAGTAACGACTGAAGGATGCCCACTCTGTTCATCATGCACATTTGTGCGGCCATCTTTAAATGCTCTCACCCATTTCCTTACCATTCCATCACTCATAATGTTTTGTCCGTAAACTTCACAGATCTCACGATGAATATTGATCGGTTTTACACCTTTAGCACTAAGAAATCGTGTAACAGCCCATACTTCACAATCGGCGGGACTCACAATTGTTGGAGGCATCTTAAACACTCAGTAACCAACGTATACAATGAAGAATCAGACTGTAATGGCATCAGTATGTAGACAAGAGATGTAGGTAAACAGTGCGCATGCGCGGAACGCCAACCGTAGCGCTGTGGCGGCAGAATCGCAAAACAGTACTGACTTAAAAATCATGCCTCGTAATTATAAATTGCTAGTGTAGCAGAGAAACCTTTACTTTAGGAATGGCATTGTTTTTTTTTTTTTTTTTTTTTTTTTTTTTTTTTTTTTTTTTTTCCAAAGGAGTTTTATCACCCCTACAGCTTGTATCCTGAATTAAATGTTGTGGTATACCACTGAAAAGGATTCAGAATTTTGTCTTAAAATAAATTCATGTAACCTGTAAATAATTAGCCCTTTGTTGGTGCTAAGACAAATTGCTAATATTTGATATTCTGTTTTGTTTCCTGAATGTTTTGATTTGCTATAAATAATTTTAAAAATTTGAGTGGCATTGCACATTGCTTATTTCAAAAGTGCTTAATAAATATTTTGATAGAAAGCAGTCTCTGTTATTCTCTTTGCAATCCTACTATAGCATAAAGTTATTCTAGTAGAATTTCTCACCTGCCTCCTTCCTTCATTAATTTTCTTAAACTGTTCACTTGTTTATAAAGTACTTTCCTTTTTCCTATAATTGTTATATTGCATGATAAACATTTGCATGGCTGTTAAAGCAATTTTGATGTAATTGTGACATGGCCTAATGTCAAACAGTGCTGTGCATGTAACCAGATATTCTGTGGCTTGCTGCTTGGATGGGGAGTTGGTATAGTGGTGCCGGAACTCTGGCTGTGACTTGTGCTGTGATGTGTGTCACATCACAGACAGAGTTCTAGTTACCACTGTACTCATTGCTGCAGGCACTAACTGTCTAACTAATACATGAAAGTTCTGTTGAGAAATCAGGTAAGGAATTGTGCTTATGGTACAAAATGCTTAAAATACATTATGTATACAATTTTTATCCCATACTTATAACTTTTACTTTCTCTACTGATAGGTGGAGAAATTAATTTAATTGAAAACATATTTGCCAACTTCATGGTTTGCATACAAAATTTACAAGCGTGGAGCTTTTTTATAATCTTAAAGCAAATTTTGTTAGCATAATTCAAGGTGTTATATGACAAACATGACAGGATATTTTCAGTTTCATATATTATTGTTTTTATTATAGTAATGCAGGACATTTTGCTAACTTTAAGATTACTCTCAAATATACAGTGCTATGATATACCAGACTTTTCTGTACATTTATACTTCATAGCAGTGCAGCAAACTGAAATGCATACATATTTTGTTTTGTGATATTTCAGTTTTGATTGCATTAATATAATTTTGAGTCAAACTAGTACTCAATGCTCTATATATTGCTCATAGTTACCTAGAATGTGTTTCGTTAGGACCTTCCCAACATCCTCAGCTAATGTCAACTGCTGAGATGTTAGGACGGTTCTAACAAAACTTTCTAGGTAAATACTAGGAATATATGGAGTATGGAATACTATATTCTATTGTGTAAGGAGTATGATACAATGAAGCACAAGATTAATATAATTTTGAGTTGAACTAATACTCAATGCTCCACTTATTGCTAGTATTTACCTAGAACGCATTTTGTTAGGGTCTTCCTAACATCATCAGGTGTTTTCGACTAATGGACGTCGGTTCGGTGAACTCCTCGGAGGTGATAGGTTCGTCTCTGTCGGTATCTTGATGAACTTGAAATTTGGGTTTTCTTCAAAGGTAGTGTCGAAATTAAACAATTTTCTTTCATGTTTCTTTATGAAGATTTTTTCCCACGAGGTTAATGCAGCTGGACCTTGGACACTTTTTAATAAGTGAATTTCTCTTTCTATATCATGATTCTCCTTCCAAAAATGGTACGCTACCGCCGATTTATCTATTTCTTTGTTCCTGATGTTCCTAAAATGCTCTTTAAGCCTAATGTTCAAGTTCATTTTTGTTTTTCCAATGTAAAAGTTATCACAGCCCTTGCAATTTATCCAGTACTCACCTGATTTTTTGTCTGTGGGTGTCTCCTTTGTATTATGTGATTTCAAAAGGTGTTGTACACTAAATTTGTTCTGTGGGGCCAAAGTAATATTGTGTTCTTTGAAGACTTTTTGGAAAAGGTGTGTAGCTCTGGGATGATACGTAAATTTTCTGTATGAAGTTTCATTGCTGATTGGGGAAAGAGTAGTTACTTGTTTGCATCTTTGTTGTCTTTTGAATTTATCAATTTTCTTGTTGACTAATTCAGCACTGAATCCATTGTATTCTACAATGTGAATGATAGTATTGTACTCTTTGATATATTTTATCTTTTAAATGTACATTAACAAGCCTGTAAATTAAACTGTTGATAACAGCATGCTTATGTTGTCTTGGGTTATATCCATCTGATTTTATGAAATTTTCTGTGATGTAATCTCTTTGCTCCCAAATGTTCCGAGAGACAAACTCATAGAGTACATGCAAATATGGTTTCAGTCCCTACAGTTAGACCAAAACATCATAGAGGAATCCTTCACTTACCTAATATTTTGCATTGAACAGTCCTTTTTTACATTCAATAAAAAAGTTTTCAACCAAACATCAGGACTATCTATGGGCAACCCATTGTCCCCATTTTTGGCAGACCTCTTCATGAGCTTTTTGGAAACCCATATCATAAGGGCATTCCCACTAATTTAAAACATTAGTATAGATATGCGGATGACATTTGGGCAAAAGTAAATGAGAAACAAGTGGATGATGCATTAAAACTACTTAATTTACAAAATCCTGCAATAAAATTTTCCATAGAAAGAGACAAACAATGAAATCCTTTTCTTAGATTTGAAACTTACCAGAAAACATAATAAACTTGAATTTGGCATACATAGAAGGAAACACACAGAAAATTTCATAAAATCAGATGGATATAACCCAAGACAACACAAGCATGCTGTTATCAACAGTTTAACTTACAGGCTGGTTAATGTACCTTTCTAAGATAGAATATATCAAAGAGTACAATAATATCATTCACATTGCAGAATACAATGGATTCAGTGCTGAATTGGTCAACAAGAAAATTGATAAATTCAAAAGACAACAAAGATGCAAACAAGTAACTACTCTTTCCCCAATCAGCAATGAAACTTCATACAGAAAATTAACATATCATCCCAAAGCTACACACCTTTTCCAAAAAGTCTTCAAAGAACACAATATTACTTTGGTCCCACAGAACAAATTTAGTGTACAACACCTTTTGAAATCACATAATACAAAGGAGATATCCACAGACAAAAAATCAGATGTGTACCGGATGAATTGCAAGGGCTGTGACAACTTTTACATTGGAAAAACAAAAAGGAACTTGAACATTAGGCTTAAAGGGCATTTTAGGAACATCAGGAACAAAGAAATAGATAAATCGGCAGTGGCGTACCATTTTTGGAAGGAGAATCTTGATATAGAAAGAGAAATTCACTTATTAAAAAGTGTCCAAGGTCCAGCTGCATTAACCACGTGGGAAAAAATCTTCATAAAGAAACATGAAAGAAAATTGTATAATTTCGACACTACCTTTGAAGAAAACCCAAATTTCAAGTTCATCAAGATACCGACAGAGACGCACCTATCACCTCCGAGGAGTTCACCAAGCCGACGTCCATTAGTCGACAACGCCTGATGTTAGGAAGATCCTAACGAAACGCGTTCCAGGTAAATACTAGCAGTAAGTGGAGCATTGAGTATTAGTTTGACTCAAAATTATATTCATGGAGTACTAGTGCAATCCAAAGTTATATTAATTTTGTGCTTCATTGTATCATAGTTCTTACTCATTTATAATTTGACTACATTACTTGTACTTGGGTCACTAATAATCACCAGCCATAATCAATGACGTGTAAATGGGCACAAACTTTCAGTAATAGATGAAATGAACTGTAAAGTCAACTCTCCCTTATGTTATTTGCTATTTACATTCTGTTTGCAGAAGGTTTAGATTATCTTACATATACCAAAATTTAACTGTATTGGAACACCACAGTGAAGTGAAATAAGTATTAAATTATAGATGAGTCATATTTATTACACATCAGCTTCACTTACGTACCAAATTTGAGGACATGTTTTGCAAACCATGTCCTCAAATTAGGTACGTAAGTGAAGCGGATGTGTAATAAGTATGACTCATCTATAATTTAATAATTACATATACCAGTTATTTTGTGTTATGAAATGTGGACTATGCACTGAAAGTCTTATATGTTGCATTCATATGACTTTCTCTATCCTTGTACAAACTTATTCATCTATCTCCTTTATGTTAAATAAGCAAAACATTTGCAGAAATTATCTAGTTGCTAATTTTCTTGTAGGTGCAAGGGAAATATAATAGGCTTTAAATGATAGTAAAACATTTTAAGTTGATGCTATGTGATGCCTCTGAAATTCTTTTCTCTTGTATGGCCAAAAGCTAAAAGAACAAATAACTTACTATATGATCAAGATTTCTTGAGCGCTGGCTTTACGGTGTAGTGCGGGCAGAGGGGAAGAAAAGAGAGCTAACATGCTTTTGTTTCTACAGTATGGTCAACCTAGAAAAACACAATTCAGCCAAATAGCGGTAAGATAAGTGAAGATATGCACCGAAGGTATGAGATGTGGCAACAAACAATTGAACTCCATCCGATATGCTGTATGCTTATATATTTACTGTTATAAAACACATAAAAGTATTAAATATGACAGCTATAAACACTCACTCGCTTTGTGATTCTTCGATTTCCAAATCTACTGCGTCACTTTCATCGCTTGTATCCTCTAATGTGTTAATAATTTCATTAATTGCACTTTCTATTACACCATCGTTTTTCCAATATTGCATTTCCAGCTCTTGGGCCTTCTTAGCGTATCCTTCCCAATTCGTCGCTTCTATAGCAAGTTTCCACAGATTTGTGGCATACTTTGTAAACATTCTTTATTTTTGCCCACACCAGCTTAGTTGCACTCAGATCACAGTTATACGGAGGTAGACGAAAAACAGTGTGTCCCCTTTCGAGAGCCATAACACTGACAACATAGTCTTGCTTTTAGATTTGTTGTAAACTGGTTGGCTAATAATTGACCTCAAAATTGCTCAAAATGAAATGGCATACGTGTGAAAGCTTAGCGTATTAGCCACTAGATGTGTAGCACATTTCCTGTTTCAAAGTTGTCATCTGTGTTTACGGAAATAGGCAAAACCTACCAAAATAGAACTTGGGACCCGAACGCTCAAGAAATCTTGCGTATATAGTATTCTTATGTGAGAAAACCATAAGTATTCAAAAATTCAAACAAATAACAAGGAATACTTCAGAAATGGTTTACTCCACAAAAAAAAAAAAAAAAAAAAAAAAAAGTATTAGACATATTCCTTGTTTTAACCAAATATATATAAGTATTTCTAAAGATGTTCAAGATATACATTTCAGTTGTATGAAAATATTTTCTCAGCAACAGAGTATACCTACTATAAAGGAGCTAAATAAGTGCCATCCCAGTTCACCAGCTTTATTATTTGCTGCCAGGAGGAGCAAAAAAGAAATGGAACATTGAAGGACAGTTACTGGTTGATGCCATAAGCTGGAAGTACATGCCTCTCTGTTATACTGCACTGATGTTCCAAACTGATTTCAGGCAATCTAGAAGAATAGACTGCTAGAATGTTCTATCCAGACAATTTGGGGAACTTTGATTTCCAGATGGTAATTCTTCCATGACCCGCTGAGTATAAAAGGGAGCGCAAGAGCCAGCCTAGAGCTGAGCCAAGTTCATTTCATTTCTGTAGTTGGAAATGAGTTGGCCAGGCCAAGCAGCACAAGTTAGTTTAGCAACAGAGGCATAATGAAACCAGTGCTATGGAAAGAGAAATGTTTGTTCTCTGTATTTGTAAAATTGAAAATGATTGCAAGTTAGTTCTGGTAACAAAGTGAGCAGAAATTTGTGTTGTCCTTTTTATCACATTGATGTCCGGATACTGGATAGGAAGTCACATTGGAGCAAATGCTTAAAAAATTGTTGACTAAAATGGACAAGGTGGAGATGGAAATGAAATTCGGAATGGAAAAAATGAAGTAATGTAGGTGAATTCCTCAGTGGAAGAAATGGACACAGAAATTTAGAGTAAACTGAAAACTGGCATGGACAAGATGGAATTGAAGATGTAGGAAGAAATAAAGACAGAAATTAATAGAAATAACGATTAAATTAATTAGAAGTCGATTAATGACACAAAACAACACTTTTAAATTTTCCCGGAACCGGTTTCTGAGGCCTTCCCTCTATCTTCAGCCAGACATCGACTTGTTCTCATTGGTGTAGCTGGCAATATTTTGTCATCGGTCTCCTCTGGTGGCGGTTCGAGGAACTTGCTGAACAAATCTTTCTGGGGGATGTCGAAATTGAATAATCCTAATTAATTTATACAACAACACTGTTTTCAACACTTCCATGAAAGGATTTAGAAGTAACGATGTTGATCTCTGCAATTAAAGAAATGAAATCGGAATTGACTCAATGGGAAATGTGATAGTAAAATAAGATAGAAATTCTGAGATGATTTTATTTATTTATTAGGGCCAAGAAGTTACAATCATAGATATAACTGGACATTTAGCCCAGGCGCTTTGCTAGTGACAGACACTATGCAATAATTGTTACTTGGCAACAAACAACCGATATTCAATTCATCATTCCTACCACCCGATCTCTCTATTATAGAACTCAGCCAATATCTACCACATACTCCAATTCACTTAACTGACCATACCCATTTCTTCACTCTAAACAAAAACTCATCTAAGTTACTAATCTGGGATCGATTACAGAATATTCTTCTTGTTACTAATGTTTTTGCCAGTTTTAACCATCTATTCTGGATCAACTCTTTCCTCTATATGTCCGTACCCGTACATTCTAATAAAATATGGATTGCATCCTCCCTACTCTTGCATATAGGACAGACACCTTCCTCTATCCCTCCTCGGTAACCTTTCAATCTCCAAACTCCTAATTTAAACCATGCAATACCTTCTCTTTGCTTCTTACTACACACCCCTCAATATACATGTTCTTCCCGTCATTACTTCCAAATTCTTTATAGAGATGAAGATGGAGTTATCAACTAAAATCTATGAGCAATTATCCAGGGTGAATAAAACCTGAAAAACTTCTCCAATGTGTTAATGTTGTCGATCGAGAAGGGGAACGGCTGAGCTCCCTAGAAGATGTCAGGAAACTGGAAAGAAAAGTGGAAGTCGAGAAGCCAAGATGCACATCAAGCCACTTAAGTCGGGGGGGGGGGGGGCATTCAATCTTTGAGGGCTTCTGTCGCCACCCACAACTAGTCAGTAGAAAAGGAAGCCGCATAATTTAAACCCAGTTTCAGGGGATGAGTGGCAAAAGTTGTGAACGCATTTATGAGGTTGGCTGTGGCCAGAGGCATTTGGGAGGCCCTTGGGAACTGATTCAAAAACCACCATTTGGGCACAGCCAGTGGAACAGTTGGTAAGTAAAGCTCTAGTGGGATTCCCAACCAGTCGCATGTTCCAGAAAATGTCCTATTCTTTCATTGACTGTACGCAATGCTGAGATACGAGAGTTCCTGATGTTCAGAGATTGTAAGCTCATCTACAAGTTACTGGCGGTCATATTGAGGATGGTGGTGGCCAAGAAAACAATTTATTCTGGCTTGAAGATTTGAAATATCTGATGTGTGCGAAGGAAGTGCCCCAGCACGTCGATCCCCCAGAGGTGTATTTTACAGGTGAGGCCGGTCAGGACACATAGCCGAGACATTGTTACGCGATGGCCTGCAGGCAGCCTGTGGTTGCTGAGCTGGACACTTGCCAAGAGAAAGAGAAATGAAATGTGTAGTGTTTAATGCCCGCTTTTACTACATACGGCACCACAGGCGATGACACTGTTGATACATGAGATGAAGATGGAGCACCGGTGGAATGAGATGGCAGGGGAAACCGGAGATCCTGGAGAAAACCCGCCCCAGCGCCATGTTGTCCACCACAAATCTCACTTTGCAGTTACCTGGGATCGAACCCGGGCCCCCTTGGTGAGAGCTTAGCGGTCTAACCACTGAGCCACGGCGCGGCCAAGAGAAATACAAGATAGTCTGGAATTTCCTGCTGCCATCGTGATTGTTGTCGAATGATCCACAAAATTCTAGAACAATGGCTGGAGGTATAAAAACCCGCAAAGGGCCAGTTGTCAGTCAGTTGCTAGCGAGTTGAATTGTGTGTGGGCAGCTGTGTAGTGATTTGAAGTGTGCCGGAGTGAATTCTTTTGTTTGTTTACGTATGGCAGTGGAAAGAGACAACCTTGAAGGCTGCATTTGTGTATGTTACATCATTCTGCTGCTGTCAGGGTTGTACAAAGCGTGTTATTACTTGTAATGAAAAGCATTTTAATTTTCTGCAAACAAGACTTTAATTCTACGAACCCACAAAGTCACAATATCTTTAAGCTGAATAAGGTATCATGTGTCCAATAATTTTTATACATATTCCCATGAAATGCAGTTGGTAGCATCTCCTCAGAAAATCCTCAGGAGAGACAGCTACTCCAGGTACTTTCTTATGCAATTTATGAAAAATCATTTTATAAGACATGTTCATGTTATTGACAAATACCCTGCTGAAGAAAGCAAACATTGCATTTCATTTTGACATTAAAATGCATTTAATAAACTATTGGAGGACAAATATAAAGTTCATATGCATTTTGCTGAATTGTTTTAATTTATAGATGCTAGTCAATTGAAAAAGGGGAGAGAAAGATTAGTGTATATATTTAAAACCAAAATATACATTTACACTTCAAGGTGCACTGAAACTGTTTCCCAGTGTAAAATTCTGTCTAGTTAACCCTGGCAAACCAATTAAACCCAAAGCCAAAGCTTCTCCTATTCAAAGTGAGTAGCATTCCTCATTTCAACCCTCAAAACATTGGCAGTTTTACAGTTGAGCTTTTAAAACAGTTGTGGAGCTGCGACAAGCCAGTGCCGTGAGCGCGTGGGCAGGAAAGAGACAGACTGTGGTGTGCAAACCTGGACATTTGCAGAGAGAGAGAAAGAGAAGAGTGAGGTTCTGGAATTGTTCCGTGTTTTCTAAGATCTTGGCCAATGCAGCTTCCATTGTCGTGTTCCACTCCTGACACCAAATGTGACTTCGTGGGTTCATGGAATCGGAAGTCTTGTTTGCAGAAATTTAAAACCCTCTTTACTGCAGTAAACAGAAGCTCTGTACAACCCTTGCAGCAGCAAAATGGCATGACCTTCACAGACAGCAGTCTTCAAGGTCGTCTCATTTTCTCTGCCACACATAAACAAAAATTTAACTGCGGTACACCACACAACTCAACTCCCCTACACGACTGCAACTCTCACCATTACAACGCAACTATTTCTCACACTTGCCACTATTTATACCTCCGAGTCATTGTTCTAGAATGCAGTAGACCCTTCGGTAACAATTGCAAAGGCAAGAGAAAAGACAGGACAAAGAACCTCTCTCTGTCTCTTTCTCGGCAAACGTCCAGCTTTACGCGCCACTCTCTGTCTCTTTCTTTCCTGCCCACTCATGCCTGGCACTGGCTTGTCGTAGCTCCACAACAATGCAAACCGTGACAATAAGAACTATAGTAGTGAAAATTCAACAGTCTAAAATGTTTATTCTAAAGAATATGGTGAATATAAAAGTTGAAATACATATTGCACAGTGAAGGAATTAATAAAGATTGGAAAATTAAAAACATTTAAAATAGTCCCTTGTGAAAAGTTGGCAGTTGCTTTGAAAGAAATGTGGGGATTTATTGGATTGAGATATTGGATTTTCATAACTTTATCAAATAAAATATGCAAAATATTGTGTTTTATATTGTGACTTTGTGGGTTCGTGAAATGAAAAGTCCAATTTCACCACTCAAAAATGTTCTTTATTTCCACCGACTTACAGTTAAACACTTGCCAATTACGCAGAATTGCGTAATGCACACAATTACAATTCACCAGTTCGTCCGTTACAATTTCACTTGTACTCGCGATTACATCAACTCCGATACTCATACACAGTTACGTACAGTCTTCCGTTGCACAATCTTTTCGTTCAATAACACGTCACTGACTAACACTGCCTTCTTACACCAAGAACTGTCACTCACTCACACACTGACTAACTGACTTCACTTTGCTCCGGCAGCCCCTTTTTATAGGAATATCGCAGCCTTCTGGCTTTCACGGGAAGGTTCCAGAGATGAAGGATCCCGTAATTTCCAGACGCAGGTGAAAGAGAAACAGACCGCACAATCATGTTTCTTTTTCAGCCGTCCCTGTCACCACTATAAGACGGACGAGGGGGGGGGGGCGTGGCTAACACGGACTTCCCCTGTCTTCCGCTCTCAGCTGCTTCCATAGGGTGCTCCAACGCTCGCGTGACAATATGTATTCTGTTGGTGCTTATGTTCCTTAGGTGCTATTTGTTTATAATCGTACATAAATTATAAAAGTCAATAAGTTCTAGTCACCTATTCTTGTATGAATGAATTTTTGTTATTGACTTCATTTGTTACATTGACACATTACAATTTTCTTTTAATTGGAATACTTTGAATTTATCTCATGGTCCCATAGAACTGAACATTGTAGTTTTATTGTGTATGGTGACCCTTCCCATCCTCCCCTTGATTTCTATTTTATCTTACCTGTTTATTCTCTTTATATCTGCTTAATCTTCACTCCTCATAGAGTGCTACTAGTATCCCTTCTTTTTTCTTCTCCCTTCTGTAGCATTCCTCTCTTTCTCTTCGCTTTTTTGATTACTTCTGCTAATTTCATTGCCACCTGATTTTGCTGATATTGCTTTCATTGATCCATCATTCCTTGCGTTATGTGATGTCCTGCATTTTTTGCATTCTACATTGGTTTATGTTTTACTGATTCACAGCATGTAAGTCATCCTCATTATTGTTCTCTCCTTCTCCATACATAATTTTAAAGGTTGTATATATGCCAATTTTCCTTGTCTATATGTGACTTCTGTGTTCTATTAGACTTTTGAATAATTTTCTGTGGTTGTAGGTTAAATATCTGTTAATGTAGATGTCAGTACCTTTTAGTTTCTTTGCCCTCTTTATCACTGTGATAAATTCCAATTGTGTGCTGGTGAACTTTGCTACTATTTTCCTTCTCCCATTTCTCCTTCAAAATGAAAAGCACCACTTTTATCATATCTTTTCAACTAACTCCAACTTCTAAAAGATCTTGTATTTTGTCTTGCATCCCTTCCTACATTGCTTCAATTTCCACAATCACCTGGTTGTATCTTTTACTCTTGCCTTCTGGATCTGTATTCCTTTTATGGCAGGACCTCTAATTTGTTGCTTACTTCATCTTCTTTATCTTTGATCCTTCTTATATGTATGCTTGGCACAAATTGTGTTAGACGAGGGCACTCTCATTTCTAATCACAGTCACAATGTAACGACCAAACCTCAGGATTTTTAGGTGCCTAAACATTTTCCACAAGTTCATTTTGATTTGATGTACCTAAAATGTATTTTCACTTTCTCAAATATGATCAGTTTTAAAATGCAGTTGATTAATGAGTATTAACAATTACAAGTACAAAAGCAGCAAATTTACTGCAACGTTGCTATAAACATTTTATGACCTTTGAGATTATAATTTATGTTGCCAATACATGAGTTGAAAACAAACTGCCCTACTAGTACTTGGCTTACAAAGAAACTGCAACATACTGTACAAGTAATTGTTATTTAAGTGCTGTAGAGCTGATATGGAGTCCTCCCCTCTCTCACCATATTTTGTTTGCAAAACACAATATACTGTAAGAACAGTAATATAAATGATTGAAATACATTTGTAAAGCAGTTAAGAAAACTTGTGGAAGTATTAGTGAAATAGCACTGCAATCTTTTGTGAGATTAAGGAACTATTTGCATATTATAGCATAACTTGGCTTTTATGTTAATCAAAAGGGTATTCATTCATTTACTTTTGAACCAATTAATATTCAATTAGATTTAGAACAAATATTTACAAAATCTGAAACTTCCAAACCCATACTAAAAGCTCTAGCAGTAGAAACTGTGATCAATAGATACCCACCTGAAGAATGGTTACATATCTACACATATGAATCTAACTTGGACAACAACTCAGGAGCAGTTCTCATTCTATCAACCAGCAGGATACCACACAACAAATTTTGATGCAGAAGTAATGGCTATTCATATTTCACTGATTCTAAAGCAGCATTATGTGCAATAAGTTCATATAAAATGAGGTCAATCCAAATTAAAGAATGTCACAAAATGGTACAACAACTTCAAAAACTACAGAAAATAATTATATTACAGTGGATACCTGCACATTGTGGAATTGCTGGAAATGAATCAGCTGATTTTCTTGCCAAAAACGGTACAAATTTAATTCAGAACAAAAGTAAAAACTTACCCTTTACATCCATAAAAAGATTAATCAAAAGCAAATATAAAAACAAACAAAACCAATCAATATCTAACAAAGCCAAATATAAAAAATGGAACATTTTAATTAAAAAATCCAGAAATTATTCTAGAAATCCCACGTAAAGCTGCAGTAGCAAATTTTAGATTATTTACGGAACATGATTATTTGGCCAAACACTTACACAGAATAGGAATTTATGCAAGTCCAAATTGTCCTCTGTGCAACAAAGAAGAGGAAATGACTGAAGAACATCTTTTAACCTATGAAATAAATGTGTAGTGTTTAACACCCGCTTTTACTACATACGGCACCGCAGGCGGTGACACTGATGATGCATGAGATGAAGATGGAGCAGCGGTGGAATGAGATGGTGGGGGAAACTGGAGGTCCCGGAGAAAACCCACCCCAACACCGTGTTGTCCACCACAAATCTCACTTTGCGGTCACCTGGGATCGAACCTGGGCCGCCTTGGTGAGAGCCAAGTGGTCTAACCACTGAGCCACGGCGTGGCCTTTTTAACCTATGAAGCCCTACCTGCCGAACCCACTACACAGATATATTGGAGAGCAAGAGAGCTAATGGCTTTATTGACAAAGCCTAGCATTTGAAAACAACAATTTTTCAATTTTACACTGGTGTCCTAGAAGCCATAATGTTGCAATTTTGTTTGTGTGAGAATAGAGTCAAATGGAATAGCTCTTCTATTTGTAAATGTGAAAACGTTATATATATAGTATTGAGGGAGTTCTAGAGTAGCTGTACTTTCATAAAGTCCCTTCATATAAAGTAGCTTAGTTTAGAAGCAAGTTTCATCCATCTGAATGGGAGTGGTATGAGGTGTGACATTGGTGTGCTACTTTATGGGGATTGTGAAAGCTCTGTGATGTCATCCAAATTGTCTGCTTCGCTCGTGTAAGAAAAAGTAACAATCTCACAATATTCTTAGAAAAAAAGGCTATAAACTGAAAATATGTAAAGTAATAGTAAAGAAATGGGCATTAAAATTAAATCCTTTGCAAAGTGAGGGAAAGAAATGAAACATTTCTCTTCTGTTACACTTGATTGGAGGAATTTAGTAACATTGATGTCAAAATTTATTGAAAGAACTATTTGTCTGTTTTTTGACACTTCGTCTCTTACATTTTTATGTTATTGAGGGACTAGTTTTGGAAGTCGTCGCCTCCATTATGAACCTCTTTTCTTTGGAAAGAGAACAGCTTCCGAAACTAGTCCTTCAATAATATAAAAACGTAAGTTACAAAGTGTCAAAAAACCAACTAAAAATGGTTTTTTCATTTCTCTTCAGTTTATAGTATAAAGCTAATTTTGTATCTTGATCAGTAATGAACTTGGTGCAGGAACTAAGTCTATTTCTGTTTATTTTAACAGATGCTTAACCCAGTACTTGCATTAGATGAGTAGAGATGTATGTACAAATACAGGTTTTGAGATTTCCAAAAGAGGAGAGGAACGTTTTTTTTAATGAAGGTACATGTGTGTGAGAACATAACTCCAAATTGAAAATTCATTGTCTTCAAGGAGGTGGTGACACAGACCATTTCAAGAAAATACCCCTACACCAAAACCAACCCTTGCAGGGAAACTTTTTATTCTCTCAAAAATGTGGCTGTAATGATTGTTACTGAAATACCATGTTTTTAAAGTATTTTCATGAAAAGTAAATCTTGAATTTTCTAGGGAAAGCCTTCATTTAAAAGCAGATAGAAAGCTATAGCAATCTAACAGTCACATCTCCTTTTGCAACTTCCTTCAGCCCCAGAGAAAAAAGTCTGTCAAATGGGCAGCTTGGTAATGCAACTTGAAACTTATAAATTTTATAATAAGGTGCTTATTGAAAGTTCCAGTGAACTATAGAATTTTGAAACCTACATATTTGCTGAGAAAAGTGAGAAAGATACGGAAGCAAGCATATTGGAAAATATGCAAAACAGAGTTCTTTACAAAATCCTATCAATATACATGGCTTTATAGTGCATGTACACTCTGTTCAGATGCAATCATGTCTTCTGTTTGTTCCATCAAATAGGAACCAAGTAATGTCAACAGGGATATGGCTTGCAGTTAAATAGCATTGGAGTTTAGTACTCAAAAAAAACCTAAGAAACTCTGCCTTATGACCAAACACTGGTTTTGTTGTGGTATACCTCCTACTATAGGCCAATCACAGAGCTTCCACTGGGCAAGAGACATCATTGGCCAGCTGACAATCTGAGCCAATCACATGGTGATATCTGGCTTTCCACACCAACCAGACTGACTATATATACTGAACATCATTCCCTGAAAATAACATTAGCTCTTGAAAGATCAGAAATCTTTCCAAATTCACCTGGCTGATAGCCCGAGAGAAGGTATTTTCAGATTAAGATTGTTTCAAATGCTCTTTCATGATTGAGATTATTTAAAATGCTGTTTTAGTGCTACTTAAGGTTCCTTTGTAAGTATAAGTAGAGACATTGATGTTTAAACTACAATACATATTTTCATAAAAGTAGAAAACTTGGTAATCCTAACACTTCTAAAGGAGAAACATGAATTTGCATTCCATAATGCTGTCGATTGATGTACATATTTCTACAGCTTACAAGCCCACTACGCTTATACCTGTATTTGCTGGAGAGTTTGATGGCATATCTGCTCTATATGGGGCCTGTGCACCAAAATTCTGATGCTGAGTAGAACCACAACGCCCAAAACTGAAGCCTGAAAAGTGCCACGTGCAACCATTTGCAAGTAGCTGCTGGAATCCCTTAGTTCTGTTGCATGGTTAGGGACAGTGCTCCTATGTATGCCTATGTGTAGACCGCTGCCCACAGGGGTAAGCAGTCCCTCCCGTACAATCCTGTACTATTATGCCCATATTTCCTATGTATCGTGGACTCATTTTCGGGTACTTCCAGCTATACTGCACACCTGATTTTTGGCACACCGGCTCCATAGAGAGCAGAGATGATGCTCTCAAGCGAATACAAGTATGAGCATAGTAATTCCCTTGTTAGAATCAGTCGGTCCTCAAGGCACAGTTATATCATAGCATACTCATTTTTCTGATGCATTGAACAACGTTTAGGCAAATGCTGCACATATACATTGCAATTTCATATGTAAGAATTTCAGGAGCATTTATTTCCTAAATCTCTAGCATATAACTTCAGATCTTCTATATTCAAATTTAACTGGAAATTCTGTAACTTGTATGAAACCATTTAGATTCCTCTGTATTGACCTTTAACTTGCATTTTTTATCTTTATTTATTATGTCTTGGAAAAATATCATGAAATCTGAATCTGTGAAAAGCTCTTTTAATGTAGATGTGTGAGAATGAAAGCTGCCTAGCTCAAAAATAAAATGTAATTAGACATAACATTTAACTTTAATCTCTTCCAACAACGCAACATGAAGATTTTAAGAAACTTCTGTACATCAAACTATCCTTTAAATGAAAGATATTTCTATTTTGATAGCATTTTTTGTTTTAATTTCAAGCTACAGCCTGCAGTGTCAAGATATTTCACATGTAACATCTATAAACTATGCTTTATGGAAGGTAGAATCAGCTGAAGATTTATTGTTCAAATCCTGCTATGGTATTAAATATTTTGTTCTGCTTCCAACTTGAGCTAACATATAGCTTGTGTGGAAGTAATTCATTATCATTGATTTAATGTGTCATTCTCTCTTCTGAAACACCAGTGCTCATTACTACTGACCAGTCCACTTGCATAATAAGAGTAGGGGGTTCAGTGTTCCACTTGCTGTAAGTGTGATAAATAGCAGGTTGTCACCAATTCCTCCACATTGTTTTGGTACCTTGCGCTTGAAGTAACATTGGTGCTCCTAGATTTTTTCTAATCCACTTCAACCAATTGATATTATTTACAGAATGTTTATTGCATATAATCATTGACTTGCCAGTAGACAAGTTATTATTGTAATGTGTTTATAGCGTGAACTGCACACTTGAACTTACCAGATATTTTGAACTCCCAGAATGTTATAATCATATGCTTGCTGCAGTCAGTGCTGCCACTGAATTCCTATCTGTAGGAGAATCTTGGTTACACGAGAGCTACAGAGCGATTTCTTAATTACCCATTACAATGTGCTGTATACATGATTGCCTCTCAGCTTTAATAACACTTTCTTGGGGGACTTATGGAGTAACATGGGGAAAATGTTAATTCTTGCTTCCTTCCATCACTTCTCATTCCTCTTTTACACATACAGGTGTCACATTTTACACAATGTATACCTAATAGTTTTAACTAAGTTTGGGACTTAAAGTACGTTGCAAGATTGTGGATTACCATTGGGGGTATACTTGAAGATAAATTTGAGGATTCCTTATAGTTTAGAGCTAAATATTTGCAGAAATAGAGTCAACTTGAAAAATTCTATGCCATGGCCGGGATTTGAACAACAGATTTCCAAAACACCT
The DNA here is from genome assembly GCA_030765055.1 of Mantis religiosa. NCBI lineage: Eukaryota > Metazoa > Arthropoda > Insecta > Mantodea > Mantidae > Mantis > Mantis religiosa. The sequence goes on from CM060956.1 coordinate 53,302,120, forward strand.
TAGCCTATATATGGCTAGTGTGAAGAAATGATTAATTTTCACCAATTATTTTAGTTAATTGATGGAAATTAATCATTTCTCCACACTAGCCGTATATAGGCTAAGGTTTTCTATAGATAGTCAACATGAAAAATTCAATGTAATGACCAGGATTTGAACCACGGATCTCCTGGTTTTTGTCCAGTCGCTCTTAACCTTTGAGCTACCATGGCCAACGTGCTGTCCTGACATTAAATTCTCCAGTTGACTCATATATTTTCCACCAATTAACTTAAATTTGCAGAGATAGTTTAACTACACGTTTCTGTATGTTAAAATAAATTCTAGTGGAAATATGTTCATAACCACGTTTATGAAGTAAATACTGTCCCTAAATAAGCATTTTTAAATTAAATTTAAAGGGGTTCCTGCATTAATGTCTTTATCTGAGGTGCCCTGCAACAGTGACATCAGAATCTACTTTTATATATGCCTCATTCTTCTCTGGCAATCAAAATGCTGTTCAGGAACCAGTGATCGCTATAGACATGTCAACTTCACCATTTATGCAGTTTCCCTAGCAATGTGCTGTTGCAGGCTTCACATCTTCTCAAAATTTGTAGAATGTGGATGGATCTAGGAAATTAATATCATTGACAGATTTACTCATTTCACTGTCCTTGATGACACTTCTTATTGCTCAATTATGGTAGTGATATATTGACTGCAGTTTCATTGTATTGGGATGAAAATAGACTACGTTCACTGCTTTTAGATTGTAGATAAGTACTTTTGAATTAGCAGGGCAATGGTCCATAAACAATAACACTTCCCTATTTTACTCGTTTAACTTTCTTCAATTTTCTCTAGCCTAGATTGAAAAATGGAACTTGATATTCAGGATCTTTTGTTTTACAAATCAAGCAATGATTTAACACCTGAAAAGCAATATGGTTTAGCAATTTGTAGAGATTAGGTGAAATTAGAATCACTAAACATCACTGTTTCCTTAGTCCTCGAAACACATTCAAATACCTTTTTTGTTTAATGATGTTTAGTGCTTTTAATTCCAATATTTATAAGTTAACAATCACTTTCTAAATTTGTACTCAAATGCAATGGTATAGTAAAATTGCTAATATCCAACAATTTACGTTTTTCACTTTGTATCATATTTACTGCTACTGTTGTAATTCTTTCTTTTATTCCTTTTACCACCCTGAACATATCTCATCTTTAAAGCTCAGAATTTTTATTACTTAAATAAAAGTCTGGTTTTGTCTGCACTGAAAATGTTAGGTTTGATTCCTTCTAGTGGAGTAGGCAGAACATGTCAAGCAATTTATGAAATAGCGCCTTCTGAATTACAAATTATTTCCCCAATTTTGAGCTCAAAAAGGGTATAATCCTAGGGTTTTTTGCGAATGTTTCAGTTTGCTTTCAAGTAATGTCAACTGTTGGAGGGATGTTATTGTTGCATACTATTTGGAGTCTTTCTCATTGTGACTTGACACATACTCCATATAATGCCATACTCTTTCTTTTGTTCTATATAGTCTATAGCAAATTTAAATGTACATTAACAAAAGCACTCTTAAAACATCCAGGAACACTTTAGCATCCAGGAATTTAAAGACATAAATTTGTAATAACTTTGTAAATATTACTTCTTGTATAAGCTACTTCATATTGTACATACTGTTGTATATAGTATTATGTTATATAATAATGTAGTATTACTGACGAAGCCATGATTTATGTATAAATCAAAAGGTGAATAAAGGTTCTTGTATCTTGTTTAAATCCTTTCTCTACTTCTTGAATAATTTTAACTTTGTTACCTAAAGTCATTGATTTTAATTGTTTTGTTTTTCCATTATACACTGAATGTTTCCTGTAAATTGAACACATACACACTATACCATTAAGCTGCGCCAGGCCTACAGTATGCAGTAATGTGCTGTATAAACTGTTTAAACATGACAATATGATCTGAATTAAACTTGAATCTTCAAATGATATAATTTTCTCTGGGGGGGAGGGGCGGGAGGGGGGAGTTGGAGGTACAGAACAAGTTCAAGTGCCAGGGAAATAATTTAAGGTTGAAGATATTTGAAAATTTGAGTACCTAATACAAATTTGAATTACTGAGAAAAAAATACATATAAGTTACAGAAAATTTGTTCTGGAAATATCAATTTCTGAGTTATTGGAAATTAGAGAAATAAGAGTTTTGAGATATCAAGGTTCAACTTTTTTTTTTTAAGCTATAGTATTTTAAAAAAATATTGGAGTAATTTTTTTGAGAAAATCAAGTATATCAACATATTTTCTCTATGTAGGATAGTGTGTCATTTTTTTCAATTAATTACTCACTTTTGAATAGAGATATAAACAATATCTTACTATCAGGTCGAAACTGATTACAATTTATTTACTTACATTGCTAACTTACTTTTCAATAAGGATATATACAATATCTTACTATTTGAGGAGTGAATAAGGATGAATGTATTTTGGATATGTATACTAAACTAACTTTCCTGTGGTATACTATAAGTAAGTTTCCCCCTTAATATCACTTGTAATTGAAATTTTTACTATGTTTCAGATGATGACCCAGGAATAGACATATCAGGCTTCTCAAGTCATGGATCTTTCTCAAGTGAACCATTCCTCACTTTAGAGCCTCCACTATCAGGATCAGACTACAACTTCAGTTTACATGATGATGAAGGACTTACAGATTTATTTGATTTTCAATTTTGAACAAGAGTTAAATGCATCAGCAGCAAGCTTATAATAGTGTATATTCCTCTCACAAAATGGAGATATACACTAGATCAGGTTATCCTACAAAATAATAATATAGAGAACATTTCCGCATGAATGTATAGTGATATACACACTTCCATTCACCAACGTGTAGTAGTATGCATAGTACGCACAGTACTGCTAAACCAGCATCCTAAAAGAAGGGATTCCATTTAATTCAAAATTATTAAATTGCCTATCAGCTATATTTGTTTTCAGGATGGTTTTATCCAAATTAGAATATAAGAAAGTATTTTTACTAAACCTGCATAATATGAATTGCTAACCAAATCCAGTAACATTTGCAAGCATATGTTGTAATTTAAACAGAAATTAATGTTGTAAACACATAACTTTCAATATTAGGTGTCGTCTTAACATCAATGAAATATCAATTATAAGGAGTAATAACTCTGTATAAGCTCGATATAGTGCTCTGCATAGCAAACGTGCCCAAAAATAGGTTACTTTCTTAATAAATTTGCTGCTGCTTTAAAAATACATCAGATTCTCAAACATAATGCATGCAAATTGTTTTCACAAAGCTTTGTACGAGTACTGTGATGCAAGCACCATATGTTATGGGATTGAATATATTACAGATGTATATGTTTTCCTTACTATTGCTTGCAAGGACATTTTATCAGTGCATGGTATAATTTTATCTTTCCAGCATTGTCCATGAGCAGGTATTAACCTAATTTCCAAAGATAAATAATGTAATATTTAATCACAGAGTCCAGTTTATTTAAAACAAAATGCAGTTACTAGAATTATGTAGCAAAAGTTGCAGCTCTTCTTGCATTATGTCTTATTTATGAGATGGGCATATCTCGCTCAGCAATTTACTTCCTCACGTGTTTTTTAAATCAGAGTATCACTAAGAGTCAAACATACAAACATACGCACTCTTTTAATGCTGTATTCTGATAACCATATTTTTAATTAATCAGAAACTAAGAAGGAAAGAATAAAAATGTTAGTGTTCTTAAACAGATGTATTTTGTTGTTTGTATTATTGTTTAGCTAACAAAGGTTTCTTTTTACTTCTTTTTATCTGCAAAGTACATTTTAACATAATGTTATAAAAACCAGTAATAGAATAACTTTTTCTGGGTGTTTGCATATACTGAATACAAGCTCACTGTTTTTTGTTTGCTTGCTTCCTATGCACTGTTTCACATTGCAACCAGAAATTTTTTAGGGGGAAAAAATTAAAATAAAATTAAAAAATCCATAATTATCATCCAAACATTGTCATTTGTTCACATGATTACACCTATAACAATTAAGTTGTTATAACTCCATAAAATATTTGTCTTATTACAATTTTATAAATAACAGAATTTATTAGAAAAGTATATTTATAATACTTTATCATAAAACAGCACTAATTTTATGTGCCATAGTCAACTTACTCCTTTGGAAAAATAATAATTTAGCCTCTTCTCTACCTGAGACAATTCTTTTGCATTAAATCTCATAGACATTTGTTAGTTTTTAACAAAGTTTCATACTAGCCCATTATAAGTGTTAACATCATTTACTTCATAATTGAAAATCAGTAGAAAATTTTCTTAAGGTTTTATGTTATGGATTTTAAATGTTCATACTCTTGTTACAGAATGTTCTTTAATAAACCAAAAAATATATTCTATGCCATGTTGTTCTTGGGTGACATGCTCACAGTAGCAATAAACATTGTTGCAATTCATGAATATTAATTATTTATCTTACCAAAATACTGTATAAAAGAAAATCTCGAGCAAAAGTTAAGCTAATAAATCTTGCAACAAGTTTTCAAAACCTTCATAATAAGATATCAAAACTTACTTTTTACCTCATAACTATCTAGTTTTTTATTTAAAAAAAAGTGTTACGTAGTAATTAGTTCAGTCACTGCCTGTGTGATAGTTAATTAGCAGGCAGGCAGGACCACTTACATGACATCACTTGTTTGAGATGTCAGCATCTTAAGTCGTTCATGGTTTAGGGTTAATATGATAGCCTCTGCTTCTCAAGGTTGCAGGGGTTCAGACCCTGATAGAGGTAATGATGGATATTTTTCAGATATAAAAGTCCTTAATGTGCTTCCTTCAGAAGGAAAGTAAAGCTGGTGGGCCCATGTCGTAGATTTATTACACAAAAGAACCTCAAGCCTGAAAGAGACCTCTGAGCAAAGTCTAAAATGGGACACTGAGAACCAGTACAGTTAGTGTACTTAAATAAAAAATCAATTTCATTTTTAATTAGATGTTTGATAATTAGTTTTATGCTAAGGAAACTTGGTGAAACATATTTTGTTGCATGCTAATCATTGATTTAGAAATAGTGGTGGGAAAACTGTTATGATGAGTACTTATTACTTATTTTCAGTGATACTGAAATGCAAAAGATAGTAAATACACAATATACATTGCTCATAAACACCTTCATTCAACAAGAGATACTTTTTTAGTTAATTGATGGAAATTAATCATTTCTCCACACTAGCCGTACATAGGCTAAGATTTTTGATGGATAGTCAACATGAAAAATTCAATGCCATGGCCGGGATTTGAACCACGGATCTCCTGGTTTCCGTCCAGTCGCTCTTAACCTTTGAGCTACCATGGCCAACATGCCGTCCTGACATTAAATTCTCCATTTGACTCATATATTTCCCCAGTAGACTACTAGGGGCTCTGGCATCCGAGACACACCGTTTGTGGCAACTTACTATTGAAAGTACTTAAGTCCCAGGCTTCATCATTTAACTTTTATTATTTTAGTTAATTGATGGAAATTAATCATTTCTCCACACTAGCCGTACATAGGCTAAGATTTTTTATGGATAGAGTCAACATGAGCCCCTAGTGGTCTACCGGGAAAATATATGAGTCAAATGGAGAATTTAATGTCAGGACGGCACATTGGCCATGGTAGCTCAAAGGTTAAGAGCGACTGGACGGAAACCAGGAGATCCGTGATTCAAATCCCGGCCATGGCATTGAATTTTTCATGTTGACTCTATCCATCAAAAATAGAGACTTTATCAACTAAAATACACACAGTGAATGTAAGTGACAAGGTAAATTAATATTCTAATTTAAAATCTTCAAGAACACACCAAGGATTAAAAGAAATACTATTTGAATCATGTATTCAAATTAAGGTCATTTGTTGTATCACTGAATCATTGCTCTAACTCGTGTAATTATTGTGAAGACAGAAATTTCTTACATAATCTATAATCCATCCAATGTGGGTTGGAGCAAAATGTTCCCAGTCACGAAGTGCATGTTTATTTAAACCCACTTACATCATTGCACTTTTTTACCTTAGTGAATTGAATAATACCTTAGGCTTTATTTTACCTCTGAACTTATAGCTAGGAGTCATTCTTTGTAGTTGTCATTGTGCTTGTGAAATTCTTTTAAATGTGTAGACAAGATGTGATGGAAGGATAAAATGATTTTTTTTATTTCACAGGCTTTATTCATTTGATTCTTGTTGATATACATGTTCTTGATGTTTTTTGAATATTTGGTTTGTTGTTGATATTCGAGAAAGTTATGCATGTTTTTAAATACTCTGCAAATTTTCACTTAATTTGTATTAAATTTTGCTTAAAAAGTGCAATAAAGTGTAGCACCACATTTGAAATGTGGACTGTGTGTTTTGGAAAATTTGCTATGAGCGAAGCAAGAGTTAACAAGTGCTCGAAAAATTTAAAAAACGTTCCAGAAGACCATGACTGTTTTGGACATCCTTGCACATCAGTTGCTGACAACAATGTTAAAGAAGTAAAGAAACTGGTTCTGTAAAATTGCCTGATTACCTACCCTCAGATAGGTTGATCAGAATTGTGGCAAAATCACTCATGAAAACTGCATCACGATAATCCTCTTGCTCACACCTCAAGGCTTGTTTGTGATTTTTTGGCAAAAAGCAAAGTTGCCTCAGCTATTGTGTTTACCAGACATAGTCCTCGTGATTCCCAAGGCTGGAAAGAACCATAAGAGCAGCTAAACGTATACCTGAGTGGGGATATTGAGTTGATGAATAAATTAAGATTCTTTAAGAAAAAGAAAAATTTCATAATTTTTATAACAGGTTATTCCTCATGTAAGTATTTCCCCCCCCCCCCCCTTGGAATTTGATGATAAAACAATTCTTGCTTCCCAGCATTTATGAACTAGATCTTGATTTTTTAGAATTTCCCACACAGGTGATCAATGTTCATTAAGTTATTTTTACCACATAAACAATGGGGAAGTCATTAATCCAATCTTGAATAAATGCATGGCCCATGATTAATCTGAAAATTTTATTTCCCCTCACATTTCTTTAAAAATCTGATCTTTTAAAAGCCATTATCTTTATTAATCTTGCCCTCTACTCCTTCTTGTGAAATGCGCATCTTAAAATTAGATACAAGTTAATTCTGTTGATGTACAGCTATTTCAAGAGCTTGTATGTAAAAATTTCTATGAAGAAAAGTGTGTCATTTAATTATTCCACAATGTTTGCCACAATTGACACATGTATATACTATCATCATTGGGCATCATTTGTCCCTCCCCCCAAGTTATGGGTTGTTATACTCCAGGATTCATAAGTTACACAATTATGAGTTTTGCACCGCAACACAGCATCTCTGAGGCATCACATACAATGTAAGAAGATTGCAATGTCAGGTACAGAAAATATGGATCACTTTATTTTACTGCTGAAATGCATTAATAAAGAGAAGCTTTAATATTTCCCAGAAAAGAAAAATGGTTTTGCTTTAAATTCCTATTCAAACTAATTATGTGGGTTGTTTAATATAAGGAGGTAATGAATGAAACAAACACAAATAAATATACATTAGAGTATTTACTTGCATCCAGTACTATTACTCTTAATTGTAACTTAAAAAAGAGGGGTTAAGATTTAAAATACAGTCTTTACACCGGTTTTAAGAAGCTGTAAATTTTTGCTTTCTGCCTGTCTGTTCCCACACAGTACTATGTATGTTGATTTTGTGGATTAATTGCAGAAATTAAATCATTTAGGCTCTATGGTGAAAGAAGTATGTAATTTCTTGAACTTGAATTGCTGCATTTACTCTGGCAACACTCATTTAACCCTGGGCCTTCATCATGTCATCAAGCACTACCCAAAGAAAAAGCAACCTTGTCCAACCATATTGTTACTACTTGCCTATCAATATTACAATCCAAAAATACTGTCTTACCTTCATACCTTTTGTTTTATAGGAATGTAGCCAGGTCCCAATATCCAAAATCTATGCTTGTTGTATCTTAATACAGTAAAACTTGCACAAAACAATCATATAGGACCAAAAGTTGTTTTGTTAAGGCTGTATGATTCGTGGTAATTAATAACATTTACGCAGTCTGTCACATTTTGTTAAATCTGGAAACTTGTCCAACTGTACTCTGTGAGTCAGAAATTGAATGCAGTGAAATAAATTCTAATACAAAAATTAAAGAACTAAGTATCTAAAAAATAAATTTGATAACAAGATAAGTAAAAATTTGGACGTCACTCTTACTAAATTCCTCAAAGAAAATAAATAAAAAGCTTTAAATTTAGGATCAATAATACAATTGGCAGATTAACATGTTGAAAATATTCCTTCAGTTTGTGCATTTACCTTGAAGTTGCATTGAAAACACACTGTAACCTAATATGTATATAGCATGCAGTAGGTCTGCTCCAAGTTTTGAGTTGCATGAAGTAGATCCTTCACCCTATTTAGATTTAGTTAGATTTTGTTAATGCAGTTATCAATAAACCGACTACAAATAGTTTTACGATCAGAAAACTTGTTAAGCATGCCTTATTCTTTGGCTCTTGTCCATCAAAAAGAAGAGCATTAATATAATTAAAATTCTTTAGCAAGTTTTAAATAGAAGATTAATGCCTGCTGCATCCCCCCCCCTCTTTTCCAAGAAGAGCTAATTATATCATTTAGTAGAAGTGTTGTCTTATATAAATATTCTGTTTTATGTATTCACATTGGCTTTAAGCAAGACACTACATTCTGACACAGTAAGATTTGTTGCTGACATCCTGGAGATCAGATCTCCTTAGTTTATTTATGGAGTGCAAATGTCATATAGAACATTTCCTTCTTGATTTGTTATACAGTTTATCATTGTAATATAATTTTTACTAGAGAAATTTAATTGATTTGAAACACTAATTTCTTTTTTCCAAATTGGAAAGCAGGGAAATCGAAATTGAGCTTTTATTTCTGGATGCTCTTTAGCTGATGTGGTTCTCAACATTCCATTCTATATTGGGCATTAAAGATCACTTAAGTTTGCTTAGAAGCCTCTTTTGTTAGGCTTGATATTCTTTTATGTGCTTTAAGTCTACAACATGGGACCTCCAGCTTTACTTTTCTTTCTAAGAAAGCCATGCTATGTACCAGCATAGTTTTGAGAAAGAGTGACTAGGTGTAATAAACCAACTTAATGCAGCCAGGGAAATACTGTCAATGCTTCAGTGCACAATTACATTTAAACTAATTCTATGGTTGGACTTGCTCTATTTGTATTTTAGCAATGGTTTTAATTTTGGAGTATGTACTCTCATTAAGATAGCATAATCAAAGAAATTGGTAAGTTTATATTTCCTTTCATGGAAGTGTTGAAAGCAGTATTGTAATAGATTGATAAGGGTGAGTCAATAATTACACTAAACAATACTTTTAAATTTCCTGGAACATGTTTCGGAGGCTACTTTCCTCCATTGTCAACCAGACATCGACCACTCACTCTTATTAAATTGGTAAGTCAAAATTTTAAGTTCTTCAGTTTTGACCACTGCTTATGACTTTTAATCAAGAAGTGCTTGTCTCGTTTACAAAAGCTGTTTCAGTCACAAGTAACTTCAAGTGTTACATTTCATAATTTCTGCAATGTCACTTGTTATCTTTCTTTCCCTAAATCTGCTTTTCTCTTGGCCCGAACTAGTTCTATGTTATTCAAAGCATACTTGTATGAGAGCAACCAAACCAATCTGACATATTGTAGGCAAAAGTGGATATGCTCTAATCATTTCTTTTGGTTTACACAGATCTGATTTACTCAGAACTGTTGTATTGAACTTTTTTTTTTTTTTCCCCTTTTTTTTTTAGCATACCAGATTTCAGAAATTGCTGAAAGAGTTGTTTCCCCAATCCACAGAGTTCCTGGAGCATTATCTAAGACTACAACAGAAGGGAACATATTAGGAGCTTTTTTTTCTCTCTAATCCACTTTTCATAGTTCACATGGCAGTCACATTTAGTTGTAGATGAAAAGAGGATTTTCCGAGAAGCCCATTTACATTACCTGTGTGAGCTATTTATTCCCTTCATAAGTGTTTGTATTTTGCCACCACTTGCCAAATACATTCTTGAAGTAGTTTCTATTAGGAAGTAACTAATGAAACAAAGGCATCAGCTATGACAGCTGTAGTACAAAGTTGGCAACAGCAGGATAAGCACAATAGCAGAGCTGCTTATAAATTCTTCAAAGTTGGTGTCATACCTCGCCTACCTTCCTCAGAGACATATAGCTGGTGATTAGATGCCTATGTTCCCCCTGTGGATAAGACAGAATATAGTCATGCAGCAGGCTTGCACTTATTAAACGTTGCATCAGAATTTGTACCCCAACTAACGTGAAAATCTATGCATTAACACACCCTATTCTGCATTTCTGTATAATTTCTTGAAGTCATGCCAAGTTATAAACGTAGGATTGGAAAAATATCATGTTAGTTTTTCAATTGATTTTCAACTTACACGTTTTTTACCTCTCTTTTAGCACTCTTCCAGCTTTGCAAAAGTAATGATGCAGTGCTTTGTTGTGTTTACCTCCATGTCTTCCTTCATAGTACCATAGATGTTTAAAATATTATGTCCAGAACCATGCTGCCCTTTTCCAAGTTTTGTTGAAATGTTTGCCCATTATTAGATCTTAGTTTTATTAATCTCATCCATTTTCCCATGTTTATTACAGAGTCTGTGGACAGCTGCTTGAGGATTATACTAATATGAGACATTTGGGGATATTCCAATTGCAAACTCCCCAGCCCTCCCCTGTTTTTTGTGATGCATATTACATATCCTAGTAATATTCCCAAAGCATGTTTCCAGCTGCAGATGCTCATCTCTTATGGCTTTCAGTCATAACAAATTTGAAATTATAGGAAGATTACCTTTCCTTCTTTACATACTAGAAATTAATAAAAATTAATGTCTCTTGAATGCTAAGAAAATTGTTCTACAGATGGTGATTCTTCTTCTCTTCTTCATCTTCCCTAGTTGTGCCACTATTGTGGTGTTAGGGGATATGATGATTCAAAGAAGATAATAAAACTAAATTACTCGATCAGCTTTAACATTTAATACAATTTGTAAGTTGTTTAAAATTATTTGTTAGTTCATCAACTTAATTTTATTTTCTTTCTTGTTAATAATGTTCCATAACTATAATAAATAGATTTAAGCATAAGCACTGTAAACAAGGATTGTAATAAGTGAGTTTTTATTTACATATGTTTGTTTTTCAACAACACACATGGCACCTTAATGCACACAAGATGATAAAGTACAGGGTCCTTCAGAAGTGATTAAAAACCTTAAAGAGTTATGTAATATTTGGGGCACCACTGTGTTGGCCAAACAATGGAGACATTGAGAATGCATTGCAATTACTTTTATCCAAGCATTCTTTATAGTGCTGTGTACAGTAGTTTTTAACCAGAAGTTTGAATGCTCCAAGTTGTTTGCAGGAGGAATTATTCAATTACTGAAAGATTATTGGGTAAACAAAACAACTTGAACCTTAAAATAACTAAGCCTTATAAATTAAATATGGGCATTCCTAAGCATGAAATATTGCAAATTATTTTCAGACATTGTGAAAGACTCCTTTACCTTTTATACTAGCATTGGACTGAATATATAATATTTAATGCTCAATGTAGCCTAAAGCTTAAATAAAAGAGAATGTTTTGCAGTGGAGAAATAAAATAAAGTTCTATTAATTGTGTTGCAATTGTATTGTGTTTCTTCTAACTAGAATATTATTATTTGTTATTATGCTTTAAAGTTAGGAAAGACATTTGAAGGAACCTATAAAATCAAAAGTTCAGTACTACTGAACACATCCATGAAATCTTAAAAATTCAATTTTTCAGGTTTAGCATGTTATGAATTATAGATGTGTGTTACCAAGGTATTGTAGATACTTTTTTTATATATATATATTTTTAGATATTGCATTCACCAGATCGGAAATAGTGGATGGTTAGTGTTGAGGCTTTAATAAGTTAAGCAGTGCGGTTTCACTGATTATCTCAATATTAGTGGTGCTTAAATTTACCCGTTTTAAATGAACTGATTGCATTAACTCTTGTTTACTTTGGCAGTTTGTCTTAACATGTAAGAGTCGTCAGTAGAAAACTGAAGTGATATTCTTGCATATACTGATACAAGGTATCAGAACACATGAATAATTATTGTGTAGCCATAGGTGCCTATAAAAGTACTGTTTAAGTACAGAATTTTTAAATGCAAAGGTAATATATTACTTTGTACTTAAATGTGCATTGCATTTAAGAAAGAAGAGAACTGAATATATGATTTAGTTTTTTAAATGGTTAAACTTGCCAGTAACAGTAAAAGTATTAATAATAGGGTATTTCCTCACTTTGTGATCTTGATCTAAACTTGACACATAAGTTGTAAATAGTGCCTACTATTGTTGCTTAAAATACAGTTTTTGATGCTGTATTGAAAATTTCAAGACTTCTTCCACTCAAAATATGTAGATGAGTGTTAAAAAAAAAAAAAAAAAGTAAGTTTAATTACAATTTCCCACATTATGTGATTAACATTTAATTTGCTGTTCACATATGTTATATGAAAGTGTGATAAAAAAAAAGCAATGAGCAGAAATCAATAGTTATTTGAAATTTTGAAATCTGTACATTAATATTGTTCATGTGAGTTTGCAGATGCATGTTGTGTAATGCAAAAGTTGATGTTATGCAGCAATTTTCAGGCAACATTTTAATAATATATAAAGCACTTTATTATACAAAAATGTGAGTTATTTCTTCTGCCTTCTCATCTTCCACATCCTGTTTAGGTTTCATGAAAATGTTGCTTCTTTCCTGCAGTTAATTCTGAATTCCAGAGCTCAAAAAGCTAGTACTTGATGGAAAAAACTAGAAGAATAAGAAAGGTGAAAATAAGATTTGATGCTACTTTTGCTTTCATATAAAGCAAAACATGTGTCATAACTTTTATACATACAGTGAGTTGAATTTTGTGTCTTAATGGGTTTCGTTCTGTTAAATTTGATCAGTTAATTAGCTTTCTCATAGCAAATGTTCATTTCAGAATAAAGTTGACTTGTAATTCTTACTCCTGGTTGTATTAGGAATTATACCATGCATATCAGAATAATAATATTATTAAAATTAAGATGCCATGGACATTTTTATAAAAGCCAAATTAAAATGTAAAAGTAGGTGTCCATTAAATCTAAATTATTTATCATTAAGAAGAGGTACTTTATTATGCTTTGTTTCACTTCTTTTCATGCTAACTGCAACTTACTTTCTTGAAATTGAATCATCGTAACTGGTACTGCTTTGCAGTAACAATGAATTGGCAGTATTAATGTGACCATGCTTTGCTTTGTTATTCTTGTGTGTTTGTCAATCCAACACCACTCCATCGAACTCTCCAATATTAATCATTTTTAGAATTATTACTGATGAAATACATAATTGCGGCTCGATTCTGTTTTGCAATGACAGCACATCTGTTTGTTATTAGTGCTTTCTTTTTTATTCTTTTGCATGTTTATTAATCCAACACCATGCCACTGAACTCTCCAATTTAGAATTCTAACAATAAAATGTATTGCTGAAATGCAGAATTGCATTTTGTAGTTCACAGTGGTGAGAAAATTCTTAATGCTGACTACTCTAGTGACATCAGTTATGTCGTCAGTGTGATGAAAGTCTGGCCTATTGTATATATTTTGTTCTGCTGTGAAAATTAGTGTTTCAGGAATTAGAAGATTTGTGAACAAGTCAGACTCATTCTGTTAGTTGGCTGGGTACAGCATAATGAAGGGTTAAAAGCTGCCAATAACTGCATTAGTGAAATGTTTATACTATTCATGTTTTACAGTAAAATCAGGAGACCAGGACAAGGTACGGGCTTCCCATGTTATTTGTAAGCATCGCTTGAAAACCTACAAGAGAGGAACCAAGGAAATTTTAAGGTGCTTCTGTTTGACATGAGCCTTGGGACCATAGAAGTGACTATTATTTTTGTATTTGTAATGTGGCTGAATATAATAAGGAAAACAAGAACAGTATTGTGTACTCAAATTTAAATCGGCAATGAGCCCCATTTCTCATGAACCAGAAATTCTAATATGTACTTCCTAGCAGTTTACCAGATTTCTCTGAAGAGCAAGTTGATATAGAATTTTCACCAGCAAGAGAAACAACAATTCCAGAATTATTTAACCAGTAGAGTAATATTATAATATAATATTAATTTATTGACCTAATTCATCAATTTGTACATTGATTTTGGATACATATTTTCTTAAGAGTGCACATTTTTACAGTAAGTATGCAATAATAATTACATAATAATTTACATTTCTTCTAAGCTATATTTCATTAGCTGTTTTATTATGTAATTTGATCCCTTTGTCACTAATATTTTTCACAACAGATTTGCACATGCCTCGGTAGCGGAGTTGGTAGCGTGTCTACCTCACGCTCAAGAGATCCCAAGTTTGAATCTTGGTCAGGGTGAGCTACCTGAATAAGGTTTTTTCCAGGGTTTTTCCATATCCAGAAAGATGAATGTCGGGTAACTCTAAGCTCTATGGGCTCATTTGAGCATCATTTCACCCATTCCATTCATCTTCCAATATGACTAGGGGGCAGATTTTGTCCTATTTGCCTATTTTATTCCTTTGTTCAGAAACGTAGGCTTTTATGTTATAAGCACGTTTCCTACCATTATTAGCCTAATTTCTTAGTTCTTTAGTGCCTATAAATGCCTATTTCATATGTTTGTGCCTATTCTGCTTAGTAGTGTCTAAAACTGCCTTTCTAGCCAATTTCTTCTACTTGTAATTTGTGACAACAGCTTTTGCATTTGTTGGTTTCAACGTGAAGTTTTCGGGAAAAAGAAATTTCTTACTGCTGCACATTGGATATCCAAAATGGGTTTAGCCAGGTAGGTTGCAAATCTTTAGACGTGTCACAATGCGCTAATGACATCATGGAAAAATCTTAGAATTTGCTCAAGGACGAGTAGCAAAGACCAGCTAAATGATATTTCAATGGATTGACAAATGACCACTCTTATGTGGGGAATGGAAAGTCCATTTCAAGTGCACACATAGATCAGTTTCCTATGCAGATATGCCAAAAGAGAGAAGCAACAGCTGTGTACTTCTTAAACAGTGGATAAATGGTGATCCATCATTCAGCACAGATGGGAAAGTAATTTTTTGTCAGCCTTGTGTGAAACAGTTTAGTTTAATCATTCATGTTTGTATTAATACCATATTATCCTTATTTCAATAACCTATATTGAAATATAACTATATTTCAATAACCTTGTAAAAATAAAAAAGCCCCTGTAGCAACATTATGCCGAACACAAATCAGTATAGATAGTCAACATAAAAAATTCAATGCAATGGCCAGGATTTGAACCAGAGATCTCCTGGTTTACATCCAGTCGCTCTTACCCATTGAGCTACCATGGCCAACGTGCCATCACAACATTAAATTCTCCATTTGACTCATAAACCACTAGGGGCTCTCGCATTCGAGATACACCGTGGTGACTTACAAGTGGTTTACCAGGGAAATATATAAGTCAAATGGAGAATTTAATGCCATGATGGCAAGTTGGCCATGGTAGCTCAATGGGTAAGAACGACTGGATGCAAACCAGGAGATCTGTGGTTCAAATTCCGGCCATGGCATTGAATTGTTCATGTTGACTCTATCAAAAACCTTAGCGTATATATGGCTAGTGTGAGGAAATGATTTCCATCAATTAACAAATTAGTATGTTAAGGAGAGCCGAAAAAAGAGAAACTGAATGTTTTCAGTTTTCCAAAGTAAAGCACAAATTTGCCTACTGTGAAAACTTTCTTCACCACATGATACAACTTTACATTGAGATTTAGCTTAAACATGTCCAAATCAATAAACAAGCCCTTCTAATGCATTTCATCTTGATTAGAATATTATTTATTTGAAACTTAAAGGTATAGCTTTGCAAACTCAGTGTAATGGATTTCACAATTTTGTTACGAGTATTATTTTTTGGCAGTTTCAATGCAGTAGCATGATATTTTTGTGCTGGTGTAAAGGCTTATATCTTGAGCTAATAGTAATACTTGGGGGAGGCATTATTAAATTATTGATGGTGTCAATTGTTAACAATAATATCAGATCACAAGCAGTACCGCTGATAAGCAAGAATTTACCCCTGTAAGATTTCTTTTACATGTGTGTAAATCTACTGACATGAAGCTGTTGTTTTATCCAATCTTAAAATCACCACTCTGGGACTCTGTTCAGGTTACAACTTAAACTTGTAAGGCCAGCGCTTAATTAGCTATATATATTAGCTATATATATATATGTGTGTGTGTGTGTATATAAAAAATTGTGATTTTCTCATGCTTACGTTTTTCTACACGTATCACAACGAATCATGAAATTGATTGCTTGGAGACTTCCGGTGTTGTTTCCAACATTGAAAATGAAACTGCAGACCAATAAATCTTAATGGTTTGTGTAAAATTTTACAGAAATGCCTTTACAAAAGTAGGTATGCGAATTCTTTCACGATGTCATAATTGCTGTAATTCTGTTTGAATGCATGGGAAATGCTTTGCTTTATTATTTGTTCTTAGTCGACAATGGGGCATTTAGGGTTTTTATTATAAAAACTAGGTTTCTGTAGGTTTAGCTTTTAATTAATTTTTGTTCTGTGCTTTGTACCTTTCTGACGCATTGACATTTTAAGTGATATTAATAGTTTTTTTTAATTAATATAGACATACTTCAATAATATAAAGTTTTTTTTTCTTTTTCTAGCAGCACAACAGATAATATTGTCACACCCTACATTAGAATAGATTTAATATTTATTAGCCTTGGGGGGGGAAATCCGTAGCGGTAGAGCTAAACCATCTCAACAAACACTAGTTACACCACGCGGTAGGGTGGACATGTTATTTTACTGATAACTAGCTTACCTGCATGGTGGTGAAAGGTGGAAGGTCCAGCGAAGGAAAACTCACAAATGCATTTTAAAAAGAGGTTTAATAATCCCAGACAACTTACATTCAATGAGGTTTGTGTTCCGGAGGGTTGCTACAAACACATCCTCTCACGCTGGTGGCGGTCGGTCGTCTGGGGGAAGAGGATATGCCATCCCCCCCTCCCCAGCGCAGCCAACGAACAAAGTTAAGCCAGTCGCCAGGTCTGACAACCCATACAGGGTTGCCACACCTCCCCCCGGACCACAAGCTGTTGACCCAGGGTCAACAGAACAATTAATAACAAATGAAAAGAAACTCGCTCGAGTGATGGAACAAAAAAAAAATTAGCATACAAACATCACAAACAGTATTATACACATAAATCTTGTCTCTTGACGTTACACATTCGTTTCTTTACTCCAGTGTCTGTCTATAACTTTAATTAAAAAGCCCTAAAAGAAAAATAAATGAAGTTCAGCACTTTTCACCACTACTGCACCAAGCAAAAAAAGTTTCACAACCTGCCTGAACAGTACATTCCATTCCCACTGGTCTCACAAATGTAATAAAAAAAGCTTGAAGCTTGCACTGCAGTCACTGATGAATAAAGACCACTGAATTGAGCACAATTGTACTTGCTCTACACTGAATAACAATGTGGGGCATTAATAGTTCTTCTGCCCCCAACACAGGTACGAAGTGACAGCACTAATAGCTGCCAAAGCTCTGACGAACAGTGGTCATAAAGGGCGGACCAGAGCCCGATGACACAAGGCAGTGTGGCAGGTTAAGCACTCCCATGGTGCAAACCGTTCGGTAGGAACAGTGTGGTGCAGCAGGAACGCAGATAAATAGGGCTGGCTTGATACGTATCATCATACTACAACATTATTTCCAAAAAATATAAGTGTACGTCAATTACAGAAGACAACTACATCATTAAAAACAAACTTCACTTCTGAACAATAATAAATAATAAAAAAAATTAGGTACACCCCATCTGGGTAGCAAGATACATGATAAAACTAAGATAATTTCCATCACTCGGCAATATATAGAGCTTACAAATTTTGACAAGATGAATCAAATAATCTTCACAAAATAATCTTCACAAAAGAATACATAAAACGTAGGAATGTCACAATCAAAACTTTACAAAAACCCCTTAGGGTAGAAATAATACAATACACACAGCACAAAATAATTTGACCTTCCAACACATTGAATAAAAATATTACAAATTTTCAAAATACCAAAACTTACAATTAGAGGGGTACCCCAAAATATTACACGTGGCCATAAACTTTTTAACAAAACTGACGTGTACACTTAAACAAAAATGAGCTCAGTTTTTCTCTTTGTTTTACCATTATAATTTCAATCATATTTATTATGTGCGCGCACTACTTAATATCATCAGTACTACTACCTTTCAAATCAACAAAACTACTTACAATCTACCAACATCAACATTTTGCATGCCAACAAAACTACTGTCACATTACTACACCAACAAAAAAAAAAAAAAAAAAAATCGTTCTACAACACAATACATAGAACAAAACTGAAAGAAAAATTAAGTTCTGGGGCCTCAAAATTTCACATCCTAGATACACAAAAGAGAAAATATAGTATCATGTCTTAGCCTATTCTAAAAACTTTTGTATACATTGAAGGGTACTTTTGCTTTTCAACATAAAACTTAGAATTCAATAAACCATTAAAGCATACTGGTAATCACACAACTCCAAAATATATATATCACTCTTAATCCAAAACAATTTTATCAAAATGTTCAAACTATTAGCATCCTGCAATAAAGAGACAAAATAAACATCTGTACTAGTAATGTGCTATCTCACAAATACCTGGTAACTATGGCGAGGATGACAAACAGAACATCCCCCAGGTCTCAGCTTCATAACAGTCATTCACAAACCTCTCTGTGATTCAGGTTTTCCTCATCATCTTAGCATGCACATTTCAGCACCAATGCTAAACAAAACTCAAAAATACACTTAATTACTTGCATCGATAAGCACATTTCAGCCATTTTATCGAGCCTAAAACACTGGATTAACGGGCACATTACAGCAACCCCATTAACCAGATAAACTTTACCTCTACATCTTTCACATAATCACACATAATTTCATTCATCCTTCTTATCGAGGTAGCACAGCACTATTCCAGAATGTAAACTTAAAATTAATAAACAAAATTTCAATTTTCTAATCATTGCAAAATTTATCATAAAATGAGGTTATTCAACTCAAAACAGTTATTAGGGAACATATACTTTTAATATCAATTAATTGTGACTTTCAATAATAACAATTGTATGTTCAACTTTTGACATCTAATTCATCAAACATCTATCCAAGTATTGCCATTTGCCAATAATATACATCATATTCCAAAACAAAATAGCTTAGCACACTATACACTAAATCTCAAAATTCACACTCAGAAATCAAGGGACAATATACTTTACATACAACCTTTTTACATTTGATGTGACACAAAAGAAAAGCAAAATGCATTTACAGTCTATATGGTCCCACAGGATCAAAATATGGGAATATCCTAGAAACATGTACTGATTGTTCCTTAACTCTAGGAGCATTTGGTCGACGAACCACATAAGTAACAGGAGTAATTTGTCGAACAATTTCAAAAGGCCCAAAATATCTATGAAGCAATTTGGTACATTTTCCCTTTTTCCTAATTGGAGTAAAAATCTTAACAAGCTGACCTACTGCAAAATGAGTATCTCTATGCTTAGCATCATATCTTTCTTTCTGTTTAATCTGTTGCTGATTAATATTATGGATGGCTACTTCACGAGCTTTCTGAATCTCTTCCAAAGTTTGCCGAACAAATAAATCATTTGAAGTGGCCTGAAGTTGCACCTGATTTGGTAAGGAAGGTTCACGACCATATATCAAATAGAATGGTGAAAATTTTGTAGTTTCCTGAACAGAAGAATTGTATGAAAAAATCACATATGGTAAAACATTAGACCAATTGCGCTGATTTGAATCCACAAAATGACTAAGACAATTTAGTAAAGTCTGGTTAAATCGTTCAGTAAGGTCGTTGCATGCAGGGTGGTATGAACTCGTAAAATGAGGGGAAACTGACAAAGTTTTCAAGAGTTCCTGGGTTACTTCACTCAGAAAGACACTACCACGATCAGACAGTAACATGGCAGGGGCCCCATGCCTGCAAATAATCTGATGTAAGATGAACTTAGTAACCTGGGGAATGGTAGCCAAAGAGAGAGGGGCAGCTTCAACCCACCTAGAAGCATATTCTGTAGCAACTATGATATACTTATGACCCGATGTAGAACGAGGCAAAGGGCCTAACAAATCTATTCCCCAACGTTCTCCAATAAAGTTAACTGGAATAGGCTGCAAAAGACCAGCAGGTTTTTGATTCTTAGGTGCCTTCCTAGACTGACAACTTGGACAAGTTTTCACAAAATGCTCAATATCTTTTTTCATACCTATCCAGTAGTATCTTGAATTAATCTTACTAAAAGTTTTAGAAACACCTAAATGACCAGATAGTGGATCATCATGACATGAGGACAAAATTTCATGCTTTAACACCTCAGGAATGACTAGTAAATGCAAGGGACCAGTAGAACCCGAATTTTTCCTGTACAAGACATCACTTTTCAAAATATAGGTAGAAGCTTGACGTTGAACCTTAGCAGGAGCAGATTCAGGATCCTTAAGGGCATTAATAATTGGAGTCAGAACTGGATCATCATTTTGTTTCTGAGCAACCTCAACTGGTGATAGCAAACAGGTAATTAGCTCATCAAGTTGTTCAATTTGATGCTCTTCAGGCTGTAACACAGGGAACCTTGACAAAACATCTGCGTCATTATGTTTCTTACCAGCTTTATAACATATATCATAATCAAATTCCTGTAACTTTAGACTCCATCGAGCCAACCGGCCTGTCAAATCGTTTAAATTGTTCAGATAACAAAGGGAGTGATGGTCTGAAATAACATGCACTTTATAGCCATACACAAAAGTCCTGAAATGTGTTAAACCAAAAACGATTGCCAAAAGCTCTAACTCTGGTACACTGTAATTTCTTTCACATTTTGACAAAGTTCTAGAAGCATATGCAATAGGTCTAAGATTATCATTTACTTTCTGTAGTAAAACACATCCTATTCCTAGACCACTAGCATCAGTGTGTAATTCTGTATAGGCTCCAGGATTATAATGAGCCAACACAGGGGCAGAAACAAGAGAGTTCTTTAACTGCTGGAATGCTGTTTGCTGATCCGGGCCCCAAATAAAACTTTGACTTTTCTTGGTCAGCTGAATCAATGGATGGGCAATGTAAGAGTAATTCTTAATAAATTTCCTGTAGAAATTGAACAAACCCAAAACTTTTCTCACGTCTCTAACATTCTTTGGGCGTGGTAGTTCTTTGATCACTGTAACTTTCTCAGAATCTGGGGAAATTCCATCTTTAGATACTTCAAAACCCAATAACTTTATCTTTTCCATAGCAAAGAAACATTTCCCAGGTTTCAGTTTAAAATTATGCATTTCCAAATGTTGAAAAACAGCTTCTAAGTTTTCTAATAATTGTTCAAAAGTTTTGGCAAAAACAACAATATCGTCCAAATATGCTAAAGCTTTCTTAAATTTCAAGTCTCCTAACAATTTCTCAGCAACAAAACTGAAAAATCTTGGTGCATTAGCAAGCCCAAAAGACAAACGTTCAAATTCATACTGCCCTTCATGAGTAACAAATGAGGTATACTTTTTACTATTCTCCTCTAAAGGAATTTGAAAGTATGCTGACAACAAATCTAAGGAAGCAAACCATTTAGCTTCTCCAAGGTAACTAAGGAGGTCATCAATAAGAGGCAAGGGAAAGGCTGAGTTTACTGTAACCTTATTCAGTTGACGATAATCTACACAAAACCGCATAGAGCCATCTTTTTTCTTTACCAACACAACAGGTGATGACCAAGGTGACTGAGAATCTCTAATAATACCAGCATTTTTCATTTCCTCTACTTGTTGGGAAATAATCTCTTTCTGCTTATGAGCTACCCTATAGGGTCGTTGCTTAATAGGTTTGTCATCCTTTACCTCTATTTTAAATTCAGCTACATTAGTTGAGCCTAAATCTTGCAATGAAGTGGCAAAAACATGTTCATATTTTAACAACAGATTATGAAGATCTGACTTTTGAGCTTCAGTTAAGTTGGTATTAACATTAAATTCAAACTTTGGAGCGTTCAATGGAGTAACATCCTTAGGTGAAACTGAGTTACTTTGAACAAATGCAACTTCATGAGCATTAGCTAATACAGTTTTAGCAAAAAGTGTTTGAGGAACAGCTGAATTATTATGTACTGGTATCACAAAGTCCTTTGAAGATTTGCAAACTACAGGTGGAATAGAAATATTCTTCTTATGCATAATACTGGTAGAAGGCTCGAACATAACCTCATTTGTAATATCAGCTGAAGGCTGCACTGCCACAAAACAAGTAGTAAGCGGTGGCAATTTAACATCTTTTACAACAGAAACTTTATTAACTATCTGTACCTCATCAGATATTCACAGCAATATCTGTAAAGGGACCACCACATGTTGTTTCAAAAGGAATGTGTACCATTTCTCCCTCATGAGTTTGAATCTTAACTTCTGCACAAGAATAATCAATGGTAACTTTATGTGAAGTTAGAAAGTCATTACCCAAAATGAGATTATGTGCCAAGTCTTTTACCACTAACACATCTTCCTGAAAAACAAAGTCATTAATTTGAAATTTCAAATTTGTTTGATAAGGCGCATCTAATAACTTGTTACCAGCTGTTTTAAGCAAAATCTCGACAGGTTTCATTTTAGAAATGTCATTGATATGAGCTGCATTCACAATGCTAACTGCACTTCCTGTATCCAACAAAATTGGAAGTTTTGACTCCCCAATGGACCCCAAAATTTGCAAAATTTGACCTGGAAGAGAAACAACATTAGACACAGGTGAACTTACTTTGGGTACCTCTAGGTTATGTCGTTGGAGGCTGGGCCTCTCGAGTTTTTTGAACCAGATGGTGAAGTCCAGCAATTACGTGCCATATGACCACGC
This sequence comes from Mantis religiosa, assembly GCA_030765055.1. Lineage (NCBI taxonomy): Eukaryota > Metazoa > Arthropoda > Insecta > Mantodea > Mantidae > Mantis > Mantis religiosa. The sequence goes on from CM060956.1 coordinate 53,325,372, forward strand.
TTGTTGCAATTGTAACACACAATAGGTGCCTGCTGTCTCCTTTCATGATATCTTGGAGGCTTAAGTGGGGGTGGCTGCACAGTAGATGCAGCAGCAGTGAATTGAGACTGAAGTTGTTGCATTTGGGTAGCAAGTTTAGTGACCTGTTCACTCAATGTGGAAACAACATTAATAACTGGTTCAGAGTGATTTACACTTTCAAACCGTGATAAAACAGGTGCAGATGACACAGGTGGAGGGGTGTAAGTTGATGTTTGTGCTTGTACTAAATGTTGTCTATGTTGCACATAAAAATTAGCTTTATCAACGCTTTTAATAATTTGTAAAACCTCCTCAACTGTTTGTGGATTTAATGGGAGCAAAGCTTGCACATACTGAGGTTTCAATCCTTTCACTAAGTTTTTTACCTGCTCCATTTGTGTCATTGCAGCGTTAACTTGGTCACACAAGGATAATACATCATAAATGTAATCTAATACAGGTTCATTTTCTAATTGTACCCTCTGCCTAAGTTTAATTTCCAACAATTCATCTTGATTGGACATTTGAAAAGCTGCCAAAAACTGTTGAGTTAGAAAATGCCAATCATGCTCAGGGTGTCTATGGCAAAAAGTTCGGTACCACAGTGCTGCTGTGTCTCGCAAGTAACATGGGAAAAACTTCAACTTTTGTACATCTGACCAACCATTTGCTGTAGAAACTAAGTTAAATTTTCTCAAAAATTCTGAAGCAGATATCAGTGCTATCCTGTCAAAACAGGGTGGATCAATAAAAGGCCGAGAAACTTGCATTGTCTGAGTCTGATTAACATTAGGTGCCATGGATACTTCTAAATTACTAGGTACATGTGCACTTTGATTAGCTAAAGCAGAAGTCGAAGCTATTACATCATGTGAATCCATTGTAACTGGCACATTGGATGATTGCCGCGTTTTCTTAGGCATTTTGACTTACTTTTAAGTAACACTGGACACCAGAATAAAATAAGCAGAATTACCAACTGGAATGAACACAAAAATGAAGTGCATACTTCACAAAAACACCAAAAAAAGAAACTATTTACTTTGAATTTTACTGCCAAAACTCACACAGCGTCCCTTGAAAATCAACACGTGACCACGTGGTGTCCATTATCAATTTCCATGTAGTTATAAAAAAAATTTTAGCACAATATTATGAAATAAGTTTACTATTGAAGAAATCAAATAAAAAACAGACCAAAAGTTAAAGGATTACGAGACGATGACCAGATTAGAATTTCTAACTAATTGAACACCACGCGGTCGGCCATGTTTCCTCCATCTTTCACCACCGTATACATTCAAATTTTTTTCATAAAAACCGGACTAAAGCAAGGAGAAAAAAAAATTTTGAGATCTTACCCGCGTCTCCACCAATATGTCACACCCTACATTAGAATAGATTTAATATTTATTAGCCTTGGGGGGGGGAAATCCGTAGCGGTAGAGCTAAACCATCTCAACAAACACTAGTTACACCACGCGGTAGGGTGGACATGTTATTTTACTGATAACTAGCTTACCTGCATGGTGGTGAAAGGTGGAAGGTCCAGCGAAGGAAAACTCACAAATGCATTTTAAAAAGAGGTTTAATAATCCCAGACAACTTACATTCAATGAGGTTTGTGTTCCGGAGGGTTGCTACAAACACATCCTCTCACGCTGGTGGCGGCCGGTCGTCTGGGGGAAGAGGATATGCCATCCCCCCTCCCCAGCGCAGCCAACGAACAAAGTTAAGCCAGTCGCCAGGTCTGACAACCCATACAGGGTTGCCACAATATATATATATATATATATATATATATATATATATATATATATATATATATATATATATATATATATATATATATTTATAACAAAGAAGGAAAGGGGACAGAAGAAGAGAAAGAAAAGTGTAACAAGGAAAGTTCAGGAAGATTATAGGGGAGAAGTTCAGTGAAGGTAGAGGAATCCCGCAAAAGCACCTCCGTTAGTATGGTTGATGCTACTGCGCTTGGGGTAAAAAGCGCAGTTCTGGTTGGCTTACCAGGCTATGAACCATGACACAAGGCCCTAACCATAGCCTGCGAAGTGATGCGGGTTGGAAGAGGCTAAAGGGGAAGAAAGCAGATTGTAGGAAAAAATTTTGTTTGTTTAATTTTGATTGTTGTGCACCAGGGGTGCTTGGGAGGGCATAGACAATGTTACGTGACTATTTAAATAACTACACCTGTATCGTAGCTGCTATTACGTAATTTTAACCTCAGATTTCTCAGATTCCATATTTTCTACATTTTCCTAACTTAAAAATGCTCCACAGGATGCAGTTTTCTATTAATATGTATGAAATTCTAAACATGCCTGTAAGGGCAACTGCATATTAAGTGTACCCCTTTACATTTGTTGTGTTTTTGTTATTTGTTTTGAAAAGGACTATAATGCTTACTTCTTACTGAAAACACTTAGGAAAATAAAAATTAAGTAGGTATGATTACTTTTTCCCTTCATTGATATGTCAAAGACAAATATTTCACATAGGTACAGGTTATTAATAGGTTAAAATGGGTGCAGAAACTTATACCCCAAGCATTAATTTTTAAAATTACAATATGTGGGACATTTTGAAAATTGTCTGTAATTTAGACATAAACTGTTAATTCCTCAGAAACTATTCTAACTAGAAAGCTGAAACTTGGTATTATTCCATTCTTGATCGATCACAAAAATAAATGGTATAAATTTGAAACAAATCTAACAAAAGCTTCAGATATTTGAATTTTCACCATGTTTTTGTTTTTTGACATAGTTAATTACTTCACAGCTTTCTGCACATTATGGTTTATACTTAGTGAAGTGGATTTATATGTATTTTAATTATACAACAAAATCTGTTATTTTAACTTGCTGTGGAGCCATTTATGAAATTTGGAATAAATGTAGAACTATTTTGCCTAGGAAACTGCAAAATAGTATGTATTTAGTGAATTTGTTGCAATTTATGTTGCGATGATTGTCATTTTGTTATACTGCAATTTAAGAGCCATTTTACTAAAATTGTGTATTTCTAAGTTTTTAGTTAGCAAATTTTTAGTGCCTATTTTGCCCATTTTAGGGCCTTTTTGCCTGGCTATTTCACACATTATTAGTGCCTATAAATCTGCTCCCTAGATATGACTTAAATCTGGAGGACGTAAATTACAACAACAAAAAACAGATTTGCTAATATTACAAATGTTATACTCAACATTGTATCTTGTATTATGGTTATGAAATTTATTGTTGCATATCAGTAGTCTATCAGCTACAAATAGTACACTTCTGTACACATAAGGAGAATAGACTGTGGACATATTTTGATTTTTTAATGTCTTTGCATGATTCCCTTACCTTTAGACTATAAATCTATCTTATGCACTTTTTCTGTAAATTGACAATCTGTCCCCATATTTCAATATCATTAATAACATTTGGATATACACATCCCAAATAAATCATCCACAGAAGTCTAATGTCTGTGAAACTGAAAATATCTGAGTAACTATGTGGATTTACTGATATGTACTGATACTTATAGATATATTATCTATATTTTTAGCCCACAATAATTATTCATCTACTGTTATTCCAAGAAATCTATATCATTTTACTTCAATAGTATTGTTCAAGTTGCTCTCAGGAAGCAAGCCAGGTGAAAAGACAATTAGAAATCGACGTTTTGCGGCTTAGTCATGATGCTGGATTTCGGTTCAGCTCCTCTTGGAAACCGGCTTTAAAAATGGAATTCCGTCGACTTAAGAAGCACAGATCAATACAGCTTGATAATCAAGTTAAGTAGTTACGTTTCTTTGACCCATTAATTTTCTATACTCACGCTATCTCCTGACCTGGCATTTAATTTACTGAAAACAATCTTTTGTTCAGTAATGCCAATTTTGATAGTGTTTTGTCTTTGTTTATATTTGTGTTATATCTGGTGATTCATTTGTGGTTATAACATTTAATAAATATCCTGATGTTTTTAAGTCTGCTTTATAAGAGCTTTTTTTTTAATTTATTTATTTACTGGACCACTTTAGTTTTTGGCATGTTACATTTTAGATTGATGGATTCAAAATATTTACAGTATGCGCAAGATAAGAAGAGCGCTGGATTTACTGGGTAGTGCGGGCAGAGGGGAAGTTGCGAGAGCTAACACTCTTTTGCTTCTGCAGTGTGGTCAACCTTGAAAAACACAGTTCAGCAAAATAGTGTGTAAGATAAGCAAAGATATGTGCCGCAAGTGTGAGATCTGTGGACAAACATTAAATTGAATTCGATCCTATAAGCTGTATGTTTATATACTTACTATTTATGAAACACATAAAAAGAGTAAACAAATATTATGACAGCCATAAATAATCACTCATTCGCTTTGTGATTCTTCGATTTCTGGGTCCACTGCATCAGTTTCATCGCTAGTATCCTCTGATCTGTTAATAATTTCAGCAATCGCATTTTCAATTACACCATTATTTCTCCAATTTTTCATTTCCAGTTCTTGGACCTTCTTGGAGTATCCTTCCCAATCCGTCGCAGCTACAGAGGAGAATGCTTCTATAGCAAGTTTCTGCAGATTTGTGTCTGACATATCACCAGTAACGTTGTGTCCTCTGAAAACGTTCTTTATTTTTGCCCACGCCAGTTCAACTGCATTGAGATCACAGTTATACGGAGGTAAGCGAATAATAGTGTGTCACCTTTCGAGAACCATAACATCCACAACATAGATAAGTCTTGCTCCTAGGTTTGTTGGCCTCTATTAAATACTGGTGTAGCTTTGGTAATGGAGGGAAATAGAAAGTTATGTAGAAATATACAAAGGGCTCAGAGCAAGAGAAAAAGAAAGATAAAAGAGCAAGATATAAGGAAAAGGAGGAAGCCAAAAAGGAAAGGATTGAAGGAAAAAGAAGAAAGAAAACATCACTATTAGTTTTAGTTAATTGATGGAAATTAATCATTTCTCCACACTAGCCATACACAGGCTAAGATCTTTGATGGATAGAGTCAACATGAAAAATTCAATGCCATGGCCGGGATTTGAACCACGGATCTCCTGGTTTCCGTCCAGTCGCTCTTAACCTTTGAGCTACCATGGCCAACGTGCCTTCCTGACATTAAATTCTCCATCTGACTCATATATTTCCCCGGTAGACCACTAGGGGCTCTCGCATCCGAGATACACCGTTTGTGGCGACTTACTATTGTAAGTACTTGAGTACCAGGCTTCATCATTTAACTTTTATTATTTTAGTTAATTGATGGAAATTAATCATTTCTCCACACTAGCCGTACACAGGCTAAGATCTTTCATGTTGACTCTATCCATCACTATTAGTTATTACCATACACAGATCACAGCCTTACCTGCTTTTTCCTGGTGTTTTTGGAGATTCATTGGGATGAGATGTACAAAACGCCTGACAGTGCTGACGCTTTTTCTTGTGTAAGCAGCAGTTCGTTCTATGGATTTGCTGAATGGGAACATTAGCTGGTTGTTATCCTTTTCTATATTGGAACTTTCTGCATCTTTTGCTATTATTTTGCGGCCATCACTATGCACGACTGTACATGCATGTTTCCAAGTCGGAGTTCGTTGCACGGAAGGTACATATGATCAGTTTGGTGTGCCCTCAGCCATAATTACAAACTGATTAAACTGTAGTAATTACCTCAAACTTGCACAACACGAATGCACACAGAAAACAAAGGGCACACGTAAAAGCTTAGCATATTACTCACTAGATGTCAGAGTGTACTACTGTAGTGTACTAGTATAGCGCATTTCATGTTTCTAAGTTGTCATCTGTGTTTACGGAGTTAGCCGAAACCTACCGAGTGAGGACCTGGGAGACGAACGCTCAAGATAAATTGCGCATACTGTAGTATATTAGCAGTGCAATTTAGGTTTTCATTTAAGACTTCTATAGATCGATAATGCTTGTGTAGGGATTTCCAGTTCAGTCAAATATCTCAGAATATAACTTAAATTTATTCAACAACAAAAATCAATATTAATTAAATATATTAAAGAAATTAAAAACAATAAATTTTGAATTAATCCTGATATAAATATTGTTAAAACAGAAATTACTAATAAAATTCTTATAAGTCAATCAGGAAAGGCTTTTCTAAATCGAATTAATAAATAGAAGGTGGACATGGAACCCCAATATTGATAATATCCACAGAGCTAAAGGTTGATTAATAAACCTGTAGAGGCTCTGTCAGATCATATGGTATGAGGCCACAAATTTGCCATTGGATATATGTCTTGCTCATCAGACCAGGGTTAACCTATGGCTCGCTGGTCTGGTGGTGTAAGGCACCTCAGTCAACAGTGGCAACCAAACTGTCTCCAGAGACTTGCTTGTTTAACTATAACTGGTGCCTTTAAAAGCAGCTGCATTGAAAATTCTTTTGGAGTTCTCACCATTAGATCTTTATATAAAAGTAGAAGCAATTCTAGCTGCTTATAAGTTAAGCAGCTAGGGCTTGTCATGGGTTTGGACACAACCTAATTCAGGAAAATGTAGAAATTAATTCAGATTTGCCAATGAGATCTGATCTAATGATAAATGATTATTGTTTTGATCGCTCATTTGAAATCCGAATTGGAAATCGGAAAGAATGGTCTAGCAAACAAATTTGGGAGAGATTCCGGAACCATCTGACTTGGTGCACAGACGGTTCAAGATATGGAGAACACTCCTGTGCTGGAATTTTCAGTATATACCCAAAGCTAGAACTAAAGTTCAGTCTTGGTAGATATAGTACTGCCTTTCAAGCAGGGATTTATGCAACCCTTGTCTGTGCACAAAGGGGATTAGAAAAGGGATACCATGGTAAACACCTACTCTTCCCCTCTGATAGATAGCTTGATAGTCAGATATTCAATAAAAGCACTAGACTCGTACCAATTCAATTTAAAATTGGTGTGGGAATGTCTTCAAACCTTACAAATCAATTCATTACTGTTGGGATGGGTGCTTGGTCATTGAGGGCAATGAGAAAACTGATAAACTGGTCAAAAAAGAAGTAATCCTTTTCTTTGGTCCAGAACTCTTCTGTGAAGTGAGCAAAACTCATGTTAAAACTGCAGTTAAAAATTGGTCTAGAGAGGAACATCTGAAAAGATGGAATAGAATCTCTGACCAAACATGTAAATACAAGCACATAAGCACCATATAAGCCTTCACTAGAACACTTCTTCAATTAATTAGAGGAGGAATAAGGAAGGAAGTAGGAATGTTAACTGGACATGAATACTTATTGTAACATCATGGAGACATCATCTGCAGACTTTGCAACAAAAGAGGAAACTGCCAGTCAATTCTTATTGAACTGAGAGGCTCTTTGAGACCTCAACATTGGATATGTCTAAACATTCCATCTCAGGGAAGAGAGTTCTTAACTTTATTAAATCCAAAGAACTCAATTTCCTATGATGAGAAATAGGGATTGTACAAAAGACTTACAGATTGAGGTGCAAGGGCATTTTCAAGCATTCATATAAAATCCCCAATACCACCACCACCGATTTGGACCAACAAATGGTTTTATCATCTACATAGGTTATGACAGCTCTATTTTGCCAGAATATATCATCATATACAAAGTTGGATCTATGTAGGTATACAGTATTGACACATTATATTAGTCAAGTAAACCATATATCAATCTTGGTCAATACATTTTCAGTTTTAAATGTAACATCATATGACTTGAAGATCTTCGTGAGGTGTTCAGTTCCAAGGCTACTCTTTGCTTTGATTTTTGTGGACTTTGGATAGATGTCAGCAACTAGCATTTCATTTTCAGGAGTTGTAACAATGACTGATCAAACACTTCTTGTTACATTACAACAGACCCTGTCTGACAAAATTTGTTGCATAGCCTGTAAGTTGTGAGGATGGATGGAAGAGGTGTTTCAAATTCTTCATGCCATGTCTCTCAAACCCGTTAACAATTTCCTGTCTTCCTAATGTTCCAAAATCCAGATTCATTGATCTTTAGTTAAATTACCCACCATTATGATATAAGATTGAAAGCAAATAAAAGAAGACAAAAGGCAAGCTCAACAAGGATGTGAAACTTAATGAAATAAATAACCATAGAAACCAAAATAACTCATCTTAATCCTTTAAGTTTACTAATCATACAACTGTATACCTACGTATGACCATCCCTGTATAATGAAAAAGAGAGGTCCTAAGGTACATCATATTTTGCATTTCTGTTTGTGATTATATTTTGTTTTTATTTGGGTAACTAGAAAAAAAAATCCAGAGGGAAGCTCCTTATTCCATGATTCCTTAGTTTATGTATTAATATTCCCTGATCGACACAAATGCTCTAGACCAAAAATGAGTTGAACTTATTGCTAAATTCTGATTTGTCTAATTTCATGTAAGTACATGTTGTAGGGCTGCAGAAACTGTGGTACCACCCTTTTTAAACCCACGTTGAAAATCATTTAGTATGCTATGTTTATTTAAAACTCTTTCTAGTAAAATTCTTTCAAGCAGCTTATCTATTTCAGATGTTAAGATGATCAGGCTGTAGTTACTTCCTCTTCATCTCTCGTTTTAATTGCTCCCTTTCAGTGGATCAATTAATAAAATGTGTTAAGGGTTTCACAATAGCAGTTTTACATTGCTTTAAGACAATTAGACTAATGTTGTCTCATCCACCACTTGTTTTGTGAGGTAGTTTGCATATTATATCGGATATTTCATTTTCAGATGTTGGTTGATTTAATGCTAATGTTATTACTACGAGTATTTGCATATATATATTTGGGAATGGATTATGTATTATATGGAGCTACATTTATAATGAGGCTCACGAACGAAAAGAGTGAACTGTTAGAAAACATTCTTGCATCTGGAACCACCTTTTCTTGATACATAGAGATAAGGGGTTCATGAAATATTTGAAAAAGAAAGATGATCTGACCTACTGCTGTGGCATTCCATGACTGATAGAGCAGCTAGGAAGTGATTACCAGTGTGAAGATTGAAGACTTGTGAATTTCTCTAAAAGAAGCTTGAAGGGTGTACTATAATACTTGATAAGGGAAATAGTCTTGTTTGATACCTGTGGGACATACCATTCGCTACGGAAAATATATATCAGTGGAAACTGAGTGTTTTGGAAAAAATTAAATATCATGAGCACAGATGGAATGTGTGTAGTATTCTGTTAGGACAACAAACAGACTACACTAAATTCAAGAATTAAAACTTTCATGGCGAGCATTATTAATCATAGCTTCATGGGTGATCAGCCATGTCAGTTTTAAAAATTGTTGAGCTTTTGGCTATTCCAAACTTCATGGCTTTCCTTGGGAACTGAATGAAAAAGTCATTATGCAAGTGGGACAACAGAGCTAGGAGCAAGCACTGGTCGACACTTCCCTAGCCCAAAAGGGTATAAAACAATGTTACTTATTCCTGCCAGTCATATCCATTTAAATACAATTTATAATTACTTCTTATTAATACAAATATCCATTACACTACCATGCAGTTTTCTTTATAAATCCTTTAAAAAGCTCATGACAAACTAATCCAGGTCTTATTACAGGCCATACAAAGTAATAAGTAGCACTTCTGTTTTCAACTATTGTTAATGAGTCATACATAAGTTCTATACCTATGATTATAATTCTCAAACTGTTTGTGCTACTTCCATTTACTTAAACGAAAATTATCATCATAAAAACTATTTGTAGTTGGTTTAAAGTAAGGGACAAGTGTCAATAAACCAACTACAAATATCGAGATTCAACTGTATTGGAACACCACAGTGAAGCGAAAAATTATTAAATTTTAGATGAGTCGCATTTTTTAACACATCTGCTTCACTTTCGTACCTATTTTGAGGACATGTTTCGCAAATCTTCGCTTGCATCTACGGCTCTTGTGCGACTGACGCTAGATCCAGCGGTGTGGGTAATTCTGGGGTTGTTGCTGCCATCTGTTGATTTAGTGATGAACTGAAAAGTGGGATTCTCTTCTAGCGGGATTTCAAAGTTCATTAGTTGGTTTTTATGTTTTTCTATGTATATCCTCTCCCATATGACGAGTTCACTATGTTTTTGTACGTATTTTAGTAATTCTGTGCTATCTTCAATTTCATGATTTTCAGACCAGAAATGAGCTGCTATTGCGGACTTATCAATATTTTTGTATCTTAAGTGCCTGAAGTGTTCTTTCTTTCTAGTGCCTATGTTCCTTTTTGTCCTTCCTATGTAAATTTTTTCACAGTCTTTACACTTAATTTTGTAAATGCCTGACTTTTCCTCTGGTTTTATCTTATCAGTATTATTACTGTGAAGTAGGTTTTTAATGTTGTAATTGTTTTTTGGTGCCAATGTTATATTGTATTTCTTGAATATTTTTTGGAACTTTTTTGTGGCCCAGGGGTGGTAAGTAAATTTAGCAAATCTAGTTTCTTGTTTTATTGGTGTGAGAGCTGTGATCTGTTTTAATTTCTTTTGAAGTTTGAATAATTTTAGTTTTTTATCTACAAGGTTTTTTCCATATCCATTTTTAATTGCAGTTTTTAAGATTTGATGGTATTCGTTTTGATATTCTTGCTGGCTGAGAGGTAGATTTACTAATCTGTGTGTCAGACTGTTGATGGTTGCATGTTTGTGTGGAATTGGGTTGAAACTATTTGCTTTGATGTAATTATCTGTGTGTGTTGCTTTTCTATGAATGCCAAATTCTAGTTTTTCATTGCCTTTTTTGATTTTAAGGTCTAAAAAAGGTAGAGTACAGTCCTCTTCAGTTTCTACTGTGAATTGTATGCTGGGTTCTTGCAGGTTGAGTAGTTTCAAAGCATCATCTATTAGTTTGTAGGGCACTATTGCAAAGATGTCGTCTACGTATCTGTACCATGTTTTAAACATATGAGGGAAGGCTTTAGTAATATGTGTTTCGAAAAAGCTCATGTATAGATTGGCCAAAAATGGTGATAGCGGGCTTCCCATAGCTAGTCCTGAAATTTGTTTGTAATATTTTCCATCGAAGACAAAATAATTTTGATGTATACATAATTCAGTCATTGCCACATATTCTTCTATTGCATTGGCATCCAGGTTTATAGAATTTAGCCATTTTTTCAGTTGAATCAAAAGTTTGTCTAATGGAATGCTAGGGAAGAGGGAGCGGACATCAAAGGATACTAAAGTGTCATGAGGTTTTAGTTTAAGATTTTGAATTTTTTCTACCAGGTCTAAAGAGTTTTTTATACTCAGAGTATGGAATTGTGGAAAGGACTGAAATTTTTTGGTTAGCCATTTTGCCAGAAGGTAAGTAGGAGTGTTTATATTATTTACAATGGGTCTCATGGGTATGTTGGGTTTGTGTATTTTAGGCAAACCATATATTCTTGCAAGGGTAGGGTTGTCTGGTTTGATAGTTTTTTGTTCTGTAGTTGTTAAAATTTTACTATTAATGATGGTTTTTTGTACATCTTTTATGCATCGGTTGAGTGGATTAGAATCTATTTCCTGGAATTCTTTTTGTTGTAGTAACTCTAACATTTTTTCTTTGTATGTAGCTGTATCTAAGATTACTATTTTGTTCCCTTTATCAGCCCTTGAGAAGATTACATCCTTTTTCCTTAAAGATTTAATTATCTGAATTTGTTTCAAATGTTTTATTGGCTTTTTATTTATTAAGTTTTCCAATATAGGAGCTGATTTTTTTCTAATTATGTTTTTTATTTATTAAGTTTTCCAATATAGGAGCTGATTTTTTTCTAATTATGTTTTTTATTTATTAATTTTTCCAATATAGGAGCTGATTTTTTTCTAATAATTTCAGCAAAGAACACATCCCTAGATAGTGTAATTAATCTCTCAAAGCAAAATTTTAACAACGAAGAAAAAGATGTACTTAACCAAGGCCTAAAAACATGTATAACATACTCCAGCAACTCGGATGAATTCATTGCAGACATAGAATTAGCAGTAGAAGGCTTGGAAACCATGGACAAAAACATAATTAGAAAAAAATCAGCTCCTATATTGGAAAACTTAATAAATAAAAAGCCAATAAAACATTTGAAACAAATTCAGATAATTAAATCTTTAAGGAAAAAGGATGTAATCGTCTCAAGGGCTGATAAAGGGAACAAAATAGTAATCTTAGATACAGCTACATACAAAGAAAAAATGTTAGAGTTACTACAACAAAAAGAATTCCAGGAAATAGATTCTAATCCACTCAACCGATGCATAAAAGATGTACAAAAAACCATCATTAATAGTAAAATTTTAACAACTACAGAACAAAAAACTATCAAACCAGACAACCCTACCCTTGCAAGAATATATGGTTTGCCTAAAATACACAAACCCAACATACCCATGAGACCCATTGTAAATAATATAAACACTCCTACTTACCTTCTGGCAAAATGGCTAACCAAAAAATTTCAGTCCTTTCCACAATTCCATACTCTGAGTATAAAAAACTCTTTAGACCTGGTAGAAAAAATTCAAAATCTTAAACTAAAACCTCATGACACTTTAGTATCCTTTGATGTCCGCTCCCTCTTCCCTAGCATTCCATTAGACAAACTTTTGATTCAACTGAAAAAATGGCTAAATTCTATAAACCTGGATGCCAATGCAATAGAAGAATATGTGGCAATGACTGAATTATGTATACATCAAAATTATTTTGTCTTCGATGGAAAATATTACAAACAAATTTCAGGACTAGCTATGGGAAGCCCGCTATCACCATTTTTGGCCAATCTATACATGAGCTTTTTCGAAACACATATTACTAAAGCCTTCCCTCATATGTTTAAAACATGGTACAGATACGTAGACGACATCTTTGCAATAGTGCCCTACAAACTAATAGATGATGCTTTGAAACTACTCAACCTGCAAGAACCCAGCATACAATTCACAGTAGAAACTGAAGAGGACTGTACTCTACCTTTTTTAGACCTTAAAATCAAAAAAGGCAATGAAAAACTAGAATTTGGCATTCATAGAAAAGCAACACACACAGATAATTACATCAAAGCAAATAGTTTCAACCCAATTCCACACAAACATGCAACCATCAACAGTCTGACACACAGATTAGTAAATCTACCTCTCAGCCAGCAAGAATATCAAAACGAATACCATCAAATCTTAAAAACTGCAATTAAAAATGGATATGGAAAAAACCTTGTAGATAAAAAACTAAAATTATTCAAACTTCAAAAGAAATTAAAACAGATCACAGCTCTCACACCAATAAAACAAGAAACTAGATTTGCTAAATTTACTTACCACCCCTGGGCCACAAAAAAGTTCCAAAAAATATTCAAGAAATACAATATAACATTGGCACCAAAAAACAATTACAACATTAAAAACCTACTTCACAGTAATAATACTGATAAGATAAAACCAGAGGAAAAGTCAGGCATTTACAAAATTAAGTGTAAAGACTGTGAAAAAATTTACATAGGAAGGACAAAAAGGAACATAGGCACTAGAAAGAAAGAACACTTCAGGCACTTAAGATACAAAAATATTGATAAGTCCGCAATAGCAGCTTATTTCTGGTCTGAAAATCATGAAATTGAAGATAGCACAGAATTACTAAAATACGTACAAAAACATAGTGAACTCGTCATATGGGAGAGGATATACATAGAAAAACATAAAAACCAACTAATGAACTTTGAAATCCCGCTAGAAGAGAATCCCACTTTTCAGTTCATCACTAAATCAACAGATGGCAGCAACAACCCCAGAATTACCCACACCGCTGGATCTAGCGTCAGTCGCACAAGAGCCGTAGATGCAAGCGAAGATTTGCGAAACATGTCCTCAAAATAGGTACGAAAGTGAAGCAGATGTGTTAAAAAATGCGACTCATCTAAAATTTAATAAACAACTACAAATAGTTTTTACAATTAATTTTGACATCACTGTTACTAAATTCCTCCAAACACACACAGGACATTATCATTTCTTCTTAACTCTGAATAAATCCTCTCCTAAATTACTTATAGTAATTGCAGAAAATTTTTTGTACTGCTACTGTTTTCCATTTTCAACCACTTGATTTGTATAAACTCTTTCCTGCAAAAATCTGTACCTCTCATTCTAATAAAATATTGATTGTATCTTCTTTATTCTTGCATGATCCTTATTACGCCTCTGAATATATACCTTTTTCCTGTAATTACTTTCAAGTTCCTTACAAAATTTTAATGAACGTCTCTCCACCGTTGCACATAGATTCTATCTGCCCGTATCTCATAACTGGCATATGACTAATTGCCAGAATCCTGTCAGCATGCTCTTTCTTTCTAGCCATACCATTAATTATGAGTTTATGCCTTATTTCACTTAGCCACCTCTTTGTGTAAATGCACTTCTCTGGGTATCTAAGCAGTGTATGGTAAATAATTAATTCTAAACCAATATTTCAACACTCTTTCCATAATCAACCCTCGTATACTTACTCTTTCTAATTCTGCATAGCTCCTTCTGTGGAATTACATGTATTTATTTCATCCTTTGGAACATAATACATATGTTATAGAACACGTCAGTTCAAGATACAAAGATAAATATAAAAAGTTACATAAGACTAAAGGCTGTAACAGATACAGCATCCAACAAAAGTCTAAAGTAGAAAAGGACATAAAAACAAAATATATAAAGACCATAGAAAAATGCTATATAAAAGTAATTGTTCACAAATGTGGAGTTTACTCTATTTCATAATTTAGGAAATCCCCTACACTATAAAAATTTCTTTCCATTAAGAAATTAAATAGAGCCTTTTTGAATTTTGGTTTGGACTCAATATTCTTTATACTCTATGGTAGTATATTGAATAAATGTAGACCAGCATATGTGAAGCTACTTTCATACAATTTGGTTCTATGCGAATTGATTGGAACTTTTAAAATCATTTCACAAAACATTTTCAACATCTTTATCCAACCCTCCTCCTGCACCGCAGATCTGTATACCATACAGCCCTCTTGACCCCACTAAAGCTTTATAGATACTTTCCAGTCATGTTACATTTTCCAAGCTATGTACAGACATTTAGTAACCAATTTAATACTGATTTTTCTTTTGACCAAGCCATTTCTTTATACCACCCTATTCTCCAGTGCTATTAAATTTTATACCCCAAAAAATTAAATCCTTCACAATTTCCTTGTTTTACCTTGAAATAATCAAGCATGGTGTGTGCATGGATCCCTGGTCACATAGGCTTGCAGGGGAATGAAATGGCGGATTCAGCAGCTAAGACGGCTACCATGAAGCCCAGGGTTCGAGTACCATCTGTGACATCGGAAGATTTTAGAGCCGTATTGCGGAGAGCTGTGCAAACCTGCTGGCAGGAAGAGTGGTCCGCTCTCCGCAATAATAAACTTAGATCTGTTTAAGATCTTCCGATTCCCTGGGTTACCTCCTGTCGTTCATCTCGTCGCGAGGAGGTGAGTTTGGCTCGGTTGCGTATTGGGCTTTCTTTTTAAAAAGGAGCCTGCTCCACTATGTCCGTTTCGCAATGAAGTTTTATCTGACACGTGCTGCTAGAGTGTTTTTACCTAGCACACCTTAGGATGTCTCTGCAGCTGCCGGCCACCTTTGCAGAAATGCTAGCAGATGATTGTAAAGTAGTGGAGAAGGTTTTTAGATTCTTTTCTAGGAATTTTTGATAGGTTGGATTTATATTTCTTTTTATTTATTTTACTTTTGTTTGTTTTTTGTTATGTACGTGTATTTTTTATAAGTTTATTTACACTTATATAGATTTTTAGAACGATTTATATCTGGCTTTTGCCATGACTAGTTTTTTAAAGGGCACTGATGACCGCTGAAGTTGAGCACCCTTATACACATCATCATCATTGAAATAATCACGTTACATCTTTTCTAATTTGCTGCCTTTGTTTGAATACTATAATCTTAATTTTGTCAATGTTGATTGTAAGCCCCATTCATCACAGTACTTGTAAATGTCATGAGTATCTTAAACTTATCACAGTGCATGAACTTAACAGCAAATCATCTGCATATAACAGCTCTGGGGTCTCTTTATTATTAGTTGTTGGTATATGTTTATTAACATCTTTAATCTAACATATCATATATAAATAGATTGAACAATATAGGCCTTTCCTTATAGTTCTGCTAAAGGCTTTTATCTTGTGCCACCTCTTTTGTAACTTTACCTCCCTACACTTTAATACAAAACATATTTTGTTTATACAGTTCTTATAAAGTCCTCACTATTTCTGTATTTAATTCCTTGTTTAGAAATCTGTGCCACAATGGTTCTCTAATTATATTATTACATGCTTTCTCTAGATTCACAAACATTTTACACAGTAGTATTCTTCTTACTTGAATATTTGCCCACCATAGTGTTTAATATCAAAATATTAGTACTATCCTTCCTTTTCTGAATCCTAACTGATATGGTGACACTAAATTTTGGCTTTCTAACCAGGATTTAATTCTGTCTGATAAGTATACCTGTTAATATTTTCCCTAAGTTAGACAACAATGCAATATCCCTGTAACTATAAGGATTATTTATATTACCTTTAAATATTGGATGGTTCTACACTCACCAACTCTTAGGCATATCATTACTGCTCTTAACCCTTTCAGTCCCAAGTTGTTTTGTGCTTATATTAGTCTTCCTCTAATTCGAAACCGGTTTTCATATGGCCATCTGGGACACTTTCAAGCAACTGACTTGAATAGCCATGATTGTTACAGTGACCCGCAGTGCTCTGGCCATGCACTCAAAATGAGAGGTCATGAGTTTGAGTCTCAGCAACTGCAGTCAAATGTGCCTGTGGTATAGGATGTGGAAGGACTAAAGTAAAATAATAATCTGTTTTTATATGGTCCATTTTGTTCCCAACATTCTGTCTGCATTGTGTGTGTGTGTGTGTGTGTAGTGTTTAACGCCCGCTTTTACTACATACGGCACCGCAGGCGGTGACACTGATGATACATGAGATGAAGATGGAGCACCGGTGGAATGAGATGGCGGGGGAAACCGGAGGTCCCGGAGAAAACCCGCCCCAGTGCCGTGTTGTCCACCACAAATCTCACTTTGCGGTCGCCTGGGATCAAACCCAGGCAGCCTTGGTGAGAGCCAAGCGGCCTAACTCCTGAGCCACGGCGCGACCTTTTTGTCTGCATTATTCATCCTCATCAATATGATTAATATTTTATTCGAAGAAGCATTCTTGTGTCTGAAAGTAATAAATTAAGAACTACTAAGGATATTATAATGAAAATCTGTAAGTAGACTTTTCCTTGAATGAGGAACTTAGCACATTATTATAAAATCGTAAAATTCAGAAGTTGCATTGTTAATATAAAAGAAGTATGTATATAAAAGAAGTATATTAAAGAAGTGTAATAAAAAAGAAGTTTGTGCCAGAAATATTGAACAACTTCATTAAAGATGTCTGGTGGCAGACATTTATGATGAAGGTTTACATAAATTCATTCCATGCTGTAAGGAAATAGCTTGTAAAAAGAGCTGAAGATGTGTAGAACCAGATAACAAATAATGTACCTGAATGTATTCCAACAATATTTGATTACAAAACAAAGATGAATTTAAAATCTTTTTATAACCATTATTCACAAGATACTCCCCAATGTGTATAGCAGAGTGCAGTTGACATAGGGACTGCTCTCTCAAGGGAGGGGTGGAATACATTGCTGTGCCCTTTGGAAGTGTTGCACAAATTAGATGTAGTAAATTTGAAAGACATTACGCTCCAGTGACATGTTCTGTTTAAAGAACGTTTTCGTCATACAAGAATGTGTTGCGTGATAATAGGAAATTGTTTACCCCAGAACATTTGGGTATGTATCCAAAAAATGAACTACAAAGCAAACAGTAAACTCTATTTTGTGCCTTCTTTGATGAATATCTTTGACAATAGGTATATAGGTACTTTTGCGAAATAAGTTTCATTCCATGCTGTAAGGAAATAGCTTGTAAAAAGAGCTGAAGATGTGTAGAACCAGATAACAAATAATGTACCTGAATGTATTCCAACAATATTTGATTACAAAACAAAGATGAATTTAAAATCTTTTTATAACCATTATTCACAAGATACTCCCCAATGTGTATAGCAGAGTGCAGTTGACATAGGGACTGCTCTCTCAAGGGAGGGGTGGAATACATTGCTGTGCCCTTTGGAAGTGTTGCACAAATTAGATGTAGTAAATTTGAAAGACATTACGCTCCAGTGACATGTTCTGTTTAAAGAACGTTTTCATCATACAAGAATGTGTTGCGTGATAATAGGAAATTGTTTACCCCAGAACATTTGGGTATGTATCCAAAAAATGAACTACAAAGCAAACAGTAAACTCTATTTTGTGCCTTCTTTGATGAATATCTTTGACAATAGGTATATAGGTACTTTTGCGAAATAAGTTTATGAATAAATCTTACAAATAAGTAGCAGAAAAGGAAAATTATAAGTACATGTACTGATAAACAAACAAAACATTAAAAAAAAAAACTATTTTAATAAAGAAAACCTAAAAAATCCTATTTTAAACAAATAGAAAACTTAAAATGAAGGAATATTCTACATAAAAATCCGGGACCTTAGACACAGTATACTGAAAGGAACACCAAAGAGTAGATTCGGATATAAGTAAATGGTGTGTAAATATCTATTAACTGGAGCTGATAATAATAAAGCAATGTAAATATTACAATAATATATAATAATTTGTTACAAACTTTAACTTATCTTTTCAAGAAATTATAAATTCATCACAATACTCAGGACTAGTTTTGCAAATAAAAAAGAGCTGAAGATGCAGATATATTTACAAAACTGGTGCAAAAAGTTTCTGTTAATTTTGTGCACTGCAGTGAGCCTCTATAAATTGTCTACTGTTTCCTTTCATTGTTATTTTCACACTTTGGCATAATTTGGTCACCATTCAAAGATAAATACTTTTGACCAAATTCATCCATAATTGCCTGCATTCTTTATCCCTTTTGTTTTGACATTTTGTATTTTTATGCAAACTAACTGCAGATCTAAACCTGAGCTGATGTAATTTGTGGGCTAATCGCCATTATAGGTAGGGTAGTTTCATTTCCACCTACCTTTCAACCTATCACTTCTTAATGCCACACTTGCTCTCATGCTACTGATGTATGAAGGCAATATCAGATTGGGAAGTATTTTGCAAAGACTGCTTATAACATACAATTCACTGCTATGTGTTGATGTTCAAAATAACACATTTGAAATTGAAAGCTTCTTTAAATTTGTATTCAGTAGTAATCCTTAATCACTTATAATAGGAAGAAAAAAAAAGTTTTGTAGACCTCTTTGAACTAATCCTTTTATTGTACATTTATTTTCAGCAGCTGCTAGATTCAAGAGTACAGCATATTGATTATTCCATCCTTACCGAGGAAAAGCTGACAGAAAATACACTTGTTACCATATATTCAACATATCAAATATAGAGTAATTTAATTAAGTTCTGTCCATGGAATCTGAAGGAATAGGTATCGACTCATCCAATGAGTGGTCAGGCCGTAAGAGTAATGAAACACTAGAGGGAGTACAAGGTGGGCTGCAGATTTTTCCTTTAGTCATCAAATATGTAGCTTATGAAATCATAATATGGGCTCGGTTTTGTGATAAAGATTTGACAAATACTTTTAAGATTTTTCAAGAATATGTTTGCATGTGTAGGCGAACCAGTTTCTGAAAGCATTACTTGAACAGTGCCTCTCACAATAGTAAGCAAAACTAGCATCTACAAAGTGTGATAAACCTGTAGAATCTATGCCACATCTCTTATGCAAAAAAATCACTTGTACTTCAGAACAGTAAATTGTCAAAAATGGCTTTTGGGAGAATATAAAATACCACCAGGGTTAAATATACATTTTTTATCTGTGTAACCGAAATAAATGTTTATTGAGAGAAATTAAAAATGAATAAAGTTTAAGGTGTGCTTTACATATATGCTCATCATAACTCTTTGCAGTAGGGTGCACACAATTATGGTCTGTTTCACTCCTTTCCTTTGTTGAAGGGAAGTTTGCTGTAGCACCAGAAACTTGCAGCACATGCTACATTATGACAATGTAACAATACTAACTGTGTGTCTGCATGAGCAACTGCCACTCATTATAGAAAAGGAATTAAAAAGCAGGAATAGCAGATTTCAGTTGACCATGTCATGTTACAACTGAACCAACTTCTACCTTGGCAGAATCCAGTAAAGTTATTCAATATTACTGATGCACTCTTAGTAAAATATCTTTGGCCATTGAGCAAATATGTTTCATGTATATTTTTGCAGATTTTTATTTAGATTTTTTTTTTTTTTTTTAATTTTTATTTTTCATGTTCATCTTTGAGAAACTGATAGATGCTAGAGAAATCTTTATTAGCATATCCACTTTGCACCATTATTCGGTATAATTGATGAGTAAGAGAACCCAGAGGTATGGGGGTTGTGGTTCTTGTTGCTGCATCCTGTGCCAATCCAAGGTCCTTAACCATTAGTTTTGACCCAAATCCTCCCTGTAAAAGAAATAAATATGTAGAAAATAGTTATTCAATTCAATTAAGTTTTATTCATCCAATTTACACGTAACATATGCATGTTGTGGTTTGTCCAGTATTTTAAACATTTAATTATAATATTATAAGAGTTAAACAATAATTACTTAAAAACATATTGTACATGTAGATTAAACTTATACATTGTTAAAAAATGCAAAAAATATTTTATTAATGCAAAAAATCATCAGTTGAGTAATAACATTGTTCAATTAAAAATTGCTTGAGATGTTTTTACAGTCTAGATACTTTCAATGGCAGCAAAAAATGCTAAATGGTAATCTAAATGTTTAAAAAGTTTGAAAACAGTGCTAATTTAATACATTAAAAAACTAACTCAGGTTAATAAAGCCATTAGGTTTCTTTACACAGTTCTTAAATTCTTTATAAAATAATAGTTGGTTTAATAAAAAAATGTTTCAGGCAAAAGTCATGTTTTTATGCATAAAATGCTGTTTTAAAAACAATGAATGTTATATATATATATATATATATATATATATATATATATATATATATATATATATATATATATATATATATATATATATACTGATCTGACAGGAATGACAGGAAAAAGTCTTGAAAATATGCATCAAGTAAAATTAATTTATATTGTTTTGACTCCTTAACTGAAGAACCATTCACCGTAATTGTTTTGGTGTTGCATTTAAGATAATCACTGGTAAGTTTAAAAACAAAACTTTACACACCAAGAGGCTCCTAAAAAAAGTCTTAATGTAATATATTCTGGTAATATATTCTATCAAATGAACCAGAACAAGAGTCGTTTAATAAATAACCAGAAATATTTTTTAAACAATATTTATTACAAGAGTGGACTACAACACTTATTTTTCAATGTAATATTCCCCCAAGTTCTATGCACTTATGCCAGCACTGGATAAGTTTATCAATTTCCACATGAAAAGAATTCTTGGAGCCATGTGCGTAAAAGTATTTGCAGTCAGCTTTTAACATTTTGTCACTTACACTTTTATATTATTGAAGGACTAGTTTCGGAAGCTGTTGCGTCCATAGTCAACCTCGAAGGACCAACTTATGCCTGTTGTCATCTACCTTCTTCTCTCTGGTGGTGGAACTATTAACTTCTTTCTCATATTATATACTGGTATGATTTCAAAGTTCATTACTCTGTCCTTATTTTTCCATATGAAGATGTTCTTCCATTTTGTTAGTTTGTTTTGGTTTATCACCTCCTTTAGTAATTTTGGATTTGGATCAATGTCATGGTTTTTATTCTAAAAATAAAATGCACTGTTGACTTATCTTCTTGTTTCAATTTGATGTTTCTAAAGTGCTCTTTGCCTCTGGTTTTTATTGTGACCTATGTAGCATTTTTCACAATCCTTACAACTTATTTGGTTTATTCTGGATCTATTGGTGGGATTTCATCTTTCGTTTTTTAATTTAACAATTTTAATAACAAGTATCTATTAATAGGTGCCAAATTGATATTTTGTTCCTTAAATATCTTTTTTTAATTTATTAAGTGCTTTTGATAGGTAAATCCACTGAATGTGCTGTTGCTTCCTTAATGGTTTTCTTTAGTTTAGCCTTTTTAATTTTGTTAAACACCAGACTTTTGATGTATTCATTTTCTTCTGCTATATGGAGTATGGCTTTTTGTTCTTTTAAGTATTCTGCTTTGTCCTTGGGTATGTGACTAGTCTGTGTGTAAAAGTATTTAATTATTGCTTGTTTATATATAATTGGGTTATGGCTATGATTTTTTATGCAATTTTCTTACTGTGTTGGCTTCCCATAAATTCCAAATTTTGTTTTTGTGTTATTCCTGATCCAAGAAAGACAGTTGTCTATTAACTTCCTTTTATAATGTGAATTTGATAGTTTTTCTTAGAGACTGGGTAGTTTTAATGCATCATCTAAATGCCTATTTGGAACTATTGCAATGGTGTCAACAACATATCTATACCAAACCTTGAAGATCCATGGGAAGTCCCTTTTAATATGTGTTTTGAATGCACTCATAAATAAATTTGTCAAAAAGGTTGAAAGTGGGTTGACCATGGATAACCCTTATTTCTGCTTGTAGTATTAAAGCTGAAGAAGTTCTTTTCAATGCATAAGTTTGTTAATGAGATGTAGAAGCAGGTTTTGTAGATGAAGAATGTTGCCACTCCATTGAAATTCACTTTCACTCAGATTCATTAAAATGCACTCAACTTTCATCTCCCACTACAGTATAGTGAAGAAATGCCTCCCCTTTAGTCTGTACTGTTGCAAAAGCTCCATGCACACATCCATTCAAATTTCTTTCATTTCTGATGTCAAATATTTTGGAACTCACCTCGCACCACTTTCTTGAACTCAAGTATGTAATGAACAATATGGTGGGCTCATCTGACACTAATGTTCATCTTTGCTGCAATTTCACTCGCCATAATATGGCTGTTTTCATCAAATCTTGCAATGTTGTTCTCCATGGCTGCACAGACAGAGCATTCTGGGCATAGTGAGTCTTCAACATTTGTTACACCTCATTGGAAGTTATATGCCCACTAGTATACTTATGTTGATTAAACAACTTCCACCGTACTGCACTGCCATGCAACAGTGAATTTTGATTGGTTTCAACCCTTCAGCTAACAAATCTAATGACACTTTCCTAGTCAATGCTGGTGCATACCTTTTCACTCAACACTAGCATTCCATTTGCGAGGCAGGTATGCCAAACCATCTTATAATCGCTCTAGGACACCACAAAAACATAACAACAAAGCAAATGTTGTATATGCTTTGTATTTTTGTTTTTTGTATTTGTTATGTTTTGTATTTTTTTATACAACTTTTCTGGTTATTTATTTGATCAACCTTGTATTTAAAACCTCTATTTGGGGAAATAAGATAGCAGTTATTGCAGTTCTAGAATTTAAATATGTACTTTATTTAAATATGAAATGTTTGCCACTTTAAAATTAATTTGAGTATTCTAATCATAATTTATGTTTTCAAGCACTTAAATTTTTATTGAGGCTGAATTGCTGTAAAATTAGAAGTTAAATGCCACAGATAGTAAATAATAATAAACATAATAGATAGAGTCAACATGAAAAATTCAATGCCATGGCCGGGATTTGAACCACGGATCTCCTGGTTTCCATCCAGTCGCTCTTAACCTTTGAGCTACCATGGCCAACGTGCCATCCTAACATTAAATTCTCCATTTGACTCATATTTCCCCAGTAGACCACTAGGGGCTCTCGCATCCGAGATACACCGTTTGTGGCGACTTACTATCATAAGTACTTAAGTCCCAGGCTTCATCATTTAACTCTTATTATTTTAGTTAATTGATGGAAATTAATCATTTCTCCACACCAGACGTATATAGGCTAAGGTTTTTAATAGATAGAGTCAACATGAAAAATTCAATGCTATGGCCGGGATTTGAACCACGGATCTCCTGGTTTCCGTCCAGTCACTCTTAACCTTTGAGCTAAGTGGTTCAAATCTCGGCCATGGCATTGAATTTTTCATGTTGACTCTATCTATTAAAAACCTTAGCCTATATATGGCTAGTGTGAAGAAATGATTAATTTCCATCAATTAACTAAAATAATAAGAGTTAAATGATGAAGCCTGGGACTTAAGTACTTACTATAGTAAGTCGCCACAAACGGTGTATCTAGGATGCGAGAGCCCCTAGTGGTCTACTGGGGAAATATGAGTCAAATGGAGAATTTAATGTCAGGACGGCACGTTGGCCATGGTAGCTCAAAGGTTAGGAGCGTCTGGACGGAAACCAGGAGATCCGTGGTTCAAATCCCGGCCATGGCATTGAATTTTTCATGTTGACTCTATCTATTAAAAACCTCAGCCTATATACAGCTAGTGTGGAGAAATGATTAATTTCCATCAATTAACTAAAATAATAAGTGTATTTTCACAAATGTAGGTTTTATATATTGTCTACTAAAAACATGTGCTTTGAAAAGAAAATGCAACCTGTAATTAAATGAATTATATACAAACTATGGATCATTACTTTGCAGTTTTATCTTAATAAAAAATTATCTAGACAGCAGTTTTAACCATACCTCATAGTTGTTTGCACTTGGAACATTGGAAAGTGTACCAGGAACTGGATTATATACTTCTGATGACCAACAGCGTCCACTACTGGAGTTAATAATCTCCATCAGAACTTTTGCATCAAGTCCTAATCTATGAGACACAACAAATAATAATTAAAAAGTTTATTCCTCTTTTCATGAAATGTAAATTCTATTGGTTGTTGAAAATATTAACAAAATGCCATTTTAAAACAGTATTATATTTGAAACTAAATTCTATTGTCTAACTTTGAATGACAATCCAAGGCAATTGTGTACAAAGCATAGAAACATAAAGTACCTATAACACATTATTCTTCTTATAAGATATTTATCAAATTTAACCCTATCTCATATCCATCTAGTTTAGGAACATAGGAGCATATTGTTATCAATATCTATAAGGTAGAAAATATCCATTAATTATAATCTTGTGTTTAAAAATGATAATATATTTTATTGTCATTGAGCTATTATAGCAATAGACAACATCAGAAAACAAATATATTATATAATATACAACAGTGATAAGGTAAAAGAAGCTAAGCTAATTACAGTTCACTAGCACTGAATGAAAATGTAATAAATAACAACTACAAAATATATGACAGATCCAAATTAATATACTTTTATTGCTAGTGGTTTTCATAAAATAGGGAATGGAAGACAAGAACAGATTTTTAAAAACAAATGGAATACCCAGAAATTGACTAAGCAGCATTAACCAGCCAGAAATACATTGAAAAGTTAGGTTTTGTGTGGTAGATCATTTACTTTCTCTGGATGTCTGGAGCCTAATTAACTATAAATCCTATTAAACATTATTTTATTTTGTTACATTGTTGGGAGTTATCAATTTAACATTTAGTTTGATTTGATGCATGTGACCAGAAATCACTAATATCAGACGGTCAGATCAAGTGGATGGCTCAGTTGTTTAGGCATTGGCAACTGATACCAAGATTGATAGAGTCAACATGAAAAATTCAATGCCATGGCCGGGATTTGAACCATGGATCTCCTGGTTATAGGAAGTTGCCACAAATAGTGTATCTCGGATGCGAGAGCCCCTAGTGGTCTACTGGGGAAATACACGAGTCAAATGGAGAATTTAATGTCAGGATGGCACGTTGGCCATGGTAGCTCAATGGGTTAGAGCAACTGGATGGAAACCAGATCCGTTGTTCAAATCTCAGCCATGGCATTGAATTTTTCATGTTGACTCTATCAATCAAAAATCTTAGCTTATATATGGCTAGTGTGAAGAAATGATTAATTTCCATCAATTAACTAAAATGATACGAAGATGCTGGTTAAAATCCTGCCCAAGAACTGATATCATCTTAAACAGCGTCCTTTTCAAACAGTATATTTTTTAGGTTAGATCAACATTAGTCAAAAAATGTTCTTCTCTGCCATATCAATAATACCAACATTAATAGTATACACATATTTCCATTCTATATAAATAAACATACTTTTCCTTTCATCAATTTTATCTGATTTTGATAACACTGATTCTAAACATAGTGAAATATAGAAGTCTATGTCTCTTAGTTCTGAAAAATGTTTTTCTGGGAAAAACAGTATTGAAAATGAGAAGAGTGGATTTTTCGAAGGGCGGTAAAATAAAGAGGAGGAACATAGCAA
This sequence comes from Mantis religiosa, assembly GCA_030765055.1. Lineage (NCBI taxonomy): Eukaryota > Metazoa > Arthropoda > Insecta > Mantodea > Mantidae > Mantis > Mantis religiosa. Next base: position 53,351,800 of record CM060956.1, read on the forward strand.
AACATTTTCCTGAGCCGAAAAGTTCAGCAAGAATTCCTAGAAATTAACTATCTATCACCTTTTCATGCCATTGTAAATTTTGACATAAATGTCTTAAAAATGTGACATGCTGCTACTTTCCATCAGAAACCATTACCGAGTTCTTTTATTGCTGTTTGCATGCTTTCATGTCAGTAAAATATTATTCATGCATTCCATTTACATGACACTAATAATTTTGTTCAGATTGCATTCAAATGCAATGTGCACGGAAACGGTTCACAACATTGGTTGCAAAATTTAACTACATGTTAATAAAGGAAACAGGCCTGAAATATATGTACCTTTACATTTTAAAGTGTATCAACATGATTAAAATATTGAGAAATGAATGTGGGGTATAGAGTACCCTACATGCCCACTCTTGGGTTAAAAGCAGCAACAATGATATGCGACAATGTTTCAAAAATTTATTCTTATTATATACTATTGTTGTTTATATTATTGAATTTGTGGTTTTCTTTAGAGTTCATTACATACAATGGCTTCTAAAAGGAAACGAGCTGCGCTAGACCTCAAACAGAAACTTGATATTCTTGATAAGCGTGATAAAGAATGCTGTCATTGCGTATCATCATTGCAGCAGCTAAAAATTCAGGACATGTTTCATACTGAGTGATGCTGTATGTGCACACCAAATGTATGAGTTTTGTATAAAAATTAACATATCTTTGGATTAAATCAAATACAATGTATAACCAAATATTAACAAATCAATAATCTGGCACCCATGTCTGCAAGAAATGGCCAGATTAGTGAGAGTTTAGTGTAAACTGTATTTACTCCTATTATATACACTGTGTGTGGTACTTAAATTCTTCAACAATATAGAAAGTATGTTTAATGTTTTTTTATGTGTATCGCTCTTCATTTTATGACATTTCTTTTAGTAAAGCATTATAATGTTCTTTCCCTATATTTTCTATTGAGCCATTATTTAGTATTCCCCTGAGTACAACTCTGTAATAGTCTTGTTTATTTCGAACATTATAACTATACACATGATTTGCTTTAGTAATTCTGCTACTTATTAGAATGTGCTTAATGCTTTCATATATGCACATGAACAGATAAGTTTTTAATTTTTTATATGTATCCTTACAACTATATATTTTTTATATTTTCCCAATACAATACTTTATTCGTCATATTACACTTACATAGTTGAGCAGGTGCTCGTAAATTGGTGACTTGTCAAAATATTAAACCTAAACTTGAAGATCAGAAATAAGTCTACAATATTTACAATACAATATGTTACAAAGTATAATAAAGCAAGAGAATATTAATTATGTACAATATCTAGAGTATATAGTTTTCCTAAAGTTGAACAGACACTAAGATACAATTGAGATCACAGTGCATCATCCATGTATTCCTGAATTGAATAGTATGCTTTGTTGGTGAATAAACTTTTGACTGTTTTCTTAAAAAGATTTTGGTTTTGGATTTCCCTAACTGTTTGTGGCAATTTATTATATATTTTAATCCCGATATATTGTGGACTTTTCTTGAGCAGTGCTAACCTATGAGTAGGGTATTTTATATCTCTTTTGCCTCGTGTGTTATGACCATAATGATGTTGATTTTTTTGAAAACTGTAGTTACTGTGTACATATAGAACTAGATTATACATATAGAGGCAAAGTTGCATCAAAATTCTTAATGTTTTAAAAAATGGTCTGCAGGATGCTCTATAACTCGAATGTGTCATTATGCGTATGATTTTCTTTTGAATTAGAAAAAGTCTGTCAGAGCCTGTTGCGTTTCCCCATAAAGTTATTCCATATGAAAGTAATGATTGAAAGTAACTGTAATATACGATTTTTCTTGTTTCTAAATTTGTAATCTGTGCCAAGCAGGACATGTTGAAACAGGCAGTATTTAATTTTTTTTCTATATCATTTAATTGTTTAGTCCATTTAAGGCGTGTATCTATAAATAACCTTAAAAGTTTAGCTTCTTTTGAGGTAACTGAAGTTAACGAGTTACTTTGTGTGTTTTCTACTGTAGTCTTAAAATGTACAATTTCAGTTTTAGTTTTATTTAATTTCAGACCATTGCATGTAAACCATGCTTCCAATTGTTTTATGGCCTGGTCAATGTTTGTTTTTAAATTATCAATATCTGACCCACTTAAAATAATTGACGTGTCACCAGCATAAAATATTGGTTGTCCGCTGACTGTAACTGAAAAATCATTCGTGTAAATTACATAAAGTAGTGGACCCAGTACGGAACCCTGCGGAACCCCATTTTTAATTTGTTCCCATTTTGTATGTATTGGACCAGAACTGCCCTCCAGTATAATTTTCTGTTTATACGGCCTTCTAAATATGATTTGAACCATTCCAAGTTTGTGTGTCTTATGCCGTACTGCTGTAGTTTACTTATTAATATTTTGTGGTTTACACAGTCAATAGTAAAATGGAAGCTCATGTTATTTGATATTGAAGTATTCTTCAACATTAGCAAATGGTTTTGAAAAGTTCATGTTTCTATGTATTGCAAGTGGTAATTTCAAGGAAGTGGAGATGCCATTATGAACTTTCATTACATAGGGTTCTTTCCCAGGGTTATTCTTGTTGAATGAACAAAGGATAGTGTAAGGGTTAATCTACAAACTCTCTAAATGCTAAACCACATAAACAAATATATTTATTTCTTTACTTATGGGCAGGCTGTTATTGCCCTCTTGAGAGCAGAAATACTATCCTGATTTTATTTGTATTTATCAAATTTTTAGAAGTTTCTAAATAATTTAAGAAGCTTAAGATAAGTCATTTTACAGTGCTTTCATATGAAATTTTATGACCGCAAATCAATCTATTACTTGATTATGCTGTTATAACTTCATTCTGAAGTTATTAAATATCTACTTATTCATAAGAAGAATATTAAGATTTTCAAAAGAGTATACATGAATAAAGTCCACTGCTCAAAACAGCTGACCATTGTTTGTACAAAACATCTCATACTATGAGGGCTGTTCAATAAAGAATGATCATAATTTTTTTACAGTCATGAATTCTTGCGTTAGAATTTAATCGTATGACATTCTGTTAGCTTAACGTGTAACAAACACGCCATAGTAATTTAATTGTGGTATTCCTGAATACTGCCTGTGAGAGGCAGGAAACAGAGACATGTTCATTATCGTCTACTGATATATGGGGTTGATGAGCAATGAACAATATGCAACTTTGAAATTCTGCTTTTGTCTCAACAAATCTTAGCTGAGACCTATACAATGTTACAGGAGGACAATGGAGAGTCTGTTCTTTCCTACAGCACAGCTCAAGGGTGGTTTAAGTTGATTAAAGAGGAAAGACAATTAATTTAAATGGCAGGTGGACCCAGCGCTCCACTTACTGCTCTTATGGAAGAAAACATCAACACCACTGCTGTCATTCTGAAAGATCAGCAAATATGCTTAAAAACATTTTCTTAAATACTGAAAATTTCACTGTGTGCTACCCGCACGTTGGTAACAGAACATTTACACATGAGAATGTTGTGCGTGACGGGTTCCAAGACTGTTGATCCCCAGACAAAAGGATGTTCACATGCAGGTCTGCATGCCATTGAAGTTGATGTTAGAAGAAGATCCAAAGTTTCTTTCGAAGGTAATCACTGCTGATGCAAACAGCAAAACAGCAAAGCTCAGCGTGGAAATCTCCTTCATTACCACTCCCCAAAAAAGCGAAAGTGGTTGCTTCTGCTGGGCAAGTTATGATCATCTCATTTTTTGATATTCATGGAATGGCTTATCAACATACCTGCACACACTTAAGTAACTGGGCAATACCATAGGGATGTCCTGAAAACATTGCAAGACCATATCAGGTGCAAAGGAACACATTTTGGTAAAACAGACTGGATGTTACAGCATGTGCAGCTGCATATTTCCATTCTTGTTGAATATCTTGCAAAAATCAACAGAAAGTGTGTCTGTTACCATCCCTATAGTCCAGATTTACCCCTGTGTGAAGTTTTTATATTTCCTAATGTGAAGAAACACCTTTGTGGGAGGCGTCATCAATCATCAGAAGCAGTAGTGAAGGCTGCTCAGACAGTTTTGAAGGACCTGTCAAAAATGATTTCCAGTATGTCTTTGTAGAATCGTAGAAATGCTGTACAAGTGCATCGCATCTAAGCGATATATATAGAATTGCACCAAAATATCATACCAGCCTGAAATAAAAGTTGGCAATAACACACAGCATTGAGAAGTTAGCATTTCTCAGTGCAGAATTGGCTGACCCAAGTTTCTGAATTTTAACCTAACAGTTGGGGTTACAGTAAAGGTATCTGTTTCATCAGCCTTACTTGATTCCAAGATTCATGGCTTCTGCTGTACCAATCATGCTGATTCCCAACAGCATATTGTTGCATATCTTTGCTGACTGGCCTGATCCAACTGCTCCACAGTGGACAACTCTGGCACCCATTGTTAACAAAACTTTTTTTATATTTTCAAACATACTTTCTGGACCACCAACCATAAATGTTAACTGTGCTGCTTTTGCAGCATTCACACCTTAAAACAAACACATCAACATTATTGATACATCAGCATCAATATTAGTATCTTTTATTCACTATTTGAAACTTTTCCATACTATTTCATAGCTTCAACAGGTAATATATATGTAATATATGATGTACAAGGGGCATTCAGAAATGATTTACAATAACAATTTTTTGTACCTTATTTATTAATGAACATGAATCAATATACATGGAATCTCTCAATATACTCTCCATTGACGTCTATATATTGCTCCACTTTCCTGGCAACTCATTATTGCAAAACGGATCCATTGTTTGCGGGTACTACGCACCCACTCATGGACAGCTGCCTGCAATTCTTTATTGTTGCCAAACCTTTTCTCTCGGAGCACGCTCTTCATGCTGTTGAATAGAGCATAATCAGATGGAGCAAGATCAGCTGGATATGGTGAATGTGGCATAACAATGAACCCCAGTGATGCCATATTTGCAGTCATATTGCCGGTATGCGGCTGCGCTTTGTCATGCTGGAGAAGCACTTCTTTGGACCACTTTACCTTTCACCGTTGCTGAATCTTGCATTTAAGACATGTAAGGGAGTCACAGTACACCCTGTTGTTGACAATCATATCTTGTGGAAGCTAGTACATTAGCAGTATACCACAAGTGTCCCAAAAGATGGAGATCATTCGCTTAACTGTAGATGAAACAGAATTAAATATCTTGTGCCAGTCTTCTGTTTACAAGCATCTTGGCCACAAACCATGTTAAAACCTTTATAAATATCTGCTGTTTTGACTCCTTCCTTCCATGGAAACCATGCAGTCCAACTTTGTCCGTGATAGTCACATTCCATTTTAACCAGATGATTTCTCTACCTGATAACAAACAAGTTCTGCCCATTCACTATACACTGTGTTCACAAATGCTATCTAGCGGCTGTGTGATGTATTAGTATCAGGTTATCGTCCTGAAAGGAGACATGCATAGATTGAGCAGTATGTTTGAAGCAATGCAACTGTAAATCATTTCCGAATGCCCCTCGTACATTTATTTACAGTGATAAAAAACACAGCACAGCGAAACAGTGTCAAAAGGGAAAAGTATAGATTTTTCAAATTTAATGTCTTAAATAGGAATTTCCTCATTTAAGATAAGCTGTGAATGCTATTCGCATTTTTATGATCAGTATGGGCTCTGAACTTATATCTTACAGTATATTTTTGTTTCAGAAAACTTTTATTGTGAATTTTTGTTATGGTTTGTAAGTAAAATCAGTTGCACAACTAATAGAGCATGGTATTTCTTTTACATTTGTTGAGTTTTTATCATGTGATATAATCTTGATTTCAATCTTTACACTCATTAAAAAGTCCACTTTAGCTACAGGTTACACAATTAACCATAAAACTTTAAAAATGAAAACAACTATATTGGACAATATATACAATATTAACAAATACAATATAACAAATTACGCTGTAACAAATTAAAATATACAAAATACATTACAAAAATATTAGTCAGAAAATACTATTAGAACTGATTATACACATCTAAACACAATATAAATATGAATTATCTACCAAACTATATAATTTTTCTGCTTTTCATTCAGTGAGTAGAAGGTATGTGAAATGAAATGTGTAGTGTTTAACGCCTGCTTTTACTACCTGTGGCACCATACTGATGATACATGAGATGAAGATGGAGCACAGGTGGAATAAGATGTTGGGGGAACCGGAGATTCCGGAGAAAACCGCCCCAGCACCATGTTGTCCATCGCAAATCTCACTTTGCAGTTACCTGGAATCGAACCCAGGCTGCCTTGGTGACAATCGAGCTTTCTAACCACTCAGCCGTAGCGTAGCCACAGTAGAAAGTGAATATTACTGTTTTTAAATGTAATTGGTTTGTTGTTATGTTTCAAACGTTAGGTACTTTATTGTATAGATTTGTTTCATATTAATTATTAATAGATTTCTGTCAACGATATTACACAAATGTGGCACACTTATTTCCTTATTTTTCTATCATATCCACAGTGTTCATTGTTGTTTCTTAGATGCCCCAAATTTTTAAGCCTGATAAAGTATGCTGTTTTCAAACTAAAGATGCAGCTTAATGTAATTTTTTGTATATTATAATATTTTTCTCTACTATTCCATATTTCTTGCTCCAGTCATTATTTTCAGCAGCTTTCTTTAACTTTTAAATGGGTACCTCTTCATTTTCCTCTCATTATCACATATTATGTGATAAAAAATTAGCAAGAAACAACGTTCCTGATTACACTGTTTTTCTTTTTTAAGTATACAGAGTATATAAAAAATCAATGGCAAAACTTTAGGGATGGAATCTTCATATAAAAAAAAAAATTAAAAAAAGTGTATTGCAATATAAGGCAAAAAATAAATACTAAGTTAATTGAACTTTTGTGCAAGTTGGTGTATGATAATATGTACAAAATTGAATCGAGAGTATATTGACACATTGCTTCACTCACACTGTTTATTCACAGGACATGTTTCAAGAGCTCTTGCTCCTATCCTCAGCTGATACTCGACTCATTCGAGTATCAGCTGAGGATAGGAGCAAGAGCTCTTGAAACATGTCCTGTGAATAAACAGTGTGAGTGAAGCAATGTGTCAATATATTCTCGATTCAATTTTGTACTAATTTGTGCTTCACTGTCCCTACGCTTCTTTCAAGTTTATACTTTGAATGATAATATGTCTTGATATCTTGACTAAAATGCAGCCCTATGATTACAGTTGTACACGAGGAAACATGTTGCAAATAAATTATGGTTGACCATTTACCCTTTAATTAAGAAGCGCTTTATTTATCAATTAGTGTTTTTGCAAATTAGAATTTAAGGAGCATATTGTATTTGAATGTAAAAGGACTACCATGCGGAGAAAGGCATATAAAAATGGCTTAACATTAGCAGAGAAGGTATAAGTGATTTTTTCTATGAAAAGATTAAATTACGTCAGATTTTTAATAGGCGTGTAAACAAGTGGAATTGGACCTGAAAAGAGAGATATATATTGTATGTATTTAATATATATGTTAAGTGTTCAAATTAAACAGGATATAATAGGCAATGAGCTGGGCTAAAGCTTTATATTCATATGCAGTTTGCTTAGCATAAATAAATAAACAAACAAAATAATTACCAAAGAAAATAATAAATAAATAAAATTAAAATTTGGTAAGAAAACTGTTTGCTTATATGGTATTATATAAAGTTTGTAGTTTATTAAAGTCTTTATAAGCAGTTTGTTACCTCCAGAAACTGGTGCATCAAAAAATACTGCTCCTTTAGTTTGAGCTGCCACTGAAACTGACTTTGATACTCCTGGGTCTATAGTACTGCTATCAATCAATACTGCTCCTTTTTGAACTGAGCTGGAACAAATAATATGAATTATTAGTGTTTCCTGGAGCCTTGAGTTTTGTTCTAACAAGTATATTTTGTGTCTTAAGAATGTTAGTTGCTGATTACAATAATGATTATAGAGCAATAATGATCATACAATTTAGTATCAATCAAAGTATAAAAACGGAAGAAGCGTAAGGACAGTGAAGCACAAGCACATGCTTTTTAATTTAGTATCAAATTACTTCTTGCAGACTCATGAATTTGTTTAAACTGACCTAAGACAGTGCCTAACATATAAAAATAAAAGTCATCTCTAGTGGCAGCATGCACTTAAGAGCAAAGAGTCACATTCTCTAGAATTTTGAACCGCTAAAGATACTTAAAAATAATTTCCAAATAAATTCTCAGTTTTGATGTTTATAGATCTTAAACAAATATTCATGGACATATTGTAAATGTGAATGTTTTCAGACCAGCACTGTATAAGAGAAGTTTATGTTTTAAAATACTATTCTAGTTTCATTTTATTAAAGAGCTTCCTAGTCTATGTGAAGCACTTAGCAGCATATGCAGGCAAAAGCAATTGTTTGCCATAAAGAGGGCAAGCTAGGATTTGCCGGACACATCAGATTCTTTGTCCTTTCTTTGGTATGGTCTTCTCATGACTTCAGTGATTCATCATGAGGCCACCCCTCTTACATTCTATTAGCTGATTTCCTATGTCATTATTCAGCAATATGGCAACAAAACATTTTGGAAATGTGATAAGTAAAGATCATAAGTTGAGACCATGTGTCAAGTGATTAGTGTTCAATTCTCCTTCTACCACCATAGAGGTACTGTCACTGAGTACACATTATGTTGACTTTCTTAACATTATACCAATAACCCCAGCTAATTGAGTGGGATAGCTCAGGCAGTTTCGTTGTGGCCCACATTCGGGAGACCTGGGTTCGATTCCCATGGCCAATCTACCTGACCCTTGGTTTTGTCAATGTTTTTCCCAGAACACCAGGCAAATGCTGGGTAGGCTAATTACTTCCCCCAAATTTCCTGTCCCTCCATTTCATCCCCATTGTCATTTCACACCATCTTTCATCTGGTTGTCTCTTTCAGGGTAGAAGTGTTGGCAGGTGTCTCGAACTATCATGGCTCCTTGGATCGGCTGCCCTCTGTCTCCTCTCACTTCATTCCTTCCTCCCGGGGATGCCCTACTTGGGGCTCAGGTACATTAAACCGCAGATTTCAGTGCCGAATCCCCTCCATAGTAATCCTAAGACTAATCCCAGCTGACTGTAGGGCACACCATGTCCCAAGTTCAGAGCCTTGGAATAGTCAATGTTGAGCTAATTTTATAGTACTAAAAGCTTATTTGCATTTGACCTGATGTTTTCCTCAGTAGTGAAAATTTTCTTCCACCGACATGTGAAATGGTTCCTGAACCAAGTCAATTTGTATATCTTTAGTTTCCTTACCTTAAGATACCATTTTTACCATTATATGCTTCTAACACGTGATTACTATTAGGGAGCATAGTAATGACACAATCAGCATTAGATGCCACCTCCTGTGGGCTTTTTGATATCTCAGCTCCCTTTTCTTGCAGTGCTACCATTGCTTCAGGAACAACATCATATACCATAAGACTGTGACCCTGATTATAGACAAAAAACAATTGATGTTGAGAAAGAAGACAATTTCTCAAAAATCATTCATTCTTTAATTTTTATTTATCCTTTGAGAAACATACATGTTATTGGACACGTCAAAAATACATAAAGAACATATAGTAAATCAGTGAATACATCCACATTAATAACATTTACATAAAATATTTACAACAGCTACATATATACCTTGCAAAACTGAATTCATAAAATACACCAGAATGATTGAATCAGAAGGTTGCTTGATTTATCCATCCTATCTTTTAATTGTTTTAATTTTAATTATATTTATTATTTATTCAAATATTTTATACTAGAGTATAACACTGATAGAAAAGCCAATTTTATACATATTTTAAACAGCATTAAAGTTAAGCAACAAAGATAATATAAATAGTAAAATCATTGTACCAGTAATTTCTAACACACATTTATAATGAAGTAAATGCAAATTATTTTCTTCATCACAATAATGAAATTTTAGTTATAATAATAATAATTAGATGAACATTAGCTCGTAATGTAACCCCGTAACCTCGGAGCTCCCCTAGTTAAAATCTTATAATGCTAATCATAGCATTCTGACATTTATTGCATGAAAGAACAAGGGTATCAGAAGCTATTAAAACTCTGGAAGGTGGATATTTACTGCAGTTACATACGATTCTTTTTCAGCAAAACTTTTGTGCTAAGTATTTGTTTACATTAATAGAAATCATCTTGTTATGAAAATGAAAAAGGAAGAGAACAAGATCTGATTTTATACAATTCTTTGTTGAATTTTTTAAAAATGTCTGATACAAAATAATAATATGATAAATTTAAGGCTAATTAAAACAGGCTGTTGTATATGCCAACAGGAATTTTCATGCCTTTTAAACAGTCATACTTTAAATTACATCATAGAAGGCTATGAGACGTACTTTCTGCAATTGTTTCCTCTGCATTAGCCAATGGCTATTGTGAGGTTAGGTTGATGCTGATGCTTCTGGCTCTGTTTCAGCCACTTGGTACCTAAAAGGCACTGTTTGAGTTCGTTAAACACAAAAGCAAACCGGAGTAATAATGCAAGAGAACAACAAAGATAATGCAATACTCTGAAATGCATGAATGGTAACATTGGAGTATTAACAACAATACTCTGTTGTTACTTCAACAAAGCACAAGGCTTTTTTTTTTTTTTTTTGTAATTTACGTTCTCCAATGTTAAGTCATATAGGACGATGAATGAAATGGGTGAAATGATGCTCAAATAAGTTCGGGGTCCATGGAGCTTTGAGTTACCCGACATTCGTCTATGAGGATAAGGGAAAACCCTGGAAAAAACCTTATCCAGGTAACTCACCCTAACCGAGATTTAAACTTGGGACCTCTTGAATGCGAGGGAGATAACTACCATCTACGCTACCGAGGCGGACAAGCCTTCTTGATTTTGACCATTCGTAACACTACATTTCAGGGCTCAAGATTAAGTGTGCAAGTAGTAAATATTTGTTGTAGCAAAACAAATGCCAAGGCAACAATCAATCTATCTCAAAGTGTTTTTGTTAGCATCTCTACAATGTTGCAGAATCAGCTAAGATTTGCCATAATTTACTGTAAGTGGCATCCTTTTGTCTCAGTCCTATATGTTGGAATTTAGATATTAAATAGTGGACTCACTACAAAAACCAATTATGCAATGATTGGAGAAATTTAGTAACAGTGACATCAAAATTAATTGAAAAAACTATTTGTAATCGGCTTTTTGACACTTTGTCACTTACATTTTTATATTATTGAAGGACAAGTTTCGGGAGCTGTCGCTTCCATTTTCAACCTCTATCCAACTTTGCCTGTTGTCATCTGTTCTCTTCTCTTTGGTAGTGGAACTATGACCTTTGTCAAATTATCTACTGGTGGGATATCAAAATTCATTACTTGGTCCTTAGTTTTCCATATGAATATGTTCTCCCATGTTGTCAGTTTATTTTGCTTTATCAGTCCTTGTAGTAATTTTGGATTTGGGTCGGTGTCATGATTTTTGTTCCAAAAATGAAATGCTACTGCTGACTTATCTTCTTGTTTCATTTTGATGTTTCTAAAGTGCTCTTTGACTCTCGTGTTTAGTTTGACCTATGTAGCATTTTTCACAATTCTTACAATTTATTTGGCATATTCCGGATCTGTTAATTGGCAGGATTTCAGCTTTTGTTTTTTAATTTAGCAATTGTAAAACTGAGTATCTATTTGTAGGTGCCAGGACGATATTTTGTTCCTTAAAGATCTTTTTTAATTTATTAAATGTTTTTGGGTGGTATGTGAATGCACTGATATGTTGTTGCCTTTCTTTTCTTTAGTGTATATGCTTGCTTCCTTAAAGTTTTTCTTTAGTTTAGCCTTTTTAACTTTCCTAAACAACAGACTTTTGTTGTATCCATTTTCTTCTGCTATGTGAAGTATGGCATTTTGTTCTTTGAAGTATTCTGCTTAATCCATGGATATATTGACTAGTCTGACTGTTTATTTTTGCATGTTTATGTATATTTGGGTTATAGTTATTATTTTTTATGTAATTTTCTGAGTGTGTTGGCTTCCTGTAAATTACAAATTTTATTTTTCTGTTATTCCTGATGATATTTAGGCCCGAGAAAGAGAGATGTTCATTAACTTCCTTTTCTATTGTGAATTTGATTTTTTTCTTGCAAATTGAGTAGTTTTAATGCATCATATAAATGTTTAATATAATTTTGAGTATTAGTTTGACTCAAAATTAATTTTGTGCTTCATTGTATCATAGTCCTTACACAATGGAATATAAATGTTTATTTGGAACTATTGCAAAGATATCATAAATTTGAAGATCAATAGGAAGGCCCTTTTAATTTGTGTTTCGAATGCACTCATAAATAAATTTGCCACTTTCACCCTATGCTACATAGGTCAAAATAAAAGAAACCTAAAAACCAGAGTCAAAGAGCACTTTAAAACTATGAAATTGAAACAAGAAGATAAAACAGTAGTAGCATTTCATTTTTGGAACAAAAATCATGACATTGACCCAAATCCAAAATTACTACAAGGACTGATAAAACATGAGAGAATGTATTCATATGGAAAAATAAGGACTGAGTAATAAACTTTGAAATCCCACCAGTAAGCAGATACTTTGACAAAGAAGTTCATAGTTCCATCGCCAGAGAGAAGACAGCAGAGACATGCAAAATTGGATAGGAGTTGAAAATAGAAACAATGGCTCCCAAAACTAGTCCCTCAATAAAATAAAAATGTAAATGACAAAGTGACAAAAAAGTGCTACAAATAGTTTTTCAATAAACACTAACTTAGCAGACTACTTCGTTATTAATCTTTACTAGCACTGAAACTTGAAAGGTTTTCCTTTCAAATGCTATTTTATTCTTACATTATTCATTGAATTATTGAGCTTTCTTAAAAATAGATTTTGTCATACACACCTTTATATCTCCAGTTTTATAATTTTCATATGAAAATATTATTAAAAACAGGAATAGTGTCTCTCAGGCCCCATTTGTGCAAACATTTATGTGTTATGCAACAAAAAGCAATATAATACAACAGAATTTTTAATGATATATTTATGCATGCAGCGCAACTTTCATAATCGTGCTTTGTTCTAGTGCAAATTTCAGTTCTACCAGCCTGTTTCCACGTTTGTTTTAAGTATAGATCCATGTGTGTCATAATATTACTGTATACTCTTAACTCAAAAGCAGATAAAAGTGATTTGATGTGTACATCCCATAAACATAGCAAGGTACATGATATGTTTGGAAACCTGTGTAGGAAATTGAGAGAAGATGACAAAAATTATAATTTTCAGATGTGACATCCCAAATTAAACTTCTAATACAAATGTCTTCTATAAAAGTTCTGTATACTTACTCAACGAAACCCTGAAACAATGAAAATCTGATCACTCCTGCACTATGTGAAAACACAAATCAAAGTGAAAAGTGAAGCTCTAGATTTCTCAAAATGTTAGCACTGACTTACTCCTTTACTTGCAATAAGCATAAACAGACCTACATACAAACATGTAGGTTGGGGCCATGTAACTGTGCATGTGAACCACAGACTATGCACTGTGGTTTTGAGTTCATGCCTCAGAATCTTGTGAGTCTATCCCATTGCATGATATAAATGCTTCCATTACACTCAATGTACAGTCAGATCATACCACACTTGTTCCATGACACAAAATCATAGGCATAAAAGGTACCTTTGATAAGAGAGTAAAAAATGTACTTTCATTTCTGTTTATCGTTCTAGAATAAAATTTACCTTTGAGAGAACATTCTCTGCCATTGGCTTTCCCATATTACCAAGACCAATGAATCCAATTCTGGAAAATGCAGCCCCTGCAAGTATAAAATTAAAATAAAAACAAATACTTTTTGTCATACTATAGAGGAATGTCTAATAATTATATGATACAAACTGTTGCTGATAATGTGAGATATTGAATATTATAGAACCAATTAAGCCTATACACAGCATCATTCAAACTTTTATTTATAGTGTACTGCCATTGATTTTCATCCCCATATAACATCATCATCACTGTGAAGTGGAACATCACTGAAAGCCTGCAGCCTTTTAATCCCTCACTTCATCCCTTCTTCCTGGGGGTTTTTACCCACAGGTTGCATAGGTCGTACAGCATGAGGTGTCCCTCACCACTGTCTTCCTGTTCGAGATAAATGGATATGAGAGACTTATGACAAATTGTGGCATTGTGATGTTCATCATTAACTATATTGCAACTAAGAGAAAGTTCCTGTGGCAAAGAATTATTAACAGTTGCTTGCACTGCTTACCCTTTTTTTAAATGAATATAAATTCAAACTATGGTTTACAGCTGTAGTATTTCCCATATTTAAGAAGACAAACTATCAGGTTTTGTAAAGATTAGAAGCATCGATGCACTAAATGCACTATGACTATGCAGTTCTACTGTGACTAACATCATGCAGGAGGAAGGGATGAAGTAAGGGACCAGAAGGCTGCAAGCTTTCAGAGATGCCTGGAAGTCCCTGACATTTTGTAGGAGCTAGTGCCTGTCAATGACATTTTCCTTTTGGTTTTTGCCTTCGGCATGTATTCTAGATGTATTATCAGACAACTAGTACTACAAGGAATGAGTACTGGAAATCATTAGGAACAGAACTTCTGATGTGGACTTGTGAAAGTTTCTTTTTTTTTTTTTTTTTTTTTTTTTTGTAAAAAGAGGGATATGCTATTAAAATGTCTCAAACTAGAACAACCCTGTTTTAAACTATGCAAAAGGAGAATATTACTTATTTTGAAATTCGTCAGAGCCTTTACTTCCTTTTGTCAAGCTGTTTTCTACAAACACATTTCTGCTTAGTTATTTTTGTAACCAAAATTTTATTTATGAGCCTCTTTAACTACTGTGGTTGTCAGAGTCACATTCTATATTAGATTAGCATGAAAGACCACTTAATTTTGCTCAGAGCCTCTTTATCAGACTTGAGTTTCTTTTATGTGCCATAAATCTATAACCTGGGACAATTGAATGAGAACATGAAATGGACCACACATATTCAACATTTAATAAATAAACTGAGCTCCATTTGTTATTTGCTTAAACATTTGAAAAGCTTAATAAATTTAGCAGCATTGAGAAATATATATTATGGTTACTTTCACAGTCAGTTAGAATATGGGATAGTATTCTGGGGGGAAAAGGCAGATAGAGTCTTTAAACTTCAAAAAAGAGCGATAAGGATACTAAGTGGGGTGGATAACAGAACATCTTGCAGGCCATTATTAAAAAAACATCAAATATTACCTCTAGCATGTATGTATATTTTGGAATTAGTGATCCATATAAAACAAAATAAACTACAAATACAAAATTACAAAAATGCCGATATTCACAAATACAATACACGTCAGAAAGATGACTTTCACATTCATAGTTGTAGAACAGAAATCTTCAGGTCTAGTGCTATCAATAAAGGTGTAAGATTATACAACAGACTACCATAAAATATTAAACAAATAAAGAGCCTTATACATTTTAAAAAGGGAGTAAAACTCTTTTTACTGCAACATTCATTTTATTCTGTAAATGAGTTTTTAAATGTTAATTAGTTTTAAGTGATTGTAAATAATGACAATAGCCATTAATGTAATTTTTATGCTATGACATGTCTGATATCAATCGAAAGCACAAAATAAATTGAATTGAATTAAATTGAATTAAATCATGAAGTAGAGCAAACTCCACATTTGTGAACAATTACTTTTATATAGCATTTCTCTATGGTCTTTATATAGTTTATATTTATATGCTTTTTCTACTTTAGACTTTTGTTGGATCCTGTATCTGTTACAGTTTTTAGTCTTATGTAACTTTTTATATTTATCTTTGTATCTAGAACTGACGTGTCCTATAACATATGTATTATGTTCCAAAGGATGAAATAAATACAATACAATTGGTATACTTCCCTTCTGAAGAAAACCATGCTAAATGTTATGCCTTATGGCAGGTTTGAACCTGCATTCTTGGGAACTAGAGGTTAGCATATTACTCTTAGACCATAGAGGACTTAGATTTATAGAAAAGCATAGATGATCTGAAACTTTGTTCATTCCTTTAGCATCAGGGAGCGCATATCAACATTTTGTGAACCTCTAGTCTATTGAGTGTTAATCCTTGAGGGCAAAGGTTTTGAATACCTACATGTTCATTTAGAGAGACTTCAGTTGAAATCACTTTTACTTTCTCTATTACATGTAATAGTAAAAGGGTAAAGTGTAAACGTTTTTCTAAAAATACCTCCCTTTTTTAATTCTTCTTTCGACAAAAATGATTTGTCAAGAATTTAATGTCATGTTGGTATGTTGGCCATGGTAGCTCAATGGTTTAGAGCGGCTGGACGGAGACCGGAAGAGCCGTGGTTCAAATCCCGGTTATGGCATTGAGTTTTTCAGTCTGACTCTACCCTTTCATAGTGCGTCCTACACACGACTAGTGTAAAAAACAATTAATTTCCATTAATTGTATCTAATAGTGGTTCGAACTATTAAGTCCGGGCCTTAAAGAACTTACAGCATAGTAAGTCGCCATGGTCGCCATTAAGGTAGTTGTCTCATGTGTTTATGAGAACTCCTAGTGGTTTACCGGGAAAAACACGAATCAGTTGGAGAATTTAATGTCATCTTGGCACGTTGGCCCTGGTAGCTCAGTGGTTTAGAGCAGCTGGACAGAGACCACAAGATCCGTGGTTCAAATCCCGGCTATGGCATTGAGTTTTTCAGTCTGGCTCTACCCTTTCATAGTGCGTCCTATACATGGCTATTGTGAAAGAACAATTAATTGCCAAAAATGATTTCCATTTGCTTTAGAAACTAGTGCTAACATTCTCATGATTTGTAATTAATGAAACTCTTAAATGTTTAATTGTCTGTTTTCTTTGTCAAGGAATCAAAGGAGTGTAAACATATAGTATATCTAAAATGGCTATTTTCGGCACATCTTTAATTTTTATGGTGTAATTTATGTAGCAAAATCGGATGGAATACATTACACTTACCCTATTTGGTTAGACACTGATCCCAAGGTTGCGAGTGCAAATTCGGCTCAAACGATGGCTTTTATAATTAAAAGCGACAGCCCTGGCATGTTAAAGAGCTCCCGCGGGACGAAATTCCGGCACACCGGCAGCACTAATATGATTCTAACAATTGACAGCGCCGTTAACAAATGAAGGATTATTGTTCCCCTTTTTACTGTACCAAGTAAGAGCGAGGAGATGCTCGGATAACGTGTGAGAAATCGCGAATTCGAACCTCCTTTGATCGCGCATTCTATCTGTGCTTGCCTCATGTCACTTAGGCGAATGCTAGTGTGCATGATTTTCATTTCATCGCTTCCACTTCATTTCATTTACTTTTCATCTTTTAACATGTGCTTCTAGTTTCGAGAACAGATGGCGCAGATGCATGCAAAATGTATAGAATATTTAACGTAGGTCACTTTTTCACCTTCTGGAGGCTACATCAGTGGGTGTTTGAAAATAGACATGCCTTAAAAGAACGCACTTAGGCTACTGATTGGGGGAGGAAAATTCGTGGATGTTTATAGAAGGGGTTGGTTCCCTTCCAAAAGTTTACAACAGGATCATTCTGGTTTAAGACAGATTGCCTGCCTATAGCTAAATTTAATGCAGACACTAAACAATACAAGCAATTGTTAATAATTTTTTTTTGCCATAGAAATGTTTCTGTTGCGATGTAGTTCAAATGCATTATTTATTATTATTATTATTATTATTATTATTATTATTATTATTATTATTATTATTATTATTATTATTATTATTATTATTATTATTATTATTATTATTATTATTATTATTATTATTATTATTATTATTATTATTATTATTATTATTATTATTATTATTATTATTATTATTATTATTATTATTATTATTATTATTATTATTATTATTATTATTATTATTATTATTATTATTATTATTATTATTATTATTATTATTATTATTATTATTATTATTATTATTATTATTATTATTATTATTATTATTATTATTATTATTATTATTATTATTATTATTATTATTATTATTATTATTATTATTATTATTATTATTATTATTATTATTATTATTATTATTATTATTATTATTATTATTATTATTATTATTATTATTATTATTATTATTATTATTATTATTATTATTATTATTATTATTATTATTATTATTATTATTATTATTATTATTATTATTATTATTATTATTATTATTATTATTATTATTATTATTATTATTATTATTATTATTATTATTATTATTATTATTATTATTATTATTATTATTATTATTATTATTATTATTATTATTATTATTATTATTATTATTATTATTATTATTATTATTATTATTATTATTATTATTATTATTATTATTATTATTATTATTATTATTATTATTATTATTATTATTATTATTATTATTATTATTATTATTATTATTATTATTATTATTATTATTATTATTATTATTATTATTATTATTATTATTATTATTATTATTATTATTATTATTATTATTATTATTATTATTATTATTATTATTATTATTATTATTATTATTATTATTATTATTATTATTATTATTATTATTATTATTATTATTATTATTATTATTATTATTATTATTATTATTATTATTATTATTATTATTATTATTATTATTATTATTATTATTATTATTATTATTATTATTATTATTATTATTATTATTATTATTATTATTATTATTATTATTATTATTATTATTATTATTATTATTATTATTATTATTATTATTATTATTATTATTATTATTATTATTATTATTATTATTATTATTATTATTATTATTATTATTATTATTATTATTATTATTATTATTATTATTATTATTATTATTATTATTATTATTATTATTATTATTATTATTATTATTATTATTATTATTATTATTATTATTATTATTATTATTATTATTATTAATTATTATTATTAATTATTATTAATTATTATTATTATTATTATTATTATTATTATTATTATTATTATTATTATTATTATTATTATTATTATTATTATTATTATTATTATTATTATTATTATTATTATTATTATTATTATTATTATTATTATTATTATTATTATTATTATTATTATTATTATTATTATTATTATTATTATTATTATTATTATTATTATTATTATTATTATTATTATTATTATTATTATTATTATTATTATTATTATTATTATTATTATTATTATTATTATTATTATTATTATTATTATTATTATTATTATTATTATTATTATTATTATTATTATTATTATTATTATTATTATTATTATTATTATTATTATTATTATTATTATTATTATTATTATTATTATTAAACATCGACTCATTACAATATACTTTTGAAAAGGATAGGTATTTCGTCAATGAGAGATGAACAGAATGCATTTTTAGTTTCCCCAACTTCTGCCTAAGCTAAGTTGGTTGCTGAATTTTGTCTAAATTATCTGCGATTCTCGTAGCTGAGCTTGGTTTTCACTTCCTCTGCTACTTAATTATAGCAAAGGAAATATCCTTATGGGAAATGCTATTACAGATAAAGTTTTTAGATCCCTGTTAAAAAAAAAAAAAAAATATATATATATATATATACACCCCTGAGATACCGCTTGAGTTACAGCATAACTCAAAAACGAAAGTAATTGAAAAACTGAACTTAATATCCAAGTTCAACTCCAAGGAGCCCACACTAAGTTCCCCCCCAAGATTTGTTTAAACGAATTTGATTAAGATATGTTTAAGATATTTACATAAAAAGTAAATCTTTGTCTTAAATTTTCTAGGAATGTAACAAGCCATAAGAGGTACAATCTTACTATCCGGAAAAAAGAGACTTCATTAAAGCACACAGGTTTTTTTGTCTATCAGAGATTTTTGGTATTGGCCATTTTGAAATATTCTTTTCTGTTGGCATGCATTTGTGAACTCACACTTGCTCCGCTAAGTCGCTATTCTTATGTTCACTACATTGTGGGGAAAAAAAAAATAGAATTTCAAAGCCACCACGTATGTACCCGCACTTTAAATATATGACTATCGCGTTAGCCTGTCTGTCATACCTACGAAATATATGATTAAATTTAAGGTATTTCGATTAACAAGTGAATGGGAGAGTAATTTCTTGTAAGAACAAGAACAGTGCGGGGAAATTATGTGAATCGAACATATAAGAGTTTCGTTTAATGTAGTCGTGCAATTTGGTTACTCTAATGCACCTCTAATGTCACGTTCATTTTAGTGTATTCGTGTGCATAAGTTGGCACTTTTCATCTTCTAACACGTACAAGCATCATCTGCTTACGAGTCGGAGAAACAACTTGTGAAAATACACGTTTAAGAAGTACTCCTAAGAGTTTGTTAGTTCATGTAAAGTCAGTTAGTAACTATTTAAGTATTGTTAGTACACTTAAAACAGTAAAGAGCATTTCCCTTGCTCGTTCGGAATATTTAAAGAATATCTGCTTCGAATTCCCAGCGTCTTTAAGTATTTCGTTTTTTACCACAAATGTGAAGAATTCTTCATACGTACAAGCTTAAATTAGATTATTGATAAATTATACGCACTCATTGTCATATTCTTTTGCCGCATTACATGTTGTAGAAGTCCTTGTACTTGCGGAGAAAGCGCAGAAAACTTATTCCATTGCAACAGCGACACTGCCATTTTACACCAGTTGCACTGAGCCAGTGGTTGACTGGGCCCAAGCCCTAGGCAACAAGTACTAAGCCATTTATAACATGCTAACTTGATTTGAATACGACCGGATTAAAAACTCTGTTAAACATCTTACAACCTTCTCGCTTTGGCGGACAAAGTTTAGATGTCAGACGCCCATGTGATATCAAGTGTCAAAAGAATAAAATGACTGTTGATAAGATAGTTTGTATTATCAATATGCTGTGCAAACCAATGAACAAGAGTAATAGCAATTAATCATTTATAGTAACTTTCTTCCTAGTATATTCTTCATTGGGTAAACTAATTTGGCCATAATCCAAGTAAGGGTTACAATGTGAGTTGAATTAATGTATCTTAATCCGAAACTTCTGATACGTCGGCGCAGACTACATTGCTATTTATAAATCTCTGATGTGAAATATTTGTGTTTTGTTTAGTAATAATGATGATAATTAATAATAATAATAATAATAATAATAATAATAATAATAATAATAATAATAATAATAATAATAATGATAATGATAATGATAATGATAATGATAATGATAATGATAATGATAATGATAATGATAATGATAATGATAATGATAATAATAATAATAATAATAATAATAATAATAATAATAATAATAATAATAATAATAATAATAATAATAATAATAATAATAATAATAATAATAATAATAATAATAATAATAATAATAATAATAATAATAAACTCATAGTGTCTCTATAAAGCAGAACAATTTTGAACAGAAAAGCAGATATCGAAAATAAAGAAACAGAAGAACGTAACATTATTAGAACAATTTTAGGTCCACAAGTTGTAGGTGAAGAATACAGACTTAGAAGTAAAATGGAGATAAAAAATATACAGACATCCACAGTGATAGCAAACGCAGCTTAAATTTTTATGGACATATTAAGCGATTAATTTCAAATAGCCTCACAAAACAAAATTATGGAATTTTAGGAAAACGGGAGTACAGCACAAGTAGACACTATGAAATGGATCGGTGAAATAAAAAATGATTTAAAATTGGCAGAAATCGCTCAAGTCGTATCCTAGACAGGGACGTCTTTAGAATGAAGGTGCATAAGTGACAAGTTGTCCAAGAGGACAAACCGAAGAAAAAGACAGGAACAACGTGGACAGACGAGAGAAAGAAGGTCCACAGGACCACAGTCAAAGAATGAGAGAACTTGGATTCATAGAAGAGATAAGAAACGTCTCCAAGGACTTTGCGTAGTGCTACATGGGCTCATTCGGAAAAGGGAAAGAAAAAAATACCAATAATAATAGCAACACTCAGAAAGGGTGTGATGTCATGTAATGCTGATAATATAATGCTAACATGTGCAAAAAAAATATGAATCTTCTTGAGGATATGGTTGCCTATTTCTTAATTTAGAAGTACAATCAGTGAACTGGAATGAAGTATACTGTAGTAGAGATGGGATCAGGTTATGATTTCCCATAACAATGAAACTTTAAGGCTTAGTCAGTAGATCGAAAGCCATGATAAAATATGACAAATGTGCTGAATGGAAAGTGTTATTCCTCATACAAAGTGTGTAGGGTAAGGTTTGGAAAGGTACAGTCAGACTTAAAAATTGAATGCCATATCGGGATGTAAACCTCGAATCTCCCGGTCTCTCTCCGGTAGCTCTAACCAAATAACGTCTACTAATTACCCTAAACTCTAACCACTAAACTACCATGGCAACATGCCAGCAAATATTAAATTCTCCGACTACATACGGCTGAGTTTTGAAAAACATTGTTTGACCTAACAGCAGGTTAAACTAGAAGCCCGGGACTTTATGTACTGCTTAAGCATTGTAAGATAATTAAGGTTATGAATATGAGTCCCGGTTGCTATTTACCGGGATAATGCAAGTCATTTGGAGAATTTAATGTGTTTACAGGTTACAATGGTAGTCCATTGGTTAAGGCAACTGCACGGATACAGGGAAATCTGTAGTTCAAATACTGTTATGGCATTAAATTTTTTAGTCTGATCTTACGTTTCCAAATATGCTAAATGAATCTTTTAGAGAACATTAAATAATCATAGCATTTATCAAGATGCGACATGATTTTCAAGTAAATCCCCAAACACCAAATAGTCCTCCCACAAAAAAAAAACGCTTAATTTTTTATTAAAATATCACACTTTAAAAGCTATTTACACAACAAATAAAATGTATACATTGAATTTTGCGAGAGTTGCCTTCCTTCTTTCGGAAGGAATTTTATTTAATTTTGAATAACTGTTAAATTTGCATTAAGGAAACAGTCAACTGAAAATCTGAGCTTTTGGACCAAGTACGTGATTTTTTATAGCATTAATAACAATCCTTCGCATCTTTTCTATTTAAAAATGTATATCAGCTGCCATTTAAACACGAGAGTTCACAGAATCTGAATGTCCATAACTACCTTTTATTATCTTCCTTTCTCAAAACTACATTTTACTTTGCATAAGATGTCCCTTGTGGTGCGGTTTTGGTCAGATTGTTATGAAATTTGAGTTTAAGCTTCTTAATATCTTAAAATTTATTCTGGAGTTTGTTGAGCACATATCAGGAAATAGTGAAATTATAACACTTAAAAATATAAAACCCGCAATTAGAAAAAAATGATGTGCGTTTTACTTTCATTACACAATAAAATCCAGACCAAACTTTATTTGCATGTGTATTAAGAACATGTTTACCAAATGTTTACCTGAAAGGTGAAGATAATTGCTCTCCTTAAGAGTACTTTATTTTATATTTATAACTTAATAAATAACTCACGGCTGGTAACCCGAGATGTTTAATTTAATTAAATAGTATTTTATATCCTTATATAATTTTCTTAATTAAACAATGGAAAAAATGAACACTAATTTAGAATTTTTATTTCATTGTCCTCTTTAGCGATAGACGAAAACGTATTGAAAAGAAAGCAATCTCTTTAAAACAGCAACTTCAAATAGTCGTTATTGCATGGAAACAACATTTACGAGATGTCCCTTATTAATACGAGGCGTGTCCGTAAAATAAGGTCACCAAGGCGGTGGAGCCGTGAGGAACGCTATTACGCGAGATCCGGCAACACTGGCGTGTAGCTTGGTTTCACCCCTTCAAATCCCCACCACAAGGAACCCGTCACAACTATTAGTCTTGGCTGGGCAGCCTTTTGCGATGGAGCTTCCTATCACTTCCGCCGCCAAGTGCGAGTTTCGTGCAGTGATCTGTTTTTGAGTGCCAAGGGCACTACCCCCACTGAAATTCATCTTCAGTTATGCGAAGTCCATGGGCCACAGTGAATGTATGTCAAAAACGTGCGAAAGTGGGTCAGAGGGTTCAAAGACGGACGCACAGATGTCCATGACGGTTTCAGCCGAATGACGGTTTCGGTTTCAGCCGAAATAATTGCAAAAGTGGAGCAAGAAATGCTTAAAGATCGGCGTGTGACAGTTCGCAAGCTGTGTGAACTTATCCTTGAAGTACCTCGTAGGGGGGGGGGGGGGAATCCGTCCCCTTCAGCTACCGTGGTGCGGGCGCTGCGGACCCCTAGCACTCGTGGAACCTCTGACGTTACTAGAGGAACCTCGGGCCGAACATTCGAGCCCCTCCCTGAATGGAAGTTGTTCGGATTGGGTTGGACTCGAGAGGGCAGTGGTTCCCGATACCCGTGGGAGCTCGGGTACGTCTCTGGACGGGGTTGAGGGAAGCCATATATTCCCGCGTACTAGCCAGCATAGCTAGTAGAAGGTGTGCTAGATCACCAGGCGGCCCTACCAAGGTTGTTTGGTAGCCTTCCCCTTTTGGGGTTGGCGCGAGTAAGTGGCATATCCACTTCCACCCGTCTGGTGTTTTCAGACCAGAGGGGAGGGGCTGTTAATCTTTAGTTCTTGCCCTACTGGAAAGCCCCATGGAGGCGCCGGGTGCCCTTCGAGGACAGCTTGGTAACTCCCTGGTACACGAGAGAGGTCAGCGACGGCTGCCTGTGTAGACCATATTCGTACATCCCTGAAGTCAGTAAGACTATGATTGACAAGATTTTGACCGAAAATTTGTATTATCGCAAGATGTGTGCGAGGTCCCCAAAATGCTCACCTCCTGATCACCTCAATATTCTCCTGGCCCAGTTCGGATGGGACATCCTCACCCATCCCCCCTACAGTCCAGAGTTAGCACCTAGTGATTATCATTTGTTTCCTGAGTTGAAGTCACACCTGGGTGGAACACATTTCCAGACCGACGATGATTTGAAAAACGAGGCTGAGCGCTACCTGCGCAACTTGGCGGGAGAGTGCTATGACAAGGGTATACAAAAACTGCCACAGCGCGTGCAAAAGTCTATCGATCACAATGGTGATTACGTTTTGTAAGTTCCGCCTTTCCATCAATGTAACATCCATTGACAATAAACATGTTTTCTGTATTAAATAAAATTGAAGGCCTTGTTTTACAGACACACCTCGTAGTTCGAATTGTTCAATACTTTTGTTATTCTTTCAAAGCTCTGTTGATTTCCAATTGTTTCTTGTGAATGTAGAAAAAGTATGGGATTTTAAGGTTACTATATAGAGTCTAGTTCTAAAACATTTGAATATCGCTGTTCTCCTTGTAGGTATTTGTAACGAAATGTGTAATTTCTGCAAATATGTTTTTTATTAATATGAATTAGATAAAACACTTTCATAAGAATAGTTTTTGTACGCTGATAAAAATAGAGAGTAGGAAAAGTCCGATGATTGTACACAGTTTTTTTTTTATCCGTAGAAAGCACATCCTAAAATATATTTTGTAAGTCCACATCATTTAATAAACGTGCACTGATAACCGAGCGGTTATAGATAAGTATGTACATAGGAGCTAGATCTACAAAGGATCGAATCCCAGATATGATTTTGATTTACTGTAGAAATACGAAATGTGTATTACGCACATTGTAAATAACTTTAATAGCTCAGGTTTACTTGATTTTATGCTCATACATAGAAACTGACATTATACTCTGTTTTAAACTAAATGATATAAATAAACATGTTATTCCTACGTAAAATCAAATAAAAATAAACCCTCTGTTTCTATTACTGCCATCATTTTGCGGGCCATGGATGACACCAAATGCCTAGTGATATTGTCAGGAGAGGATACTTCGTCTTATATGCCAGCACCATTCATAATAGATAAATGAGGCCGAGGGTTTTTTTTTTTTTTTTTTTTTTTTTTCTGTTTACGTCTCCAACGTTAAGTCATTTCGGACGATGAATGAGATGGGTGAAATGATGCTCAAATGAGTCCGGAGTCCATGGAGCTTAGAGTTGCCCGACATTCGTCTATCAGGATAAGGGAAAACCCCGGGAAAAAGCCTTATTCAGGCAACTCACCCTGACCGAGATTCAAACTCGGGACTTCTTGAACGTGAGGCAGACATGCTACCATCTACGCTACCGAGGCGGGCTGTACAAGTCCGAGTGTTTACGCAACCAATATTAAGGCGATTTTCTAATAACTTTGCACTTATTTTGAAAACGATAAGAATGTGTTATTTGTTTTTTATAAATAGATGTGTTTAAATATATTATTTATATTTTGCAAGAAAAATATAAGGCATTGCTATTAAAGTAACAATAATTAATAATAATAATAATAATAATAATAATAATAATAATAATAATAATAATAATAATAATAATAATAATAATAATAATAATAATAATAATAATAATAATAATAATAATAATAATAATAATAATAATAATAATAATAATAATAATAATAATAATAATAATAATAATAATAATAATAATAATAATAATAATAATAATAATAATAATAATAATAATAATAATAATAATAATAATAATAATAATAATAATAATAATAATAATAATAATAATAATAATAATAATAATAATAATAATAATAATAATAATAATAATAATAATAATAATAATAATAATAATAATAATAATAATAATAATAATAATAATAATAATAATAATAATAATAATAATAATAATAATAATAATAATAATAATAATAATAATAATAATAATAATAATAATAATAATAATAATAAATAAAAACAAACATGCACATCAAGGATTCGAAATCATGTTGGTCCACTAATCAAACACGTGCGTTTTACCGCTCGGCTACCATACATTCGGAGGCTGTATATTGGACTTACTAAAAAAAATATGAGACCTCTTCAAAAGGCAACTTATGCTTGATTCCGGGCGATTTGTGGTGACGGAAGCGGCGTCTGGACGGCTTTTCTCCCAATTCTCCGACTTCCTCCGCCATTCGTTCCACCAACTGCACCATAATCACTATTCCTTTCATTCAGTACACCGACATTTCATAACATCCACTTTTTCACCCTCATATAAGGCATCGGGATGATCCCCCATTCTGGATATTCTCTCGGGTTCATAGTTTCCTGCTCCTCGACAGGCAACTCACTTCAGGCACCCATTTGTCACTCCTGGGTGTTGTAGGTCAAGGAGAGTAAGATGGAAGTGGAAAATGGAAAAATAAGAAAAAGGGGATGTTTCAGACTGACATCGAGAGCATTTCGGTTACATTTTTTCCTTTGTCCCTAAATTTTGAACAAATGTGATAATTCATAAATACAAATTCAAGTAAACTGACGCAAATTCATTTTAAAATAATTCATATGCGATGTGAAGTCTTTGTAACAATAATAAATTGTTTTACTGCCATTCAGGTTGTGTAGAAATGTTTTCCCATGCATTATCGCCCGCCTTGGTAGCATGGTGGTAGCATGTCTGCCTCACGTTCAAGAGGTCCCGAGTTCTAATCTCGGTCAGGGTGGGTTACCTGGATAAGGTTTTTACGGGGTTTTCCCTTATCCTGAAAGACGAATGTCGGGTAACTCTAAGCTCCATGGACCCTGTTCTCATTTGAGCATCATTTCACCCATTTCATTCATCGTCCGATATGACTTAACGTTGGAGGACTTAAATTACAAAAAAAAAAAAGTATTAAGAATTCCAATGCATTATTATAAACGTGATGTGTGTGTGTGTGTGTGTGTGTGGGGGGGGGGGGGCGAATATTAGAATACGTCACTGTACCAAGATTTTTCAAGAATATTTTATCTTAACACAATAGATACTAAAACGGTACAACTCGTAATTTCCTTCTAGTAGCTGCAATTTCTATTTTGTTGTTGTTGTTGTTGTTGTTGTAATTTACGTCCTCCAACGTTAAGTCATATCGGACGATGAATGGAACGGGTGAAATGATGCTTAAATGAGCCCCGGGGTCCACAGAGCTTAGAGCTACCCGACATTTGTCTTTCAAATAGGGGAAAACCCGGAAAAAACCTTATCCAGATAACTCATCCTGACCAAGATTCGAACTCGGGACCTCTTGAACGTGAGGCAGACACGCTATCACCACGCTACCGAGGCGGGCTGCAATTTATAAGTAGTAACTCTTTTTGACAGTATATAATGTAAGATTCAACAATGGCAGTCTGCATAATTTAATGGTATGATCGAACGACCCTAGTGACAGTAAGTACACATGTTTATGGTACCGATTTAGAACATGAATACTACAGCATAATGTACAAGAGCAATGATTGTCTGTCACCTTTGTCTCCATTGTACCTACAAAGAAATATTGATAATCACACTTCTTTGCAACATCAATGATCATGAAGTAGATCGATAAATAACGTTTTATAAAATAATTTGTAATAAAACCAAATGAAAATGGGTTGAATTGAACACATCAAATTGTTTTCTCCTCTTCAATGGGGATAATAACTATGACAGCCTACAGGCATTAACTAGCTGACTGGAGAAGAGACCCTAGATTACATCGAAGGTATCAGAGTTAGATCTAATACCAAATTAAATATGCATATACATAAATATATGTATACAATAAACCATAAAATAAGAGTCATAATTTACTCATCCTGGATATGTATTTATAAAATGAATACAAATGTTTTCTAACCAATAATTACAATTTTTAACTCCAGTCACTTTTGAATACAGGAGATTTTAATAAGAAATTCTTTAGCCTCTTATAACTCAACAAAATGAATTTACACTTAATAAATCAATATGTATGTGAAAATGAATACATAAAAGACAGAAGCATATTAATACTTGAATTTATAGAGGCCTTAGAAGAAAACAATACTTGAAAAGCGCGCAAATTTTGTGGTGACGAAAGTACCTCATAATAAGCTAAGAGGGAATTTCTCTTAATTTTGACGAAGTTTTATTTCAGGGGTTACCATCACTGCAAATTCGTCAGCTTGTTAGGCGGTCCGGAAGCAATGGCTGTTGAGCACATGAGTTGAAATAATGTCTGCCACATATGTGTAGTACGTTAGCAATGTATAGATAACTTGTGCGGTAATATAAATTGGAACATTCTGTATCATAAAAGTTACCTCAAAAGCAGAAATGGGTTTAATAGTGTCGAGATTTAAGGTGAGTTCCAAAGAAAGGCAATATGCAATGCCGGAAAGGTTCTGAGACTGTTAGTAAGGTTAGGTTATGGTTAATGAACAATTTAATCAGTTTTAATTATTACTGGTATTGATATGTTAGTGCCAGAAAGATATAAGGAGATTGAAATACAATTTGCGTGTTTTAAATGCTAGATGAGGTGAAGTGCTGAAAGTTGTCGCTAGGATAAGTTTCGCCGGTACTATATTTTTATTAAGTGGATGTCAGGTCCAACATCAGCAATTTAAATACGTGAAAAAAATCCTAAATCATGAATAATTACCATAAGGTTCATATAACAACCGTTTTCCTGCGTGTCTTGTCAAAGTGTCCAATATGTTCCGATTCCATTGAGTAGCTCCCTTCAGGAAATTGGGTCAGTGATTCACATGAGGTTAAGACTTGTAAATAGTAATTTGTATTGGACAAATGAGTGCTACATTGCAAAGTGCTTAACTTGTATCATAATGTAACACATTTTATGTGTAGTGGTTCATACATTATTTCCTATTCAAAGAATGGGACCTTCAAGATTACAGTGACAAGCAGTGCTTTACAGACCTTTAGGACAGAGACATTGAATGAGAGATGGAGAGAGCAATCTGATTAGACTCAGAACAGGTCATTGAAGGCCTAATTGATGTTATGGAAGAAGAAGCGTAGGTCAACCGTCAGTTTACATTTTTTAAGGCAATGCCACCCTGCTGGATGGCATAACCATCCTTCCCCTCCATGGGCACATGGACACTGTTGCTGTTTCAATGTGTATGCATCAAAATTTAGAAAATGTAGCTGAACCAAAGGGACCTACTCTTTCCCCAAGTTTATTAATATATCCCTGAATTTAACCAATAAATTGCAACCTTTTTCTTGAGTGAGCTGGTTCGGAAGTTCTATGTATCCTTAATATTTAGTGGAATATGAGCTGATAAAGCTTTGTGGCTGTGTTAAATAAGAAAGTGACATGTGATTGTGTTATTTCAGAAAAAGAAGACAACCCTGGACATTTTGGAGGATCTTGAAAATGTAAGTTGATGTAAAGTATTAAGATAATCTGTTTTTGTTTAAATTGATATTGTGGTGGTGAATAATGCTTGTAAAGCCTAAAGAAATCCTATTTTTATAGAACACTTGTCACTTTTGCCATTTTTGGTACTTGTTAGAGATTTCTTTTAGATCATGTTAATCTAATACACTTGGTTTTAAATATATTAAGCCATTTACAAATTCAGTTTTTATGTTGGTCATTGTCTTTATTCTATGACTGTATCTTTCACTGCTCTTCACCTCTACCAGATAGAGAAAGTAATGCATTCTACCCAAAAATGTAATACTGGTATTTCACCTAAAATACATCTTTGAGGTTCCCTGAACCCAAGAAACCACTTTATAACCAAACAAAACGTTGGTTCAGTATATCATACTGGATATTTAAATTCGGTATCCTTAAGAATGCAACCTTCAGAAGGGAAAGAATTCCTGCCATCCAACTACTCTTTACACAGATAGCTTTTGTTTACTTTTACTTATTTCAAAAAGTGCTATTAATGATTGTGATTAAAATATCCTGTTTAAGATATTTTATTGCAAATGAAATGTACATCTTAAATTTTCTGGGAACAGCCAATGACTTCTGTGTAATTGGTAAACTGTAAGAAATAGAATCTTTTTAAACAAAACAAGATTTTGTTAAAGCCTATAATTTGTATTAAATGAAAAAGTTTGTGGTAAAAACCATTTATGAGGTACTTTTTGTTATTGCTTTGAATTTTAAATACTTATCTCTTTCAATAGATTTTTTACCCCCTCATGGTACAGGAAATTGGAACTTCAAAGCCATCACTTAGCAATCTGGTTTTAAAAAGTCTGTCACTTTAGCGTATTGTGTACTTCTTATATGTTCAATGAATTTGCAAATGTGTAATAATAGTTTATTTCAGTTAAGTCTAAAAGTATCACGTTAGGAAGAGCAATTTGAGAGGAGCACATAGAGAAGGCATTGTAAATGTAGTTCATCAAAACTTCTTTTAATGTAAGAGTTTGACAAGTTTCGAGTACTTTTTTTTTTTTTTTTTTTTAAACGTCCAACTTTAAGTCATAACGTTCATGAATGAAATGGGTGAAATGATGCTCAAATGTCCTAGGGTCCATAGAGCTTAGAGTTACCTGATATTTATCTTTTAGGATAAGGAAAAATCCTGGAGAAAACCTTATCCAGGTAACTCTCATCCTGACCAAGATTTGAACTTGGGATCTCTTAAATGTAAGGCAGACACGCTACCAAGGTAGGCATTTTGAGGCTGGATTATTGCTGTTCGTTCTAACTTTTACATATATTTTTCATATTATCAGTTACTGTGAGATGTCAATAAATACCATGTGTAATCCTGAGACGACCTTAATACAAATGTACATTTTTATGGTTTGTATTTGTACTTAGACATCTTTGCACACAAGTATTATATCTTGTGGGATTTGAATAAGCTCTTAACTCCATTTCAATTCAAAGAGGGATTAGGAAACTTTTATTGCATTAGATTTTAGGCATATAATTTACAACAATTTGATTCGGATAGCATCACAGGGTTTCCCCAATCCTCTTAGAATAGTGCAGCTATGTCACACATCCTACCACTCTTGCTGAGCTGAATGGGACTCACTTCTAAACTAAGCTACTTTAAATGCAGGGACTTTATGGAAGTACAGCTACTCTACTGTTAAAGTACTGTTTGTTGAAGCATTTTTGCAAGATAAATAAGAGCTATACCTTCAATTTTCTGTGAATAAACTATGAAGACCTCTTCATTCTTGATAGACTTTTGTAATAGCTGGTAAACTGTGAGAGACAAAATTTTACTACACCAAACAAATAAGTCTGCTTATAGCATACATATATCAAATAAAATATTTTTTCTTAACTATTTCAGAATAATCTTTTTACTGGCTTGAATTTTCAAATACACAGACACACACACAAGCATGCCTACTGTATCCTTATTTCTTATACCTGCAGCAAAATGTATAAATTAAATGGTATATACTTGCACTTCTTGGTATGCTTCTGGAGATATTCTGCTCAGCAAAACCTGCAATGATTTTCTGCTTTCATTTTATTCATTAATGAAGTATTAGAAGTGGTAGTACAACTAGCTATGAAAGACTATTACGCATTTCCCATAATTGCTTATAGTAACAAACATTAGAGAACCACAAGGCTGCAAAACTCACTGTAGTTAAGAAACAAATTTCTCAAAGTTTCACATTAAAATGTAACTGTTGTCACTAATTTTAATTGCATAGACACTCATACAGGAGACAAAAAATTATAAGATGTGCTCCTGATCTTCAGATTTCCATGCCATGCTCTAAACAACTGATCTACTATTCAGCAGCTCAATAGAGCATTAAATTCAACTGACTCACATTTCCCTCAGTTAAAAGAAACACATCTGTTGGTTATAATTTGAAGTTAAACAGTTCGAAATCAACATTCAAATGGAAGAAAATTTTTGATGATCCATCAGTAGCTCCCAATTTACCAAGAAAATCCTCTGTTGCTACATTTCTATTGATCATGAACATGACTGCTTGACTAAACAGATTTACAGAATTGGAATGGTGGCATTTCCAAATTTTACTATTATGCTCCAAAGAACAAGAAATGGACATGGAACATTTAAAAAATTGCGGATCCCTTGCGACTTTTGAAATTTTTAACGTCATAATATTCGGAAGCAAGGAGAGTGATATTATTAATACCTTAGCATAAAACGTACATACATGCGTGTGCGATAAATACTCTTTTTCTCAGTAACTGTAAGGTATTCTCAAATTCATTTCCAGATAACATACACCAATAGTGATAGTATTGCTACTAATCTACATCCAGGTCAGCAATTAACCAATATTGGGATATATACCAAACCTGGTATTTAATTTCAGTGGCTTGCAAAGATGTGAAATGAATTTTCAAAAGGTCTTCCCTGTTCTTCCATTTTCTCAAAAATGGATCTAAGGATCTTGATTTAAAACTATATTTAAGATATTTGCAGTGTTTTATCACAAAACTGTGATTTTAAACTATTTAATACTTGTTAGAAATGATATAACTGTAGTTTTTGAGATATAAGTAAGTTTATACAATGGGAACCTGTTTTGTCTACTTCATGTTATTTTGTGCTTGGTCACATGTAATGCTTTGTGTTTAAATAGTCATTATGTAACTTTCCAATTCCCAACTTTAGAATCACCATTTTTAGTAAAGCTGTAATGCCAGATATGGCTAGAACTTAAAAGGAATACTCAGGTAGGGTATACAAATAAAAGAAATAAAAAGATTTCTGGCACTTTCATTTCACATGACTTCATTTATCAACTATTATAGCTGTTATACATAAGCTTATTTTACATATGATTTATATTAAGATAAGTGTTTATAAACTGGTTTCATGACAGGTTTCATTGTAGCTAGAAAGGGCATACAGAATATTGAAGTGATAGTTAAATCTTTCAAAGTCATGTCATAGATGTTGGCTTTTAAATTCTGGTTTCATGACATAGCAAGAAACAAAAGAATCCTGATCTCTTACTTGAAAACGCAAACCAGTAATAAACCTCTGAAACGTTCAAAGCTATAAAAAATTTATCATAATTGTAATTTCACACAAGCCGTGTATAGAACAAGGTTGTAAAACAGTAGAATTAGACTGAAAAATGCAAGGCCATTTCTGGAATTTAAAATGCTGATCTGCCCGTTTCCATTCAGTTGCTCTAATTGAACTATCATGGCAACATTGGCATTATACTTGACATAAATTATATGATTTAAGAAATCCTATTGCTCATTTAATGAGATTTTGAGTATCCCTTGATTTCTAGTCATATATAGTTAATTCTAAATAAAGAGGGCTTAACAAGCAATTAGCAGGTAACATATAACAATGAAAATAAAATAGCCGATCTTTAACTTGGAATGCGGTGATTAATTGTAAGGCTTTCACGCCTGAAGTCAGAATAATCAGTGATGGATTCTGACTCTGGCTGTGAAAGCTTACTCATGACTCGTCGCTACAGGAAGAAGATTTACCGAATGATTCGTCAACGGGAGGTGCTGCGGAAACAAAAATCATCTCTTTGCTTTCATCGTACTTCTACGTTGTCGGTACACAATTCCTAACTTTCTGAAACAGTGACGCTGCTCCCACACCACTGCTGCATATCGAATCTACTCTCATTCAGAGCGTGTCATACTTCCTGAACGCATACATCAAACCCGATGTGAGCTAGCTGCTTTTGATCGCAGATCTGCAGCCGAATGTATACTACAAACTCCGAGATACTGCGGCTAGTATTAAAAGAAACTGAATAAGTCATCCATACCACCTCAAGGCAAACGCCGCATCACCACATCAGAAGCTGAACCACCTCGGCTCTGTTTGCCCATTGTCAGCGATATTTGGTCTTCTGCCTACACTGTCGCCAATTATCTGGCTAACCTCCTGCTACCCCATGTCGCCTCTACAGACATGTACATCAAGGACTGAGTACATTTTATACAGAAACTAAAGAAGCAGCTTCACAATGCACTCGTCATTTCGATGATCTCTCTTTACGCCATGGAGCTTGTAAATGACGCCGTCACACAACTGAACTGCTATTTCGTGATGAGATATTGGCGTTCTTTCATTACGTTCTTTTATCGCCACTTATTTCCAATGGAACAGATTGACGCAGTGACCATGGTTAACCCGTTCAGCCCTCTAACTTCCAATTTCTTTATGGGGCCATTTGAGTCTACTGCCTTGAGTTCTATGCCTCACAAACCGCCCATTTGATACCGATATGCGGATGACACGTTCCTGGTTTTGGAGTCATGGGGCGTCAACATTTATCCACGAATACATTTCACATTGATAAAAGAAAAGAGTGGACAACTACCTTTCGTAGATGTCAATTCAATTATCGTCTCCAAAAAGGGGCGACCGACGGACTCCGAGGCTCCTAGTAGAGTAAGACCTAGATACTAACCAGCCCCCCCCCCTATTACAGGGTAGAAGTGCATACGCCACTTACGCTCGTCAACTCATCAGAGAAGACTACCGATTGCCTCGGACCGCTAGTGATCTAGCACCCGGACTATTAGCTCTGTAGGTTAGCACCCGGGAACATAAAGGTGCTCGTCAACTCTGAATGACGGCGGAGCCGCTCAGACGTCCTCGATCTCCCACGGGTATCACGAACCACTGCTACACCGAAACCTATCCAAACAAATAATTTCCCAACTGGAGGAGCTCCGATGTTCGACCCGGTGTACTTAGTAACGTCAGAAGTACCATGAGTGCTAGGGGTCCGCAGCGCTCGCACCACAGCAGCTGAAGGGACAGGTCCCCTTTAAGGGAACTTGGACACACAGTATAGCGAAGCCCACTTATACAGACCGCTGCTTAAACAATTCGAACTATCCCAGCAGAACGCGCTATTGACTCGCTGACCCTGCTTCCCGCATCTGCGAGCCTAACGGACTACATCAAGAACTACGGAACAGGTCCTGTTTTCCAATGACTGCACAAAGAAGTTCGCAGAGCTATACATCCACCTAGATCCCGACCTGCCAGTCCCAAACAAGAACAGCCCAAGAGGAAAGGCACGGCTTCCTACCTATTTAAAAATGTCACGATTAAACGAGTACTTAAACGCCATAATATCAAAGCGATTTTTAAACATACAAAGAAAATAAGCAATTTACCCCTACCAAAGATCCCAAGACCCGCTTACTTCATCTGATGCATAAAAGATTCCGTCTTCTTCGGTTCGGCATATATAGGCACCGCCCAACTCAACACAACTAACGGAGCAAAAGAGATACTGTCGTCTGGGAAAGTCAGAAAAGTCTACGGTCGCACTGCATGCTGTATGGGCAGAATCCAATATGCGGAGACGATTTTCCTTCAACATTATACAACAACGCGAAATGATAGAAATCTAGAAACCCCCTAACAACTTCAAAGCAAAAGAAGCAGCAATCAAACTGAAGAAAGTTTGGCTTCCAAAACTTGAACGTACCAAACAGATATATCTCTCCCTTCTCGTGGAAAGTGTCCCGGGGGAGATATTTAAAACCCTTGTTAGGAAGTGCATAGCATTGAAGGGAAGATGTCAGAGCATGAGGGGGTGGGGTCAGCCCATCTGGTTCCGTTGACTATTAAGATAGCGAATGCATTGCTTTGGTTTGGGGATCGTAGGCCACGCCATGGGTGCCATGGAGCGGGCAGGTATACATGCCCCGACGATTTCGAAGGGCTTTAGCGATCCTCCACACGTCGCCATGCTCAAAGCGCAACCTGGTTATCTGGTGCTCGCCCAGCCGGACACTGGCTTACCAAAATAAATCTCACCGTGTGGGACAGTCTCTGTGCCGCCCAGGAGCGGTGGATTAGAAGGATGATATTCATTGGTACATGTGGATGGAGAGGTGCTGGTGCCTTGACTATTAAATTGTTGGCAGTTCGTGTTACTATAGATGTGAAGGATGAGAGCACAGGCTCTAAGATATTGGCGGAGTGGAAGTGCAAAGACAGTTCCTTACACCTTGCCAGTCGGCTTCTCGGAATGAAGCGGAATGTCATGATTAGCAACCTTGTATTTATCTCTTCAACACTGGATTTTGGCCAGAAAGGAGTGCTTTTAATGATATGAGGGTGAGCTAGAATGGGACATGCTTGGTGGTCTTGAAGTCGCTGACTGCTGCCATTCCTCCACTCGTGGATTTTGCGTGGGTTGTCAGGAACTCTACTTGAACTTGAGGCTCCGCACCTATAAGGCGAAAAACATACCTGCGCACAAAACGCATGCCAGCCAGTCAGCGATCAGCAATATTGGAGAGGTCAAGTTGCCCCCCCCCCCCCCAGCCTCACCTATAGCGCTGCGCTTTCAGCTAACGAATTGGAGGTCCGGTCCCTGCGGACAGTCGGAGGGCAACCGTGTTGACACCAAGTGAGGGGTAACAGTCCTCAACCAGCACATACCTCTCATAGTGGCACCTGCTACCAGGAAAGGCGAGGGCTCAAAAAGGCCACGGCTTCTCGGAGTATCCTAGCCTCTGTAGAAGAGTCACCAGTTGTCCCAGATTCCCAGTCCTATCCCTCTGCCTGAATGTGAGGACGAGAGGGGCATTGTTGGCTTTAAGACCGTTAAGGAGCCGAAACGACCAACACAGATTCCAGCAATTCCGATCGAGCAATGCAACCACTCCCATAGGGAACACTAGCACCTCCATCCAAAAGGGGTAAAAGCTATCGTTGGTAATTGCCGACAACTTTAGAAACCATGTCGCTGTCTTATGCCGACTTGTGTCAAAGTTAGCGAAAGGTTTCGAGATCAAGAGAAAGCCCCAAAAGTACAGATTCACATCTACTGCCCAGAGGACTTTGAGGTTGCGAAACAAGTCCTAAAACCGAGCGGAACATCAGGCGGTTTCGTCTGTGGCCCTCATTCGGGAGGCCCGGGTTCGACTCCCGTGGCAGACTTACCTGACCCATGGGTTCTTCGGGGGTTTCCCGGGTCGCCAGACGAATGCTGGGTAGGATAATTACATCCCCCGAATTTCCTGTCCCTCCATTTCCTTTCCATCATTTCACATCATCTTTCATCTGGTGGTCTCTTTCAGGGTAGAAGGGGGGCTTAGGTACAATAAACCACAGGTTTCGGTGCCGAATCTCCTCCGTAGTAATCCTAATCCTAGCCCTGAGAATCTTGAAATCCTATTCTACTTGTATTCACCCCAAAGACCAAATATGGAATGACGGGTACTAAGGAGAATCGACTCCGAATGTCCACTAGAAGAAGTATAGGCCTGACTCTAAGAGGTATACGGCAGTATCGCTTCATGTGTGGTGGAGTTGCGAAAAATAGTGCTCACGGATAGAGCCTCCCATAAAGGTCCCGAAGCCTCTCTACCGTGTCGTTGTAGATAAGGTTCCTGGAGAGGCATTACAACCCATTTACGTTCGGGTGCTCCTCCACACCGTTCTGAAAGTCGAGCGCTTGTACGCAAAGATGGATTGTTCCAGTTTCATTTGTACATGTGTTCCACCGCTTTATTATGGTCTGTGATCGTTGTGCTAGACGCTGTTTTCTGCGGGACCTCGGCGAGGGGCCCGAGGAGAGGGAATAAGCAAGCAACTAGCACCACTTCAGCGTCTACAAGGATTGCGTGGTCAGATAGCGGATCATAGAGAGCCGTCGCAGGGGGGTACGGACGCGGCGATTTGGAGTCACCTTTCCGACTGCCCAGTGCAGCAAGCGGATGAGACCACTGCTGCAATAACTGTAGGTACACTGGCAACGGTTGAAGGACAACAGGTGAAGCACCGCGGCCAAAGAGAAAGAAAAAAGGAGGAAAGACACAAGAATGTTGCAATCGAGGTACATGCGGGTCCGACACAGGCTGCGGCAGTTCGACAGGTGGCCCCGTCCCCCAGAGCGGAGCCAAAGCTACAGTGCGGCACTTGGATCACCGGCAACTCCATCATCCCAAACCACCCTCTTGCCTTTACTTTTGGAAGCCAAGTAAAGACGCACTAAGCGTCTAGGTGCTGAGGTGTAAAACGCCTCATTCAGGTGAACCTTAGCGACTCGCTCTTGGTTGTTCAGTTGTGACTGGTCTTTCGTCAAGAAGAATGATTACCGCCCCGCCCCCCCCCCAAGTCCACGCATGTGGACTTAACGTCTGGACTTGAAAATATCAGCAGACCGCGGATTATCAGCCCGCAGGAATCCATCATTGATAATTATTAATTCGCAATTATTGCAAATAATGAATTTTTGCAAATATCTGAAAATAAAATTTGTACGAATAGTTTCTAGAAGATTGTAGAAAAATTCATATGAATGTAACACTGTTTTATTCACAGATTACCGCAAACTTGTATATCTCTGTAATCTTGCCATTAAATTTTTGTGCAGAATACGCTATTCTTTGACTAGTGTTTAACATCCACTTTTTTATTTCCTACGTACCAGACATATTGAATAATGCTGGCATGAAATAAGAATTAGGAAAGGATTTTTGAGAAGGAAACATTCCAGACCTTAAGGGAAACCAAAAATGCCAATTAATATTTCCTTCAGGTCACACAATCCTTAACTATATATATATATATATATATTGTTAACAATGCTGTCAGTTGCCAGGGTCATATGAGCCTTATGGTTTGCCAGAGTTTCATCCTGCATTCTTATATATATATATATATATATATATATATATATATATATACATATATATATATTCGTATTGTCACCCGAACGTTGGAACACCCTATAGAACCAGCTGACGGCAGCAGCAGGAGACTGAGGCACTCGGACACGCCCCCTCGTTTGTCTTATAGCGGTAACAAGGGGTGGCTGGGAAAAAACCATTACCGTGCCGTCTCTTTCCGCTGCCCTTGATTTCTCGAACTTACGGGATATTTCATCTAATCCAGAACATTCTCGATCGGCCAGCTGACCCTATATAAGCAACACGCCGAGCTGGAGGAGAGTCAGTTAGTCAGTGCTTGACGTGCTAGTGTACGACGAGAAGACTGTGTGAGTGCATCGGAGGATTGTACGTAATTACGAGTGCAAGTGAAATTGTAACGGACGAACTGGTGAATCGTAATTGTGTGCATTACGTAATTCTGTGTAATTGTCAAGAGTTTAACTGTAAGTCGGTGGAAATAAAGAACATTTTTGAGTGGTGCAATTGGACTTTTCATTTCACGAACCCACAAAGTCACAGTATATATAAGTCTAGTGACATTGGGCTGTTTTAACACTTAAAAACCATCGGTCTGGGCCATGAACCGATGAACTTGGTATAAATATGGCAATGTATTACCAAAGAGCAACACACTCTTCATAGAATTGCCATTCTGATATATAAATAAAATGAGGACAACATTTTGAGAAGGTTTTGGACATTGAGAGTTTTAGGGAGGGGATCCGTCCCCTTCAGCTGCCGTGGTGCGGGCGCTGCGGACCCTTAGCACTCGTGGTAACTCTGACGTTACTAGAGGAACCTCGGGCCGAACTGCCGAGCTTCTCCCGACAGGGAGTTGTTCGGATTGGGTTGGACTCAAGGGAGCAGTGTGTTCCCGACACCCACGGGGAATTGGGTACCTCCGGCCAGGCTACGGCCGCCCGTTCGGGGTAGAGGGTTACCTAAAAATTCCCGGGTACTAACATGCAGAGCTAGTAGGTGTGCTAGATCATCAGGCGGCCCCACCGAGGTTTTCGGTAGTCTTCCCCGTGAGGTTGACGCGCGTAAGTGGCGTTTCCACTTCCATCCCGTCTTGACGTTGTGCTCAGCGGGGGAGCTTTTTAAGAAATCAGGTATTGTAAGTTTGGGCCATTTTCTAAGTTTAAATATCTTAATGACTTTTTTCTTTCCACAGATTGTGAAAGGCCAGATCGTGTTATCCGATATATTTTTTGTATCACGTTTTGGAATGGTTAATTGACAAATGATATTTAATACAATGCTTGACTCGATTAATTATAATTCAACCTAAGTTAACCCGCCTCGGTAGCGGGGTGGTAGTGTCTGCCTCACATTCAAGAGGTCCCGAGTTCGAATCACGGTCAGGGTGAGTTACCTGGATAAGGTTTTTCCGGTGTTTTCCCTTATCCTGAAAGACAAATGTCGGTAACTCTAAGCTCTATGGACCCTGGGTTCATTTGAGCATCATTTCGCCCATTCCATTCATCGTCCGATATGACTTAAACGTTGGAGGACGTAAAATTAAAAAAAAAAAAAAAAAAAAAAAAAAAAAAAAGAGCCTAAGTTATAAAATCGGGAGTTTTATAATTTTTATAGAATTTTGGCGAAGCATCTTTCGATATCTAAATCGCGACAATCTTGATTTTTCGGGAGATAGGTATGGCAAGCTTAT
The DNA here is from genome assembly GCA_030765055.1 of Mantis religiosa. Lineage (NCBI taxonomy): Eukaryota > Metazoa > Arthropoda > Insecta > Mantodea > Mantidae > Mantis > Mantis religiosa. Next base: position 53,393,192 of record CM060956.1, read on the forward strand.
GTGTTTGCAGTAATAAATATCGCGGAATGATGCTGCCTTGAAGCGATTAAGAAATTGCTAATTCAGTGCTAAACAAATTTTATTGCAGATTTCCATGGTTTTCTGTTCTCGTCAGTATTGCTGGTTTCATGATGTATATTGTGTCACGAGGTCGCATTGCCACATAGCACTGGACACACGATACGACGCAGACTGATTTACCCAATAGATCAACTCCTCGGAGTTTTCACTTGTCAACGATCTGCTTTCAGCCCAGATTATCGTGTTCTCGAACTCTACTGTTCAGACATCCATGTATGTTCCCTTCGTTTTTGTTTCTGGATTTGGCGTTCCTTAACTCAGTGATCATATTTATACACATAATCAATGGAGACTCTCATGCAAGAATTGTAAAAATATGTATCTTATAGAACGCTTTAAATAGCACGCTACTTCAGCGTGGCTGTCAGCTCTTGGTTGAAAATTCCGGTTTAAAAATTGTGTAGTAAATGTTTTCCTCGGATCGCAAGGCGAAAATTTTGGATACGAAAGTTAATACGTAGAGCAAATTTTAGTATTTTGTTCTTCATTTAAGTTCTTCCTAGAACTTTCAGTTTCATTTGCATACTATGGCTTTTACTCCCAAAGCCCCAACAATTGGCGAATCCTACTCAAATGTTCGATAGAAATTCGAAAAGAATGAACTTTAAAAACTGGCATGTGATTTTTATTACACTCTTAAATTTCTCAATGTATGATATAATTAATAAATTGATCACTGAGGATAAATTGCTACAAAATTAAATTTAAATGTTTATATATATATATATATATATATATATATATATATATATATATATATATTAAATCACAGAGAGAAATACATTTCTGTAGATCAGTTTTTATATTATTATTTAAATAATGAAGCAGTCTTTTTATTTTTCCAAAATTAAAATTTGCGCATCTTGTGTAATACCAACAGCACAATAAAACTAAAATAAGGTTTTTCTAGAAAACTAGTAAGCCCTGCACGAAATTTAAAACTTATAATTGTGTTAGAGCAGCTTGTGATGTATTGAAAATATTCATATAAAAACTACAATGGAAGGGTAGGTTCAGACTGAAAAATTCAATGCCATAGCCGGAATTTGAACCACGGATCTTCCGGTCTCCGTCCGGTTGTTCTTAACCATTGTATTACTATGGCCAACATGCAAGCACAACACTCTGTTCTCCGACTCGTGTTTTTCTTGGTAAACACATGAGACAACTCCCTTAATGGCGATTTGTGCTGTTAGTACTTTACTCGTCGGGCTTTATAGTTCAGACCACTATTAGTTCAAAACCGGAGGATACGTGTTCGAATCCCGGCCATTGCATTTAATTTTTTAGTCTGACTCTATCCTTCCATACTTTGGCCTACACACGGCTAGTGTAAACGAACAATTAATTTCCAAAAACTGTAACGTTAAGAAATTTCAGAATGGATGCCCTTAACCTCCATATCAGGCGAAGTGCGATGCCACGCCGTTGTGGGAACAGAGGAGTTCAAGAATCGGACTTTTCTTAGGATGTAACATGCTTTGAAAGATTTCATGTTTAAACTTCAAAGGCTCTTTTCCTGTCTGCAAATACTGAAAGCCAATGATGCCGAATGCAACCAAACATTTCAGCAATTTGCCGGCATTCAAATCTACTACTCCTTCAGGATCTCTAGTAATCACCAAGGTCCAGAGGGCATCCCTTAAGCTTAAATAATTACACTGGGCAACAACAAAATAATTTTTGAATGTTTCGAGCACTTCATGAGGCAATTCCTACTAATTTTGGGTTGAGAAAAACAAATATGACAATGAAAACTTTATTAGCTCCAGTTTCTATGATATACACAAGGTGGATTGAGAGAAAAGGATACATTTTAATTACATGCATGCTGGACATGTTCAATGTTCACAGCCTTTTCTGGCTATAAGTGAACCTACTGAAAGCAAATCAATCTAATCTAACAACAATGAAAGTGCATTTCATTTTTTTAACTGGTAAATTACATGCTAAGAGTTCTAAATTGCTGGAAAAATACTTCGCAGTTAGTCGTATCTGAAGAGAATCATGTGGTGGCCTATTAACTTCGTCGTCTTTTAGCTTGCCTCTTGTGATGGAGTTCTGCAGAATCCCTATACAAAGACCAACAGTAAACCGCAAGAATAACCTCATTCCAACGGCCCTGATATCTTTGTTCCACAACAGAAATGTCCTGATGGAATCTCTCCCCATGTTCGTCACTAACAGCTCCACAACTAGGAGGGAAAAAGTCTAGGTGGGAGTGGAGAAAATGGATCTTATGGGGCATGTTGTATCCAAAGTAACGGTATTTTTGCAGGAGCACTGTCACCAAATGCTTGTAGTTGTCATCTCTTTTGTTGCCTAAAAATCCATGAACAGCACCCTTGAAGGCTTCCCAAGCTTCCTTTTCTTTCCTCTCCAAAATTTGTTCAAATGCAGAATCCTGTACAAGTTCTCTTATTTGTGGTCCGACAAAAATGCCTTTCTTAACTTTTGCATCACTTCATTTTAACATTTCTCTCCGATTGTGTTTTGTCATTTGACAAGTGTGCCATCTCCCCCCCCCCCCAAAAAAAAAAAATTCCTCAAATTTAAAATCTTCACTCTAAAAATGAAATGTCCTATCTTCAAAACAAGGGCTAATCTATTATTTTGAATTCACCAGATGGAAATACATGTACATTCACTATTTGTAAGCCCGAAACATTTTCATTGTTGCCCAGTGTTATTTTTTTTTTCCTTCTTATTTTAGGAAATAATTACACCTTGTAGAGCGTTAAGAATAACAGAGTAACTGCAGTGAATCCCTTTCTGTTCTCAAAAGGTGATGGATGATACGGCAACATATGGTCATACCGAGCGGTTTAGCTCAGACGGTTTCGTATGTGGCCCGCATTCGGGAGGTCCAGGTTCGATAATCGTTGCCGCCCTACCTTACCCATGCGTTTTTCGGGAGTTTTTCCGGGTCACCAGGTAGGTTAGTTACACCCCACGAATTTCCTGTCCTTCCATTTCATCTCCATTATCATTTCACATCATCTCTCATCCGTGCTCTCTTTCAGGGTAGAAGTACTGTATGCCCACGACAAGAAGGCTAGAGGGGAATGAAAGGCAGAGAGCCTGAACTGTTTATCTGCTGCGGTAGTGGATCTGTTTACTAGCAAATGAGTGAATGAGAGTGCATATGAGTCATCCATGCTGCCATCTAATATTTGTTGCAGTAAATGCAGCGACAGGTATTATGTATGGGTGAGTTATGTGACACCTGTGTATTTTAAACAAGCTTTCTGTCCTTGTCATACTCGAAAAACGAGCATAAACACCAAGAGGACAGCAAAAGTGATTACGTACATACTCCTCTAGCTTGCCTTCTTGTCCTGGGCAAACAGTACCGGTGGGTGTCGCATGGCAGGATGGTATGCTCTTGGTAAAACTCCCTTCTCCGGTAGAACGGTCTCCGGTCTACAAACCTGGTATGAAGGGGCCGTTTCCGGACCACAATAGGGTGGGATGCCGGTTGTTCTGGCCTTCCGGGGAGTTCCCAACTGGTAAAGTGTATGGACCCTGCCCTCTGCACTGTCGTGGCTCCTTGGGCCGCACTCCGTCTGTCTCCTCTCGCCTCATCCGTCCTCCCGGGGTGCCTCACTTGGGGGCATAGGTACAGTAGACCTCCGTGCCGAATCCCCTCCGTAGCGTAGTCCAGTCCGTTGGTTATGTGCTAATGTCCTGTAATGTAAACTTTATACGCATTCACTAAATAGTACACAAACATTTTATGAATTATTAATGATACAAATGTTTTGTTTATTTATTTATTCATTTATTAAGACTGCATGCTCCGTTACATCGTAACACTACATGCATTCCTTAAACTTATTATAGTTGTAGTAATTACAAGTTTTACAAGTGTTACAAATTTATAGTTTTCAATGTACAATACAGACAATGGTTTTACTATGCTTTTACAGTTTTTCAAAGTATTTTGTTTATGAATTTTAAAAATTGTTTTTGGTAGTGCTTGATTAGATCACTGTTTGTTGCCGGCCACTGTCCACCTCTCAGTCTAATGTTTTGTTTTAGTTCTAATCTTTCACTGTTCAGACGAGGACATTCGTATATTAAATGATTCACTGTTTGGCTTTGTAGTTCACATTTGCACATTGCACTTTCCGCTATTTTGAATCTGTTGCAGTAGTCCCTTGTCTTTCCATGTCCAGTTAGGATGGCGGTAGTCTGTCCGTTGAGTGGGATCCTCAGTATTAGTCGTTCTTGCACAGAAGGGAAGAACATTTTGGTGATTCTTCCTTTTGTTGTGTTCTCCCATTGGTCTTGCCACCTACGCAGCCCTTTCTTTTCTGCCTCCTTGATTATGTGTGTCCTGGGTATCTCGCTGTAGATAATCTCCCCGTTGTCTTCCTGTGTAGCCTCCGTGGCCGACTATTAAATAAATTAGTAACTAAAATACAGACAATAAAGACTTGGAGAAAGAAAAAAACAACAACAATGTGACGTCGTTTCGAACCCAGCCCTTGCATCACCATAGGTATGCCAGCAGCTAACGCACTTCGCCAGCTTGTCACGTATTCTGAGTCGCTCTTTGGGCAAGCACACGTTATCACCTTGCTAGAATTATATGCATGAAAACCCGCCATTTATTTAAGTTTTTCAAAACTTCTTGGTCCTCATTCAGGGCCCTAAGTATTAATGTTGGTTGCGATAGTACCGATTAGAAGGTCAGAGCTGCAATACCGGCTTTTATGCTAAAATGGTCAATATTTTCAAATTAGACTGTAAACTGCGGGTTGCATAGATAAGAATAAATAGGGGCAGCTGACTCACCTGGTATAACATCTAGATTTCAAATACCAAAAGAAGAAGAAGAAGAAGAAGAAGAAGAAGAAGAAGAAGAAGAAGAAGATAAATCACCTCTTCAACCTTTTGCAGGAGGAAAAAAAATTCGCAGGACAGTGTTATCTATTCGCATATAGCAATCAGTAATGCAGTGATCTATGTGTGCATTACTACACTCCTGACAGTTGTTTCATTACTAAGTTAAGGTCAATACTCTTATTGACTCAGTAAGTATAGAATAATAAAAATAACGCATAAATATTTTAAACTAAGACACAGATTGAACATAAATAGTCGTGTGAACCTTGACTATAATGGGAATTAAGATGCTCAAATGAGAATTATGAAACTCGAAATTAGTAATTCATGTTACAATAGTTGTATAATTTACAATTTACTCATGGCTACATTTAAATGGCCATGAAGAATTAAACAGCATTAATTTACAGTCTCTGCTGTCATCTCCGCCACATTCAGTTGGGTACATATTGTAACTTATAGCTGACTTGTCTTAAAGTAGTGATGTCAAAACATTTATCGAGTTGCAATTGTGCTGTCCGTCAAGCAGATGCCTGTCAGAAAGAGCTGCGCAACAGCTCGTTGTCCAATTGTAATTCTGAGTGCGTGGGGCTTGAAGTTACGAAAGAATAACTGTAACTGTAAAATGTTCGAAGAGCTTATACGCCACGTTCACCTAAGTGAGTCTTTGCTACTAATGAACAAATCTGATAAAAACAATGCGTAATTGACGCAAAACATGAGGAATTAGCAGATTTTCGAAAACGGTTTTGCTAGATCGAGAGAGAGAGAGAGAGAGAGAGAGAGAGAGAGAGAGAGAGAGAGAGAGAGAGAGAGAGAGAGAGAGAGAGAGAGAGAGAGAGAGAGAGAGAGAGAGAAGAAACACTTTATTTGCCCAAAACGATATAAATGTTATATCTCTTATAGTCTATAAATTAACCAAAATTGATTTGAAATGGGAACTTCACCACCTATTCATAAGTGACACATTGTCAGCAACTCCATGAAACATGTAATGCTTTAGCCACAATCGCTAGGCGCATTTGAAAAAATTGCAAATAACTGTTTTTATCTCATGTGGAAAATTTCCTTAAAAACCTTCCCTGTTCATGCGTAGAGAGAAAGAGTATTGAAGAGTTTTTTTTTCTAAAACTGCGTTTTAGGGCCAATGAGTTCAAAAAATATAGATATTTCTAGTCAAAACTGGTACCGAAATTCTGGGCGGAGTACAATTACCTACTTCTGCCTACTGTAGGTAGGTGCTAGAGAAAGTAAAATACGAATAGATGCCTATTTCTGTAAGTTGTATCTCGCATTTTGAATTATGTCTTGCAGATGTATCAGAGGTGGTAGAAAATGTAATTAGTTACAAGTTATACCTCTATGTAGCGGCCTGTGTTCATCAAAATTGGCTGTGATGATGCTTATACGGACTAATGAAAATACTTCCATCGAATTCAATAATTGATACTACACTAAATGTAGCACAAATCGTCTTATGCGATCAAAATTATTGGTAACATTTCAGTAAAATAGAATTAATGTTTAGATAAAATCAGAATACTATTTAACTTTCTTAATGATGTAACACTGCTGACATTTGACTCAGTACTAAAAGTGTATTCATTTGAAATGTAGGTTAATAAATAATAGTAAAACACCTTGATATTGCTGTTCTTCCTTTTGATTTCGCTGGAGAATCTTAACTGTACATCTGCCTTGGTGAAGAGGCCGGTCTGTATCCTGGTTTACCCGTGGAAGAATCTTTGTTGTCACTTTGCAAATAATACAAGTTTAGAGAAAAAAAAGTCACAATGTTTCTTGGTCTGTTGCGGTAAAACTGCTATTTTAGGATTGAGGGGGAGGGGTCTAAGAACGAGAACAGAGTCCAACGAACGAGGGCGCCACATTATTCACTCCCTCAATAGCCATAATGAAGGCATGTTGTGACAGTGTATAGTTATCGCCAAATGATTTGGCACGTGAAATTTTTTGGGGGGAACTAGTGAACGAGCCTATACCACCAAGGGATATAAATATTGTCTTGGAACTCAAGCCTCTCACCATCCATTAAGCACCGGAAACAAGTCATTAATGTCAGGGTGTTTAGTGGATTGCAAACATCATAGAAGAGTAAAGTGACTCGCTTCTTAGTTTGCCTTTTGAAAACACCAGAGGCCAATTTGCTTGGCAATACCTATATCATCCAGCTGTAGCCGGTAGTGTGTCAGCGTCAACGTTACATCTGTTCGCCGTCAATTATACAAGTCCAAGAAATTGATGTAATTTTCACCGAAATCACCTTACATGAAAACTGGTTAATCTGACCATAGAGCTTGCGTATGCAATCCGTTTGTTTTCTGAGATAACGTATCATCGTATAGCAATAATAGGTTTGACATTCATTCTCTGTTAACCCTCGGACCAATTGAAGTTTGTATGGGTGCCATAGTGTTCCACAGTGTGACCGAAGACAAAACGATGTCGACGCACAGACAGTATGTCAAAATATTAGTAGTACACTGAGTACATTTACCTCCTACGGGAACTGTATTAGTAACACCACAGCTTTTTAAATAACATAACTGAAGCAGAGATAATGTAATGATAATACAGCAAATATTACGACCCCCAATGTCATTGAGGTTGCAATTCGAAATACCACGTATGCCAATGAGAAACAAAGGTCAGCCAGAGAAACAAACTGCAAGTGACCGTGCAATATTTGTTGAATAGGTACAGAGAGAGAACTACAATTTATGACGGGCACTATGAGCTATGTATATTCTGCAAGTCATTGTGTGAGCACAAGAGCTGTCACTGAAAGACAAATTGTTAGCAGAAGTAAATGAAGATTTGATTTTGAAAATGGGGATAGATTGAGTATAATATTATAGAAGTAATTTGGTATGAGAAATCTTCAAGAAAAATCTTTGAAAATCGTCTTGAAAATGTTGGTTATCAGGAAGCAAATAGACATTGATGAAGATCTAGAAAACCTATTTCGAGGGACAAATTACCTGTAAAACTTCAGTAAAGGTTTTTCTATTTAAGTGAGATTAAACATTAATATAAAATATAACTTGTATCATTATGAGAAATAGCCGATAACAGTTTAGAGCTTACAGTGGGAAATAAATTAGACGTAGTGAACGCGGACAGTCAGATTACAGTAGACCTTAACAGTCAAATCCGAAGCAAAACTATAGAAGAAATAAAGGCCAAGATCAAGCATCTGCAGAACAACGGCTGGACCATCCACATAAAATGGGTAAAGGCACACGCAGGACTACGCGGGAACGAACTAGCAGACCAAGTCTTTATTATCCAAGTCTTTATTATCTGTATTTTAGTTACTAATTTATTATTTGTTACTACTGATTCTCTTGTGAGTCGAATACACAGGAATGACAATCGGCTAATTAGGGATCTACAAGGATTAGCTCCCCATATAAGTTGTGCCGAGATCACCCTACCGTCAGGCTGGAGAGGTCCTTGCCCTTCAAAGGGAAACTACGGACTATCTTCAATTAGGGATAATCTTTAACTTTGTGAGCCTTACCGTATCTGGTGTTATAAACCATGTTACGCAGTTGGCTTTCATTTTTTAGGAGCACGTCGACGACGTTAAATCCAATAGCTTTTGTTTCATGGTTAAATCTTATGTTTCACTTTGCATTTGTGAAATACCGACCATAATAAATATCTACTACGATATACTTATAATATCAAGTTATAGGCGCCAAGAAGTAAAAAAAGGGGGGGTAATAAAAATTTGACCCTCTCACGAAGGATATGAACCAAAGTTGAAGTGGCAGAGTGATGAACTAACCTGTATTATACCATTTAGCTAACGCTAGGCTGCAAGGGAAGGTTCCTACACGAATAAATAAGGGCGGACCTAAGGCCCACTTCGAATCTTAACACGCTTTTTACAGCTTCATACAGTGTTTCGAGCTCATTTTCACAGTTCTTAAAAAAAATACCAACTACATCTACCGTTACAATTACTGTATGAGCTAAAAAGTGCCGTAATTCGTGACAGAAGCGAAAATAATCTAATTCTTAGTAATTTTGACATGACTGTACATACAACGAATACACTTGTAGGCTGAACATTTAAATCCAATTGGTCCCACTGTGTAGATCTGCCATTTTGTGTTCCAGTGTTATTTTCAACTGATGCATGTGATAGGTTGTTCCTTCAGGGGAGTGTTTAAAGGTGTGCGTGAATGTACGCTAATGAATAAAAGTTTGTAAGTTCGTCTAAATTACTTCTGCAGCTCTGTGTCTGGGTATGATGCTTTTGGAATTGACATACATAGTGATTGATTTCTGTCCCATACAACACTTTTGCACTGAGTTATTTACCCTTCCTCTATAAACTGTTGTGCAAATCATCAATTAGAAGGCATTCAAGAAAGGCTTGTCACATATGTCGCTTAGCACGTTGCATAAATTCAAAAATAAATAGGGGAAGGTGACCAACCTGGTATATTGTAATTTCGATAGAAATCTTCACAATAGAGAATATATGTAATTTTAATAGGACATGATCAAATTGCAAATGAATATACAAACAAGTAACATGTACATTGACAGAATGTATGAATCCTACTACAAGGACACTATTGTTTGCTGCACTTTGATATGAATGAACACTGTGTTGATTTGCGTTTATCAGTGGCGTTATCTTGCACTAGACACCGACAGTGATCTGACATCATGGAGACATCCCATCGTCCGTGATATCTTCCTTCCATTTCTTTTATATCTTGATAGAAGCGCTCGCCATGTTCCTCGCTAAATGTTCCTAAATTTGCAGGAAAATAATCCAGAAGACTGTTCAGGGATGTAATTTCAAGCTCATGTGGGGACCCAATTTCTGGAAGTTGTACGCCATGGTTTCGACGTTCTGTTGGTAGTTGACATTTTTAACATTACTCAGGAATTTACTACAAACATCCTTGAATGATTCCCATGCGTGAAGCTGTGTTTAGTTCATCGTCGTCCTGAATGTCGGATCCTCCATAAGCTTCCAAATTTGGAGGCCGTGAAAATCACTTTCCTTAATTTTGACATCTTACAGTCCTGGAAATTTCTGAGAGAGGTACCGAAAGCAGGGACTACTTCTATCCAGACCCTTCACGTACTGCGTCGTAATTCCCAATTTTATGTATAAAGGGGCCAATAACACACTATGAGGACTTTGTTTTTTCTCCAGACACGAACCTTTTGCCTTTGGTCCACTAAACCAGTGACGATCGTTGTCCCGAGAGTCCCTCTCACACAGAAAACACGGGAACTTTGTATAGCCCTCTTGCTTTCCTAATATGATAGCGCACACTTTTAAAACACGGCACAGTAACCATCTGTGTTCATTGTAGTTCAGTTTCTGCAACACCATAGATAAATTGTGATAGTTTTTAGGAAGAGATATTGAATGGGCGACTGGCACTGAAGGAAGTTTATTTCCATTGTGCAGAAGAACACCTTTGAGACTTGAATCAATAAATAGAGGCCAGTCTTTTGTTTGGTAAATAGCTCCAAAACGATGGATCAAGCTAGAGATATCACAGAAAACACAAGTTCGGTTTAAAGAGTAAAAAACAAGCCAGAATTCTACATCCCGATTTCTGTAACCTTATGAATTTTTCCCAGGAAGTAAAATATTCTTGATCCTAGATGTCCACTATTTTCTTTAGTGAGGCCTAAGTCATGCACCAAATCATGTAAGTCACTCTGATTACAAAGATATGGAGTTTCATCGTCAACATACGGCATAAAAGTTTCACCATCCTCCGCACCTGAAGATGACGAAGGCACGCTTTCCTTAACTGTATTGATGGTTTTGGGACAGGAATATTGGGTCCATGTTGTACGTAGGTTGTAGCAGATGGCAGGGATACACAATGGGCTTTTTGTTTTTGGTATTGAGCCCGGAAACTTTACATACACAAGAATAACAGTCGCCAAATCATTGGAATTCCGAATGGCATTGATGACAACCCTTTGTACCATTGCTGCAGGTTGTCAACACACGTTTTACACACAATATGGGGTGCGAAATCCTTGGCCTGATCAGCTAACTTCATGTTAAAATATGGCAAGTACAGACTGTTTATAAATGGCGTAATATTTTGCTTTTGCCTGTATTATATACTGGCTACACATATAACAAAAAGTTTAAAGAACAAGTGATGGGTAGAATGTCTTAGAAATAACCTGGAGAGCAGTGGGTTAGGGCAAATGTGGAGAAAAAGAGAAAGTAATGTAAAATATTTCTGGAAATCTGCGAGAATAAGTTTCGAAGACATAGAAGTACAGAAAATATTTAGTGAAATAACTGAGAACAGAGGTGTTTAGTTCTATATACTAATGAAGGAGGCTTAGGGAAGGGAGAAATACATAGAGAGGAGAGAGAAGGTATTGCATGGATAAGAGCAGGAGTATGGCGACTAAAAGGTTTAAGGAAGGGTATTCCACAAAATTACTGTCCCATATGTGGATAAATGAAAACTTAAATGATATATGTTTTTAGTGTAAGGGGACAGAAATTTGGAGAAAAGAGTTTATTAATAAGAAATGGTTTAAGTTAGATAAGCATGTAGTTGTAGCTGAAATGTTTGTTAAAGATAGAAGATCAGACAATTCTTAGACAAAGTAAAAAAAAAAAGTGGTTATGGACAGTGAACAGAACCAATAACGAGCCTGTTTTGGAATAATTAATTGATTAGTAGTAAGGATCTACTGTAAAAAAAAAAAAAAAAAAAAAAAAAAAAAAAAAATGAGTATGACGGGTACAGAGCCAGGGCTGAACCGGCCATGCTCACTATTGTACATGGCTTGCAAAATAAGTATATAAAAATATAACGAAAGAGTTGGGGTTCTCACGTTTACGACTCCAAACATCACTGTCAGTTGCCATTTTAACACAAACTTATTCACTCAATCGACTTAAAGTGCACATTGTAACTTGTAGACAAAGGCGTGACACACGTTCTGAGACTCAACTCTCAGACCATGGAGGACCGCGATCTTGGCGTTTTGACCTCTGACACTGCACATACGCGAGATGTAACTATTCTATTTGTTGTTCCGGTGTTCCTATATGATTACTTATTCCCCTCCAAAATAGAGCACTTACAATATTTTATCTTAGACATGTCCATTTCTGCACTCCGTACAACCAACCCAAACCTATTTACAAAAACATGAGACGCACTTGTTATAAATCTGTACGTGATACGAAACTGGTATTTTTTACATAAGGACACTAAATGTAACGTGTAACACATACATTTACTTTTGCCGGGAAATCTCCGCAAGCCGGTGCAATTTGCCATCTGACCTTGTAAGAAGTTCTATATGAGAGCTTTGAGGCGTATTGACCTTCAGTGACACAGCGCTGTATTCGTTCTTATCTGGTTTATAGAAGAGCGAAATGACGTAGTATTAGTTAACTTGGCGTACTGTATGCCCACGACAAGAAGGCTAGAGGGGAATGAAGGGCAGAAGATCTTGAACTGTTTTGTGTGCTCCGGTAGCCGAACGATTTACTAGGCAATGAGTGTATGAGAGTGAATGAGTCGCGCATGCTGCCAAATGTAATGTTTGTTGCAGTAAGCGCGGAGATAGGTACTATATATGGATGAGTTATCTGACAACACTTGGGTATTTTAAACGAACCTTCCATCCTAGTCATACTGGGAAGGAGAGCATATACACCGCGCGGACAGCAAAAGTGATAAGTGATTACTTTACACATTCCTCTAGCTTGCCTTCTTGACCTGGGCTATCAGCTGTGTTTCTTATATGAAAGGTTAGGCAAATTATTATTATTAACATTATTATTAATTATCATTACTATTATAATAAACGCAAATGGAAATTTGCGTTGCAGCCGACCGTTTGTCGCTTGACACAAAGGGATTTTAATTCCCTCTTCTTGTCACAATATTAAATCACGTTATACCAGGTGAGTCACCTGCCCCTATTTATTTATGAATTTATGCAGCGTGCTAAGCGACATATGTGACTTATGCCTTTCTTGAATGCCTTCTAATGGATGATTTACAGAACAGTTTATAGAGGATGGGTAGATAACTCAGTGCATAAGTGTTGTATGGGACAAAAAGCAGTCACTATGCATGTCGATTCCAAAAACATAATACCCAGATAAGAAAGCTGCAGTAATAATTTTAGATAAGTTTGCAAACTATTCATTAGCGTACATTCACGCACACATTTAAATACGCCGCTGAAGGAACAGCCTATCACATGCATCAGTTGACAATAACACTGGAATACAAAATGGCAGATCTACACAGTAGGACCAATTGGATTTAAATCTTCAGCCAATACACGTTTCCATTGTACAGCCATGTCAAAAAATGCTAAGAATTTGGTAGATGGTTTCGCTTCTGTCACAAATTACGGGAGTTTTTAACTCATACAGTAAGTGTAATGGAAGATGCAGCTTTTTTGTTTGTGTTAAAACTACCAAAACGAGCTCAAAACACTGTATTAAGCTGTAAAAAGCGTGTAAAAATTGGAGGTGGGTCTTAGTCCGCTGTTATTTAATTCATATAGAAACCTTCCCTTGCAACGTAGCGTTGGCTAAGTGGTATCATACAGGTTACTTCATAGTATGCCTGTTTGACGTGGGTTCAAATCCTTCGTGATTAGCTCAAACATTTTTTACCCTTTGTTTTATTTCGTGGGGCCCATAATTTGATATTATAATACAAATAACGCTTTTATAGCATTATAGATATTTACAAAATACAATAATAGCCATGTTTTCCGCTGGCAGATAATTATAAATGTGTAGTTCATTGTAGGTATTTTATTATGGTGGGTATTGTGCTTGACCCATTCAACCAAGTTTCAAACATTTCACAAATGCGAAGTGAAACATAAGATATAAGCATGAAACAAAAACAGTTAGATGTAATGTCGACATTCTGCTAAAAATGGAAGCCAACTACGGAACATGGTTTACAACACATATACCGTACAGATTATAAAGGTCACAAAGTTAAAGATGATCCCTAATAAAAGATAAAGATAGCCCGTGATTACCCTTTAAAAATCAAGGGCCTCAACTACCTGACTTTAGGATGACTCAGCCCAACTTATATGGCGAGCAAATCCCTATAGGTTCCTAATTATCGGATTGTAATCCTTTTGTCTTTGGCCTAAGAGTGAACCTATAGTAACAATAAACAAATTAGTAACTAAAATACAGGCAATAAAGATTGGGAGAAAGGAAAAAAGAAAAAACGAAACTATGTGACGTGGTTTCGAACCTAGCCTTCGTATCACCACATTCCAGCAAGCTAACCCACTCCGCCAGCTGCCACGTACTCTCTGGTGCCCTTTATGAAAGCATTCGTTTATCACCGTGTTAGTATTATATGCATGAAAAACCGTTCATTTAAGCTTTTCGCAACTTGTTGGTCGTCATTCAGGGCTGTAAGTATTAATGGTGGGTGAGTAGAGTACCGAATAGAAGGACAGAGCTGCAATAACGGCTTTTATCCTAGGGTCAATGTTTTCACATTAGACTATAAACTGCGGCTTGCATAAATCACAATAAATAGGAGTAGAAGACTCACCTGGTATATAATTTCGTTATGCAGTTCTTACGATACGCATTCACGCTTTACCAGTAATAGTTATTTACCAATATGTGTTTTAATATATACAGACTTGCTGTATTATAACAGCAACCAATTGGTAACAATGCAGGAAAAGTAAATGCCACGATTACAAATGAAAGGTCTATGTCTCCATAGCTGTAAAATTTAATTTCACCCTGGTACTCTTATGCCCTGGTCCTCGAAGGGGTATTTATTTACTTTGTGTGTGTGTGTCTGTGTGTGTGTCTCTCTCTCTCTCTCTCTCTCTCTCTCTCTCTCTCTCTCTCTCTCTCTCTCTCTCTCTCTCTCTCTCTCTCTCTCTCAGAGAGGAATGTTTAGCACGTTTAAATGTGCTGATAGGTGGATGTGTTGGTTTTCCGCGAATTAGAACTGACCTATTTAATAGCAAAACAGGTGAATATACATTATAAAACCTAACAACTGAGGATTATGTTTCATTGCTGTTTCTTCTCTCTACTAGCAGAAGTTGCATGCAGAGCTTTGTTGCGTGCCTTTTCATTGTCATGATCGTGGTCGACGAACTCGTGCTCTTTAGGTGTGAAGAGAAGTACTCTATCTGCCATTTAAAATCGTGTTCCTTAGTGTATGGCAGTGCAGTGTATTAAAAAAGAATATAAAATTGTATAATTACAGGCGTGCAGTTGACAGCAAAGTCCCCTAAGGTGTGATATTTGCTGACCTGTTGCTTTGTCCACGTGTGTACGAACTGTAGAATTGTAATTTAATACATTGCATTATGAAGATGTTAATAAATTCTAAATTTTGTTAAAATCGGTACAACGTTATGGTAGCGAAGTGGAAAGCCTTCTAAACTTGTCTATATAGCTGAAATGTTATATATGAGCTCCAGCATGAATGAACAAGCTTCACTTTTGTTATGGTCTGTAAGCAGTTAAGAGTAACTTGCATAGAGCGTCTTAAAATAGTAGTTTTTGTTATTTTCTACATACGAGGGTTGGCTGACAAGTCCCGGGACTCACATAGAGATAGTGCGACTAGTATCATATAGTTTAGACTACCTTGTATCCATTGTTACAAGTCAATAGCTTGTTTAGCTTTTGAATGGCAGCATTTTAAACAATACAAGTGTAGAGGTTTCACGAAAGAGAATTTGGAAAAACCGAGCAGTAATTACTTCCATTTGAAAGGCTTAACACCTAAAGAAATCAAGGGACAGTACATTGAAAGACTCTCCACCTTCATATACAACGATTAAAAGGTGGGTTGTAGGGTTTAAAATGGGACTTATGAGCACTAGTGATGAGTCTTGCTCTGGACGCCCTGTGGAAGTCACAACTTCAGAGATCATTGAAAAAATTCATCGTTTAGTACTGGAAGACCACAGATTAAAGTTTGAGATAGAGGCTGTAAACAAAAGAAGGTGCAGGTAATATTTTAAGTAATTTTCTGGGCTTTCCACAAGGTCTGTGCAAGATGGGTGCCGCATTTCTTACTATCTGGTCGAAAGCTGCAAAGAAAAAAAACTATTTCTGTTAAGAATTTGGAACTCTGCCGTAAACATCCCAGTGAATTTTTGAGACGGCTTATTACCATGGATGAAACTTTGGTACTTCACTACACTCTAGAAAATAAATAAATCAAAACAGTGGACTACGTCAGGTAAACCAACTCCAAGAAAGGCAAAACCAATTTTGTCGGCTAACAATGTTATGGTGAGTGTTTTCTGGGATGCACAAGGGAAAAGGGGAAAAGTAGCACTGGTAACTACTACGCAAGCCTACTTCCACGTTTGAGTGATAGGTGAAAAGAAAAAGACCTCATTTGGCCAGTAAAAAATAATCTTGTTTCTTCACGACAATAATTCTCCGAGTCATCGCTCAGTCCTTGCAGTGGGAAAATGTGCGACTTAAAGTTGGAATTGCTTGAAAATCCACCAATTCGCCAGATCTAGCACCGAGTGACTACCACCTGTTTCCAAACTTCAAAAAATTTCTTGGACGAAGATTTCACAGCGACGAGGTGTGGTTTAAACAGCTATTTTGAGGAGCGTGATAAATCGCACTGCAGATATGGTGTAATTACATTAGAACACCTTATGAAAAATGTATTAGTCTTTCTGGAGATTGTTGAGAAATAAAAAAAATCTTTAAAACGTTTTTTTTTTGGGGGGGGGGGGAGACCCGGTTATCAGCCGACCCTCATATATTGACAAATCTTACCAATTATCGCAATGTTGTACCAAAATGTAATGCGATGCGTATATTTACGGTTATAGTGTGGATTATAATTTGTCAAACTAGAACTATCCAGTTGCAAACACATGAGAGGCGAGAATGAGAGACAGATATTGGCGGAACGCTCTTAGATTGCTTATTGATGGAGGAAAATTCATAGGTGTTTGAGACAGTTCCCGCCCAGGGTCCATAGAGCCTACAGTTACCCGACATTGGTCTTTCAGGATAAGGGAAAACCCCGTAAAAACCTTATCCAGGTAACTCACCCTGACCGAGATTCGAACTCGGGACCTCTTGAACGTGAGGTAGACACCCTACCGAGGCGGGCACCTGTTCCGTTGAATTATCGTTCTAGTTTGAGACATCATAAAACAATGGCCAATATTGATAATATTCGTACACATTAGGTTTATCAATGAGAAAATATAGAAAAATGCATATAGTGTTGTCTATCTTAAATCTTTTACCGAAAAAATATACAAAAATGTACTTCTATATTTCCTAGACGGTTAATGTTATCATATAATATGAGGTCACCTAATGTTTCTGCAACCTAAAATAAGTTATAAATAAAAAAAACAAAACAGCAGTAAAAGATATGTATTCCAAATAGCTTCCATTCTCAGGGGTCAAATCTCCGGAACTTTGCAACGTCAATAAATTGTTTTCCATTCCTGGTTTAATCTAAGATGCTTCTAAAATTAAAATTTGGTTTTCAGGAAATGTATTTGACTTATAACCACCTATATCATAGTTTAAAATTGACAGTAAGATAGCTAGTAAATTCTGTTCGATATTCAAACTTGGCACTTGCAAATTAAAACACAGACATAATAGATTTCTAAGTTATAAGCAACACATTTTAATATTATTTAAGCAAGAAATCATGTCTGTGTCTCTGTGAGAAGCTAGTTCTTTTCGCCAAAATACTTGTATTTGTGGGTAGCCGGTTAATTTGTAGATGTATCGTTTGCGTTTGGCCAGGATTGTATAACTAGGAAATGGGTGGGAAATTGAAGTCCATAAGAATACAATAGATCTACAGGCTGAACAGGTTATATTGGCATTGGACTTCCTTTATTGGGCCTGTGACATTAAGTGGTGCGTTAAATTAAGCAGTGGGCAACCACGATACATTTGGTGATCAGTATGGTTAAGGCAGTAATACAATCATTTGCCACAGATTTTGGAAAGTGAGGAATAGTTAGAAAATATAGAGAATTAGTTATCTCGGGGAAGCCGTGAAAATCAAGTTTTTACAGTAGAACCTCACTAAAACAAAACGCGATCGTTCCGGCATTTATTTTCCATGTACACAAGTTTCCGTCTTACAAGGGGTTTGAATACAAAGAAATTATGAAATTATCGCATAGGTTTACAGTGAAGGAATAATATAAAATGAAGTTAAATAATAATAGGCTGATATGTATTATGTACTATATTTTCAACTTACATAAAATAATTGTAATTTATCCCGTAGTTTCTCTGTCTGTTTTCAAATTTCCCTTTTCAATCTGCAACGCCTCCATATCAACATCATGTGCTTCACCACACACTTCAAAACAATGCCCGCCTCGGTAGCATAGATGGTAACGTGTCTGCCTCACGTTCAAGAGGTCCCGGATTCGAATCTCGGTTAGGGTGAATTACCTGGATAAGGTTTTTCGGGGGGTTTCCCTTATCCTGAAAGACCAATGTCGGGTAGCTCTAGGCTCCATGGACCCTGGATTCATTTGAGCATCATTTCACCAATTTCATTCATCGTCCGATGACAACGTTGGAGGACATAAATTACAAAAATAATAATAATAATAATAATAATAATAATAATAATAATAATAATAATAATAATAATAATAATAATAATAATAATAATAATAATAATAATAATAATAATAATAATAATAATAATAATAATAATAATAATAATAATAATAATTAAAACAATGTCTGAAATCTCGAGGCATCCATTGGAAGCTCAGAAATTGTTGCCTAATTTTCTTGTCTCTAAAGCTTGAGTGTGAAGCAGTGGTCCAGAAATGGGAAATCCTTTAACGCGCGCACTAACAAACCACTCGAACATAGCACGATTTGACTCTTCATACTCTGTAGATTTTATGATGCGTTTCACATGCCCTGCTGTTTCCTTTAACCACTCGTTTTAATTTTAATTTTTTCATAAACCTAGTTTTCCGCTCTTTAAATAGCAAAGTTAATTTTTTTGCTGTACGTTTGTACTTTTCGTGTTCTTCAATAACCTTAATTTTTTTCCTCCAATGATATCGTCTTACGTTTAGAACTCATTTTACAGAATTTGTGTACACACAGACTATGTTTTTAAAAATCATCAAAGTGTACAGTTTTCTTCCACTCGTACTTGATCACTTGTAACAATGAAACTGAGAATGAACCCACTGCAAAACAGTTGTACCCTTACCATATGTGTTGGAAGATAATTGAGAGAGATAATGGTTTGTTTTGTTTTCTCTTTTCCTCGAAAGATTACAGTTTATGACGTTATGGTTCATGGAACTTCTGTGCAAGTCCATTCGCCCTCAAAATTATTGCACTTTTTAAGATACACATGCTGTAACCCATCACACATAAAATTAATCCGTTTTATTTGGGTTATTTACGCAAACAGTTGCCGAAAAATTCAGCGCTTAAGCGCTTTGGAACGCTGTCTGCTGCCATTTACTATGCCGAATACTTAAAGGACTTCAAAACGTCAATGAATAAGATGAAACAACTGCTTTCTCCATTGCCAAGGCTAACAGATCACTGAGTGCCCCACTCTTGCAGATTGCCTTGCTTATATTAACATGCATTTTGGTTTTATACCAAAAGCTATTCTGCGGTTGGCAAGTACAACTTTGCCAACGATATGCTCTATATATTATTGATAATGTTCCGAGAAAGCAAATACCTGGACCAGTTGGAGGTGCATGTTCTTCGACCTTCAGAACATTATTTAGCGAAGTCCAGGTTTTGAAGACATGAAAATCATAAACGCAGTATTGCAGGGAGAAAAGTATACAGGAAGACTACCGTTAGAACATGCTGCGCAGGTATCTATGATACACGCTCCAATGATGTCATTGTATGGAAAGAACGTTTTCGTCATACAAGAATATGTTGCGTGACAGTAGGAAATCGTTTACCCTAGAAAATGTAGGTATCTACTACAGTTCCAAAA